>WUAM01000237.1:4416849-4446307 GCA_024336885.1 Actenoides hombroni | reverse complement strand
CAGTCCCTCGTGTTGTTCTCCCCTTCCCCCCCCCCCCCCCCCCCCCCCCCCCCCCCCCCCACTTTCCCCCCTCTCTTATTCGTTCACCTACATGATGCCAAAAGGAGATATGGGGGGGGTTGGTTGGTTTTTTTTCTTCTTGTTGTGTTTGTATTTCTAAGGACCACATCTCTCAACTCCATTTGCTGCATTCTAAAATATTCATTCATTTCACATCACCGCTTTCTTCAACTGTGTTAGAACTGCCTCTGGCCACAGTTAATTACCAGGATATTTATATTCTTGATCTATGTGACTAAATGTGTACATTAAGGGTCAAATCCTGCGTGAAATCAATGAGAACATAAGCAGAGAAGATGGCAGGGTTAGATACTAGCATGTGCTAGTAATGGAAGGAAAAAAAAAATTACTTCTAAGAACCATTGTAGAGGTAATTTTGGAGCTATTTTTGAAGCACAAGATTTCTACAGCTTTTCAAGAATTCACAAAGATGAGCAGAAATAATTCAGACAGCAGCAATGTAAAAAAACCAACAGCTAATGACCAACCCTACAACACCCACGGTAGAAGGTTGTCCTCTCCCATTCCCTGTCCTGGCTCTGTAATAGTTAAAAGGTCCCCACAGCTGTGCTGGCATCATCGATTAGGGGGAACAAGGAAGCGACAGAAAAATAAAGCCACCTTAATTTCAAGCTCCATTAGAACTGAAGGACTCGGAGGGGGTGGGGTGGGGGAGAAATCAATGTTTGGCAAATGGGAAAGGACAAAAATCTGCAAAAGGAAAAATGCATTTTCAGGCTAAGCTAATGCAAACAACGGATGGTGAACAGCACTTGAGGTTGCCCCTTTAAGGTTGTGTCAGCGTTTCCATTTATAAACTCTGATTTTAGTTACACTCTAGTAGATTACCACAGGCTTTGGTACTATTCTAGCAGACACCACAAAGTATATCGCAAGCGATGATATAAAACAGCAGTAAGAGCTCACGGGGTGAATAATGCACCCTTTCAGTACCTGATGTCAGAGCAAGCACTTATAAATTGTGAGTCATGCACATACATAAACAGAACACTGCTAGGGAGAGCATCCTCAAACCCAGCTTCTACCAGCACTAAAACAGAAGTCAGAGCAGTCTTGGATATGAAGCCTGTTTACTGTACTCTGAAAAACTTGAAAATATCCCAGATACTTAATTTCAGTCTGCCTCGGCTGCCACTTGGCCAGATTTCAGTCTAACCTTCTGCCCTCGTTTAGATAAAAGCTCTTATTTCTGTATCTGGACCTCCAGAGAGCTACTCAGTCAATACTCTGACCATCCACACCCAGAAATCAAACCCAAACCCTGGTATGCAACCTTCCATTTCAGTTCTGCCAAGATCAGAAGGCCAAAGTGTTGTACAAATGAGATAATTCAACAGAATTTTCCTTCAGTGTACTGGAGCCAGACCTTCACCTCATCTTTCTAAGCAGATAAGCACTGTATGAAAGGAGAGCTCATGTCCATCTGTAGCATTCATTTCACAGATCTGCACCAAGCCTTAAAACCAACAGCATGTCTCAAACTTACCACCATGACTTTGGGCTTAGATATTTCTAAACAAGCATACAGGGGGGCTCAGTCTAGCATCAAGCCATCGTGACATGTTCAAAACACAAAGCACAGAGTAAATCACAACACATACCATAAGCAAACTATCTTCGTAGGTATAAATGAGGCCCTGATCCTACAATTAACTCCTGCCATGTACCCCAAACCACTTTCTGAGAGCAGCACCGACCCTCTCCCTGACATCAACCAAACAACAGCTGTGCAAGAGCCAAGTCCCAGCTCACAGGTTACGAGAGCACAGCCTTCCCACGTACCTGTCCGCATTCCTCCTCTGGCTGCCATTCCTGTGACCTGTGGGAAGCCTGCTGTGATGGTGCTCACTAGAAGATGGCATCACAGTTTGCATCTTTGGAAGAGAGGAGAAGTCTCTTTTCTGAACAGAACGTCACTATTAGGTTTACACACACGTTCCAACTTCAGGATACCAACTTGCATGATCAACCCCTACCTGGGATTTTTCCAAGCCACAAAGAAAGCAGCGTGCATTTACATGCTAAACGTGGCATAAAAATCACTTCACTGACATATTCAACTTGGAAAAGATTTTTTGCCCAAACAGAGCTTTTTGACAATTTAGAAAAATCTTGGTCTTTATAAACACTTGACACAGGAATTGTTCTGAACTGGATTTGCTGCAAGGTTTGTTGTGTTTCATGCAATTTAGGAACACAAACTTTGAAGTGAAAGAGGAAAAATACAAATTCCTATAATTTAATGGCAAGCCTAGAATCTTTTTTCATAATCTTCCCGGCCTACTGCTCTAGTGGGAGACATTTCCTGGACTCACAACCCTTTTATGTGCAAGCAATCTACATTTTACAACTGATAAATAATTCAGATAATTAATTGAGCTGCAATTTGGTGCCCTTCTTTTTAGTCAGCACTATGGAGTACCATTTAAAAGAGGTTCTGTACAGAAAGTCCCTCTTGCTTGTTAACCCAAACTGAGCCATCTATTAAGGTGAATTCCTAGATTCTCTTAACACTTTCTGAATGTCTCACATCAGCATCCTGGGACTTCATGCCCCAGGATGTTCCCCTCTGATTTTTCTTGCTGTGTTTTACACTCTATAAGAAACAGGATATTTACTGGAATTCTTCTGCAGTGCTGACTGCCATCATTTCAGAGATTAGATTCTAGCGTATCTCTCTGCCCACATACAGGCTGCTAGAAAAGACCACAACATAAGAAGAAATAGAGACAATATTCAAATCCTTTAGGTAAGAAAGCTGGAGAAGCTCAAGCAAACTGTCAGAGAAATCACTGGATGCAAAGGAGAGATGTGGGAGTGCATGGCAGGAAGTCTAAGAGTATTTTCGTGCTCTAAGAGCTTTGATAGAATTTAAAAGTCAGCAGAAACCTAAAATTCATACAGTGAAGATTTACTCCTATTTGTATCCTTCATATAAGTGCAGCAGCCAGCAAAAGGCAAAGCCTTTGGTCTGTGCCTCTGGCACAAGTGTCCACATTCACCTCCTGAGGCACCGCTTCTCCTGCGCGGTGGGTGGTGCAGTTTCAGGTGGTCACCTGAAAAGAAAAGTTTCCACTTCTTAATCAAATGATGTTGTAAAGTATTTAAGAACTGACAACACTACTTGCTGAAACTGAAGCTTTAGGGACACCACACATAGAAGAGTAATTCAAGTGTTAAAGAATCTACAAACAACAGGTAAGTTTCAGACAGGATTTAAGGCTAAATAAATTTGCTGCAAACTACAGGGGCTTGGGAGTATGTGTGTTGAGCATCAGGAAAAGACAGGGTGGGGAAAGGACAGCTGAGCCTACAATACTGGCAATAAAGTGAACCAGGGCCATTAAGTACTCGCGAAGACGTTTTTGTTGGTTAAAAACAGAGTTAAGGGTAATGTTAGAAAGCACAGGCTGCAGGCTTGATGCCGAACAGCCTTTCCCAATCCACAGAATTAAAGCCTACCAGGATGTCTGTGTAAATCAGCAGAGGAACAGTAAAGTTCTGTAAAATAACCAACTAGATCCCTTCCTTATATCACTCTATATCACACCGCCTTCCAGGATACAATGGGAGCAACTTATGGAAGGCAGATTCTACACAATGTAAAGGGATAGCTGCATCTGGCCCAAAATCAACACAGCAAGCCTGAAGAAGCCTTATGAAGCTAATTAGCTAGGAAGAGTGAAAATAAATCCCAATTATCATCAGAAGGTAGAAGAAAAAGTAACATAGGAAGAAGATTTTGTTGCACATCTTTAGATAAAGTATCAAAAAACATTAAGACCTAGGTGGTTAAGACAGCTAATTAGAGGACAATCAGCAGTGTGTAACACGAAGGGCCTCACAACAAAAACTTAATAAAACCTTCTCTGGAAGTACAAAATGCTGTTATTGACAACTTGCATTCCAGCACCTACAGGTGAGTGCAGAGACCTGTCCATATTCTCCATCAGACCACTGCTGACATCAGCCAGAGAGCTTGAGATTTGACTGCACGTATCCTGAGACAGAGCAGAGGAGGATGCTCTGCAAACTACGAACATCCTTGCACCTGTGAACCACAAAACAAATGGGGACAAAACACTGAAAGCTGGCACTTTACTCATGTACCTTCAAGATGATCTAAAATGGAACATCTCACCATGCTCCCACTGCAAACTGGTTTTAGCCAATTCACTATTAAATGTTTTCTGCCCTTGGCCTGTGAAAAAAAATTTAAGATGCAAAGCACACGTGTATTAGGCCTCAGACATGAGTAGTTAGATTTAAATTGAAGTGATCACTGATTAAATCACCAGTGTTAATCATGATTCAAAACAGCAAGCAGGGAACTTTGATTTAAGTGATTGATTTTAATCCTGGTTTTCATTTGTACTTTTTAGCAGGTTTCCTAAAGGAAGAGCTGAATCTCATTGGCCAGTGTGGACACTCATCACACATTGATTTGCAATTAACCCCTGGGTTTATGCTAAATTTGAAGCTTTTCCTAAACAGGAGGATGCAGTTGTATCTATATTCAGAATAGAAACTTGTTTTTAAAGTACAGCATTTATTCATAATCTTAAATATTTTTATTGAGCTTGAAAACAATGAATGAGGAATTTCCTAGATGACACTGAAGTACCCAGTTCCAACAGAAATCATGGAGAGTTGAAATCAATGTGTCTCAGACACCAGATTTGTTTAAGCACAGCTGAAAAACTCTTGATTTCAGGTGGAAAGATATTTTTAAAAAATACTGTCACTTAAAAAACCCTGTCACTTATTTTTTTGTTTAAAAAAAGAAATATGCTTGGTTTATTTAAATAATTCTAATAGTTTATAACAAGCTTAGTCCATATTGTCAGCTGCCATGAATTCAATCTTAAACTATTTCTATTTTCAAGAAATAATTGCCTTCTAATGAAAAACATTCAAATATTGACATGGGTCACAAGAAGAGAAATATACTGAACGTGAGACAAATACACTGAAAAGAACACCAGAATATCCTAAAAACACCATATCAAGTGACAAGGCCTTGAGATCTGGTACAATTAAGAAAGAATTAAGCCTCCACATTTTGGTTAGGTAACCAGTAAAATAAAGTAAAATGCAAGTATTCAGCAGTGCTATCCATTTTCTCATATGCCACAAGTCTCAGATGCAGAGTCAAGAGCTCCACTGCTTCCAGGCTTGACAATCTACAAGAAGATTGCTTTTAAAGCAGAAAGGAAAAACAGCAGAAATTAAAGAAGGATTAACAGCAGTAGTAAACTGGAAAAAAAATTCAAAAAAAAAAAAAAGGCAAAAGGAAGAGGTTTTTTAAAAAAAAAATCTAGACAGAATGGGGCCACGGAAGACACGTACCGAGTTTAACACCACCAATTAGAAATACAACAACATCAGAAATCAAGACAAAGGAATAAAATGAGAAAAGACAGGAAGTGAACAATAGCAGCGGTTTAGAGCTTTCTTTCTGATCATGCAGTAGATAAAACCTCCAGAGTGCACTAATTTTCAGTGAAAAACATGGGGAAAATTATCTGGGAGAGAAGATAGCCACATATGCTAGCAACTGCCAGAAGGTGAGGAGGTGCAAAAGCTCAAGAAGAAATCCCGCCTTCAGAAACACATTGGATGCTCCAAGTAGTCAGTTCTCACACACCAGTCACCCTGCTGCACCTCCAGCCCAGGAGGGCTGAAGGCAGCCCCAGCACAGAGCAGCATTGCTCTCACTGGAAGGAAACACCTCCTGGCTTACAGGAAAGGCTACGGTCTGTAGAGAATGGGGGATTGAATAAACCTGCCTGAAGACAGGAGACCACAGGGCTCTTAACACTAGAATGAGATGAGATTAAGGGCCCATCCATCCAGGAAGGATAGCACCAGATGCTTACATCCAACGTATCGTTAGATAAAATGGGGGAACTCAGCAAGCCTCTCTTCCCCTTCTGAAGTGAAGTAGTTTAGGGCGTACTACTTCTGTGAAAAAGAAGAGCTTGCAACCCTTTTGACCCTCCTAACTTAGCCATCTGCCAGTAAGGAGAGAGAACATAAGCCTCCAAACGATTAACCAGTAATTCAGACTGTTATGTCAATGCAACCCACAACATCAGTTCCAGAACCAGCTCCTAACTGAGTAATGAATGCCACAGATTTCTTCATCAGGAAGATATTCTACAAGGGCAGACAACTATCACAGAGCAAAAATATATGGGTCACATTAATTTCTAAGACACCTGGGGAGATGATCTTGGGGAAAAATCAACAAGATTAAATCACACTGGTAAAGCATATGTGGTAAAGCCAGTCTAGCACCAAGACAAGGTTATGACATCTGAGATAAAGACAAAGCTACACCCACCTCTTCAGCGTGCTGACTTAAATGCCCCCTATTCCATCACCTCAGAATTGCCAAGTGGTTCCATGTGTGTTCTTCCAATCAGACATTAAAAAGAAAGGGTCTCAGCACTTTGAGGGAGAGGTGTCACTGGGCCATTTAGGCACACAAAGCCAACAAAGACACGCCCACAAAGCAGGGGGGGCTATCATACATACCTAGTTCCTCTTGACTCCAGCAAGAGTTTTGAACTTAAAGCACTTCTGCTAATCTGTTACTTATGTGAAAGATGAAACCCATCGTGAAACCAAGAGGCTTCTATCAGGCCCTGGTGTGCTCTCCACATATATCAGTGAGCTTGCAGCTCAACATGAATTGCACTATGGAGTTGATCAGAAGAGGAATTGAACCTCTGTAAAAAGGATTACAGCCCAACACCTCAACACCTGGCCACCTTACCTGTGACCTTCATTAACCAATGCCTATTCTCAACCAACCACAAAGAAATCAGCACTTCATCTTTGGTGAGCAAGTCAGTATAGCTGGCATTGCCCTCAGCCTACTTATACATACAGAACTTGGTCAACCAGGGACCCTCCTAGAAGACCAAATCTTCAGTGTGATCATCACCACCCACACTTTAGTAATTATATTCTTCATAGTAATGCCAATTATAATTGGAGGATTCAGAAACTGCCTTGTCCCACTTGTAACTGGTGCCCCAGACATTGAATTCTCAAGCCTTTTAGCTTCTGATGGCAGACTAAAACCTCTTTCATCATTGAAAGCAGCCTGTCTCCTCTGTACTTCCTCTAGTCAGTGAATTGAACAGAGCAAAACTATTTTCACAGTGACTTTGGCATAGCCTTGGACCACAACACAGGAACAGCAGCTACAAGGGCAGTGTAATTCACATGGCAGGAATGTCCCTACCTGGATGTCAGTGTCCTTCACCGGTTCAAGAGGCTCAAATGTAGTGGCTGCACTTAGGCTCTCCAGTCGCTGAGAGATGTGAGATATATCAAGCCCTTTAGACCCAAGAAGAACAGACCTATATGGAAGAAATTACACAGGTATGAAATTAGTATTGAACAGAGAAAACTCTAGACCCAAATGCATTGCCAGTGTCTAGGTCAGCAGGTACCCATCTACAGACAGTGCTCCCAGCTGGGTTATGGAAACTGCACAAAACCCAACCACTGAAGGGTCCTCTGTGTATATCTAACCACCTCAGCCCTGCTGAACTCATTCTGCTGTTCCACTGCAGTGCTGCACAGCTGCCAAGTCCTTCCAGAGAGAAAAATTCCATAGCATGTTGCTAAATGTCTTCAGCAGCGGCCAGAACAAGGTACTGCACTTTTTGGCTTTAGTGCCTGAAATCAGGAACTGGGAACACCTCAGAGAAATCCTTCAGTTATCTTACTTTTTTTGCAAGTAGGAGAAAGATAGGGGGGGGGGAAACCAGCTTTGCAGTCATCCTGTTTCTCCCGGGCACATCCTCCCAGCCAGACTCCCCACACGCTGGAAACCAACCCCATACACAGAGTCTACCCTCTGCAGAGGTGCCGGTGCTCGGGACTTACGCCTTCACATCTGCAGTCTCCTGGGAAGTGCGGGTCAGAGTGCGGGAGCGCAGGCGCTCCCCAGCCTGCTGAATCTCCTGCAGGTTGCGTTCTACGTGCGGGAGCTCCGAGATACCTTCCGTCTCCGCTGCGAGCTGCTCTGCCTGCTGCAGAAGCTCTCCAAAGCCTTCAGTATCCATCTTCGCTGCAGGTTGCGCTCAAGGTGCACAGAAACCTTCAGAGAAAGGGAGAAAATCCTTGCTTAGCTATAAACAGCTTCTATACCTACGGGGGCACAGACAGACCAGCAAGAGGGGGGCTTCTAGAACAGGGTACTCCTCTGCCCAGCCTCCCCAAGTGCTAAACGTCAAGTGCTCTCAGAGAGCTTTGTCTCGTAGGATGTTCTTAAGGCAGATCTACAGACCTGTCAGAAGCAGGATGCAGATGCCATGTGACAGTTCATCTATTGCCTTGATACAAAGGAGAGTAAAAGCAGAGAGGTCCCTGTAAAGAATTCGGTGATAATTTAGCAGAAACTACTTGTATACACATAAATATAAGTAGCTGGGAGAGTTTGGCTCTATGACTCGTATGGGTCCCTTCCAAGATATTCTATGTATTGATATATTAGCAATGGAGACCTACGTGTGCATTCCGAGGTATATATGAGGGCTGAAAACACACACAGCTTATAAACAAGGTTAAACAAGCAGGTCATTAGCACATTGTGCAGCTCCACATTCAGAACCAGTTCTTTCTGCAGCAAGGGCTAAAGCATACATGCTTGGGATCAACGGGGAGAAAACCACATAGCTGCACCAGTGTCCACGTTAACGCAATACAAAAACTCAAACCCTCAACTTCACGCACCAAATTCATGCTAAATCAGCAGCTCAATCAGCCCCATGTCACAAGATCCTGGCACCTCTGCAGAGCCAGGAGAGAAGCTCACAAAATCAAGCCTTGCTGAGCAATGCTACAGACATGGGAATCTCTAGTACGAGCTCTCTCTCACAGCATTTGCTCCCTAACCCCAAGTGTCTGGGATCAAATCAGACGAACCAGTTCTCCAGCATTAACTCCAGCTCTTTGTCATTTACTTGAAGGTAAAATCCAATGGAGATGATCTGGTTCAAGGGAGCCCACCCAGAAGAGAACAGAGTATTTTGACAAACCAAAAACAGCCCTCAAGTATTTCTTGGTACCCCTCAACCACACCAAAGCAATTTAATAGTACAATATTCTCCACATTCTCAGCCTCACCACCACTTCCAAGTGTAACTACCCGTGGCACCAGCACTGCTTTCATCCGTCTGGACAAGTGATTTAAAAGCACTGCATGATGATTCATTCCGACATATGCAACTGGGAAGAGAAACTGATCCCTGCCACCTGGGTGCCAGGACAAACCCTCACAGCCGGCATCCAGGAACAGAGAATTTCACAAGCACTCCCCACCCACTGCTGGAAAGCTGGGAGCTACTGGGGGAGGCAGCGACCGTATTTGCACTGACTTGTTAATCAGGTGAGAGCAGAGACTGGATTCGTTTGAACAGATTAGCATGTCACTGAGATGGAGGGGAACAGGAAGGCTGGTGGTGGAAATCAGCAGTTTCATGCCCTGCAATGCAGTATAAACCATCTTTCCGGTGTTTACTTGCGATAACTCAGGTGCAGCCCTGCCAGAAGCTGCCTCTCTTGGCAGATGCTGACCAGAACAACCACACACTCCCCTACTGTTAAGAACTGATCAGATCCTCCGGGAACAGTGACCGCAAGAACAGCACAGACTTCAGCTTGATTTGATCCCATCCAGTCCACTGCCTCTTCTCGTTACCAACAAGACAAAAAGCCGGGAGCGTAAGAAGTGCACTGAAACCAAGAGCACGGAGAATCAGTGCACTACAAACCTTCACTTTGTAGCCAGAGACTCCACATCAATATCACATAAGGTCCGTCCCATAAATGTGCAGGTGTAGGACAACTGCAACAACTCTGAGATTGAATTAAATTCACCCAATATAGAATAAACTGGTTACTTTGGAGCAAATTAAACTACCCGCGATTGTAACCAAGTACTGGAAATGACAGCTCAAAACTTATCCAGAGAGCTGACACCACACGGCTTTTTCTAAGCGACAGAATTGAAGTATTTAGACCGAGTAACAGCACGAACAACTTTGTCTCCACCCTGACAGAATTTACTGCATTCAGGAGACTGCAGTCTGACTCTCAGTGCTGCTGTGCAAGATGGAAACGGCTACCACAGTAACGAGCAGAGCCACGGCAGATTTTCCTGTCTGGCTGGGGAAGGAGCAACAACTGACACCTAAGGGAAAGAAAATACAGCAGAAATTAAACTAACTTCTGTGAAACCAAATCGACCTTGGGCTAAAAGCCAGGACTGAAAAGGCTCCTCTGTAAAACAACTTTGATGACTTATCAATAGAAGCTGCTGCATTAGGCTACTATTCCATTAAACCCCAGTTTAATGTTTCCCCAACATTTGAAACCACAAATAAACGCTACATATTGTACAAGTTGACTGGATTTCAGCCAAAAAGAAGCTGAAAAAGATGATGACAGGTTTCTTAAGTCTACTCAGACCGATTGTAAATGCTGATTTATTACCTAAAACCTCCTCAAGAGCATCAAAATGCTGTCTAATGAAGAACGCTGTAGCTGTTCTACTCCAAGCACGGCCACGATGACTGTTTTGCTGTAGTAGTTTCAGAAGGATGCAAAGCTGAAACGCTCCAATGCGTGTGCAAGAGTCTGCTGTACCTCATATCAACAGGCTTTGTCTCATCTAATTAACTGACTTTGAGAAACAGACTAGAAAAAAATTAGTTTTTTCAAGGGCTTTGAAAGAAAGAAGGGAGGAAGACATCACAGGGGAGAAGGAAAGCCTCACCCACTACATTCAGAGCAACTGAGGAACCAAGACAGTTACACAGGTTGTGAAGAGATTCTTCAAAATAGGAAATGAAGAGGAAGAAATCCAGTGTCACCCTCTTACAGAAGCTCCTGCCTCAGAGCACTCGAGAGACCCAGTCCGATGGGTCGGGATCAGCTTCTTTTGGAGGGAAGACACAAGAGCACACTAGCAAGAGAAAGAGGGTGATTCTCTACTTGCTGCAGTCAAGATCCGAGGCAAAAGTGATTTTTTCTACAGGCTCCAAGCCCAGGCTGCTACAGAAAGCACAAAAGCTTCTGTCCACAAAGCTAAACATGAATAGGTTAAATGCCCATTCTGCAGGCCTGGGGAAATCTGTACGAAAAGCAGCAACAATACGAGCTCTCGCACAGCGCTGTGCGTAAGCAGCCACCCAGCCATCCCAGAGAGGAAGGCAGCAGCACAATCCCCATCTTACAGACAGGGGAAATGATTAAGAAATGCAGAGGTGGAAATCAACGAGCAGGTTTGTTTTTAAAGGAAAGCACAATGACATTTATAGGCTATTAGGTAGACACTGAAGTAAGCTGCCTTCTAAGAATGTAGACACTCTGTTCCTGGAGCTCTTTGCAGTAAGACAGGGATGAAGCAGAAATGGGGTTGACCTACTGCTTTCTCACCAAGGGCACCTCACTGGGGTCAGTTCCTGAGGTCTCTTCCTGCCTGTTTTCCATGTTCCACAAGTGGAATCCACCAAGCACAACCCAAGTATCTGCTGCATGTTTTCAGCGGATCACCTTCTGCTATGCAAAGCACAATAAGAAATGTTTCATCAACCCTACCAAAGGGACAACTCCAAAACCTGGCTACACTAAAATCAGATGAAATGAGGATAGGCCAGCTTCAAACCAAACCCTTAAAGGCTCCGAGCTATACTGGGTGTTCCATCTGGTACAACAGCCCGTTCCCCCAGCAACAAAAGCCTGATGCAGGAAAGTCCTGAGTAGGCCACACAACAATCTTCCAAACTTCTTTTTAATACCATCCACCACTTAATCCTCCCCTGCCTCCCATAAAGACTCCCAGTCCTGTGCGGGTTGAGTCATCCCATGTGCAGGTAGAGATGCAAAAGTTCCATTTTCTTATGATCTCAAAGAGCTCTTGCAGTACACAGGTTGAACAAAAATGGTTTTTCAAAACTTTAAAGGCAATAACACTCAGTTACTTGCTTTGCACTGTGAGAAAGGACAAACAGGGGCAGGCAGCTCTTCTGTATCCTGCTCATTATTCAGCGTGGAACCACAGAGCAGACATTGTAAATGATTTCTTCCACTGTAGACTCTCACACATTTGTCAACATTGCCTTTTATCTGCCCTCTGACTTTTAGCTCCTCACACTGGTCTCAAGTCCCCACTGGCCTGAATAACCGACCTGGCTGGCAGCTGTCACCTTATCAACCTTCCTCTTTTCCAAATACTTCATCATTATTTTAAGCAGCAACTCAGCAGAACACCAACTTCCACAGGGTGGCAAACTGATCCTCATTAAACCGAGCGTTTAATTTGGTATTTGAAATTCCTTACATGAAGCCCAGATCACCTCAGTGGCAATATCCTCACAGGAACACTATGGATTTAGAGGACACAACCACGTACGCTCTCCGAGCAATTTTTAAGCCCCAGAAGTTTTTCCAAGGAGCAGGAAACCCTTTCAGAGACACAACATAAGCAAACAGCAGCAAAACACACAGGAACTGGTTTTTCTTTGTCACCTGCACCTTAGTTCTCCGTGACTTAACTACTGTCCCATAAGACAACATGGTCAAATTAAATGAAATGGTAAGAAGCCCTTGTTTGCACTTGGGCTTTAATTCAACCCCTTCCACTCGCTGTTGATCTATTCTGGTTTAGAATAACCTTGGAACTCAGAGGGCACCCAGTACTCTGTAGTAGCAGAGAATTAAATCCTGATACCCAGTGCATCCACAGCTCAAGTTTTAACACAGAGGTGGTTCAACATCACATCACAGACTGTTGCCTGCAGCTGGAACAAACAAGAGTAAGTTACTCTGTACACTTTATGACGACTCTGGGAATATCAGAGCAGTAAGAGGGAGTGAATCTTCCCCTGGGGGGGCTGACAAATAGTGTTGCTTAGGTTCAGTATGAGAACTCTGCATCCGAGATGCTCTGTAAGAAATCCTTAGAGTCATTTACACCCGTTTTGCACAAGAAGCCAGCAATGCTGTTGGTAGAGAGGACTCAAGAGCTGGGCTGGGAGGAAAGAGATAGCCAACATTCTCATTCAAGGATAGTCTGAGGGATCCACATTAAGCATTTAAAGATAGCTAACCTATCCGACATCAAACTGACTGATCTGGAAAACGCCAAGCATCCCAAGGATCATACATGGTTTATCTTCTGCATGCAAAAGTCTGCTCTATCCTGCCAGGCATACCTGAAAGTGATGCTTGGCAACTACAAAGTCACAAGAGTTTCCCAAATGCTGCTATGAAACAGAAGTTGAGACAGGGACGGTATATGGAACACTGTGCCTTTCACGAGCTCCCACCACTGGATACCAGGCAGCCCGTGCTCTTCCCCGAGTGACCGCACCATGGTGAGGAATGCCCCCCACGTGCAGAACTTGAAACAGAGACACCAAAGCACACATGAACATAGACCCGCCCTCCAGACAGCCCCCAGTCAAACAACGAGCTTCTGCTCCCTGAAGCACCAAGATGGCATTGGGTAAACGCTCCGCTCTCCTCCTACAGCTGGGCTTTGCGCTACCGACCAGCACAAGCCAGCCCGTAGGAAGAGACCACCCCTCGCTACGCAGGGCCGGCCCCGCTGCTTTAAGGTGGGCAGAAACAGACAGAACCCCCCGAGAAGCCGCAGCAAGGCCCGCGGGCAGGCCTGCGGGTGCTCCCCACCGGCCCCCCGCCTGCACTGGGGCTGAGGGGCTCAGCGGGGCTGGGCAGACCCTGCCTCAGGCAGCCACCTCTCCGAGGGCACTCTCCCCAGGGAAGGCCCCGCCGGAGGCCCCCACCGCAGGGCCCGCCCCGGCGGCCGAAGAAAGCCGCGGAGTGCCGGGCGGGGGGGGAAAGGCTGCCGAGGGCTCGGGACCCGGGGCGGAGGAAGAGGGGGAACAGGCTACAGGCCCGCACGGAGCCACCGACAGAGGCGGTGAAAGAAGCAGCCGGGACGCGCCCGCGAGGGGCCCTCACCTGCCCGCCGCGCCGCCCGCCGCACCGGCCGCCCTGCGCCGCGCCGCGCGCCCCCATTGGCCGCCCTCACGCCCTTCCCCGCTCTCCCATTGGCCGAGCCGCCGCGCTTGCCCTCGCCGAGCGATTCTATTGGTCTAACCCGCCGGCTCCGGCCCCATCGCGATAAAAACTTTATTGAGGCGCTCGGAAGCGGACACGGACAACGTGGTGGGGAAGGGGCGGTGGCTGACTCCGGAGGCCGCGGGTTCGAGGCTGCTCCCCGCCGCTCCGTTCCGTGCGCTCGGCGCTGCGCAGGCCGCACCGCGGCGAAATCGTCCCCCCAAAAAAAGATACGTGGAAAAAAAAATAAAATGCGTGGGGTTTTCCTGTCGTCACTTCGTAGTCACTGCTAACTCGTGCTGGCAAACCCCGTCTGGGAGCCGATTCTGTGGGAGGTTAAAAGAGGGTAACGAATTCACCTTGTTTTCCCCTCCTACGGCAGCAAACAACCCCCCAGCCAGCCAGGGGCTCTTTCCCTCCCTGGTGGAATGGGGATACGTCGTGTCAGATCCTCTTGTGGGCACACGTGCATAATAGCGGGGGATGGGACATTGGCAGAAGATTTACTGGGCAAGATCTGGGAACTGGAAACGTCACGGACCCTGACAGGGCACGTCCAACAGCCTGCTTCTGTAAGAGGAGACGGATGGACCTCATCACTGCTCTGAGATGTCACCAAACCTTCAAAGTCCCTCCCTCCTGACTGCGATCGTGTAATTTGTCTTCCTTATGGCTTGTGTTAACAAGCAGCAGCAAGAAACGCCCCCCCTGCTCCCCTTTGCTTGTCTCTCTCCATATACCACTGCCTTTCTCCCCTGGGAAGAGTTCTTCCTGCTGAGGAAAATCCCAGCACCATGGTCCAGCTGCCACAACCACCTCAAATCCCATTTCGCAATAGCCAGCAAGGAAAGCAGATGCAGCACAAAGATTTCCTACAACCCTTCAAAGCCAAATGGATTTCCTCATGAATACAGCCTATATTTCCCAAATTTCCCATATAAAAAGTAGTTTCCATGCCTACAGCAGCTCCAAGCCCAGAGGCAGCACTGACATGGGCTGCAGTTGCTGCCCCCTGACTGCGAAGTGCAGGCAAGGAGGTCAGGGCACATCCCTGCCCCTCCATTCGTGGCTCTGCCCACTGGTCTTCGAAGTTGTGTCTAAGTGGGGAGCTGCCTTCCTCGACTCCCAGATCTGCCCGTGCCCCAGTTCTACAGGGTATGGCAGAGATTTTGGACCCTTTCAGAGTGCAGGGTGGCCCATAAGCACCTCCACACTAAGTTACAGCCCTAAATCCCAGCACTCTGCATGGGCTGCCCCAATTCCACCATCCCTGCTTCAGATATCCAAAGAGGCAAAGGTGACTCACAGCCATCCCAGCTCAGCCACCTTCCCCAGCAAAAAAATAAATGTGCAAACCATGACTTTCCCCCTTCCTAGGCTGTTTGGTTGCTCTCCTTGCACTGCAGCACTCAACAGTTGTTCAGATACCACAGGCTGGAATCACCGATAAAATCATGATCCTGCTCTGGCAGGGGAGTTGGACTAGATGATCTTTCGAGGTCCCTTCAAAACCCTAACGTTCTGTGATTCTGTGATTTTTTTTCCCCAGTGCTGGATGCCTGCCTGGCTCCCTGGAGTCTGTGTTCCTTGTAAATCCATCATTTTAACTCTTTCAGATGTATTTAGCACTATATGCCAAGACCTGGCACATATGAAGCAGATTTTCTCTGTGCTGTTGGCTGATCTGTGCCCTACAGTCTGCCACATTTGGCTTTGGTCCCAGGGTGCCCAGTTACACCCACCGTGGAGCTTCAACCCAAAAACTAGCAGAGGGAGAGTACTTATGGCACTGGAGCATCTGGGGCAGCCACTCTTAGGGGTGTGCTAGTGCCCAGAAGGATGCTCTGGTGAGATGGGCTTACTGGTGGGATGGGTGCCCTGGTAGGATGCTGTCCTAATGGGATGGATGCCTTGGTGTGGTGGGTGTCCTGGCAAAATAGGTGTCCTGGTGGATGGTTGTCCTGGTGGATGGGTGCCCTGGCAGGGTGGCCATGCCACTCCAGCTCTCCCTGATCCTGCCCAGGCTCCTGGTGCAGTTTCCAGCGGGAGGTGGAAGGTCCTGAGCTGCCTGGAGCCGAGCACTGGTGCCCGCTGGGGAGGACTGGGAGGACAGGGGACCCGAGAGGGTGACGGGCACAGGCAGGGACCGCGGGGCTGGGCGGGCTCCGTGGCTGTGGGTACCGGGCAGGCAGGTGGCAGCAAATCCCTACGGAAGCGCTGGGTGCACCGGCCCGGCGCGGGGGCTCCGGCACCGGCTGCACTGGGTGCCTGGCCCTTCGACACTGGGTGCACTGGGTGCAAGTCCTCTCCGCACGGGGTATTCTCCCCTCCGCACTGGGTGCACCAGCGTGCCTGTCCCTTCTGCGCTGGGTGCACAGAGTGCGCGTCCCCCTGTGCTGGGTGCCGGTCCCCTCTGCACGGGGTTCGTGCCACCTCCGCACTGGGTGCCCTGGGTGCACGTCCCCCCCCGCACTGGGTGCATTTTCCTGCCGCACTGGGTGCCTCTCGCCTTTGCACTGGGTGCACAGAGTTCGCGTCGCCTCCGCACTGGGCACCCGTCCCCTCTGCACTGGGTGCACAGGGCATCCCTCCCCTCTCCGCAGGGTGCACATCCCCGCTTCACTGGGTGCACACGGTGCCTATCCCTGCACAGGGTGCACAGGGGCCCCTGAGGACAGGGTGTTATTTCCTTTGAGCACAGGGTCTATTTACTCTCTGCACACGGAGCCTGTCCCTTCTGCGCACGGTGCTTGTCACCTCTGCACTGGGTGCCTGTCACACGTGCGCAGGTTGTTTGTCCTCTCTGCAGAAGGCACATAGCTCCTCTGCATAGGCTGCCCATCCCCTCTACACAAGGCCATGGGGATAGTGCATCCTCATGGGGCTCATGCAGAGCTGGGAGTGGTGCTGAGCACAGCTTCCTGGGTGCTGCACCCCACTGCCAGGTGCGTGTATACCCAGGGCACCTCTGCCCTGGCTTCCCTGGGTGCCCAGGGGAGGCAGATGGTCACCTCGAATCCCCTCTGCAGGCTGAGGGATTTCCTTTAAGGGGCTAGATACAGCAAACCAGCCTCTTCTTGCATCGGACTTTTATTCCCATCGCCCTCCCACTGTACACAGCTCTGCGCAGGTTGAGAGCAGCTCCCGCTTCATTAAAATGCTTCTTTTTCCATCAAAAATACTCACGAGGGGGGCAGAAAGTCCCTGGCCACCTCCCAGAGCAGCTACAGGCAGAGCTGGCAGCTGGGCACATCCCAGGCAGTGCCTCCCAGGGGTGCCTGCACGCTTCCTGCTGGCCTAGTGGCTTCCCTCACCCCAACCCACACCTGAGGAAGCTGGAATGGGCATGGAGGTTGGAATGGGCATGGAGGTTGGGGGGTCTTCAGCACTGGGGCAGCTGCTTCTGCCAGATGGGTGTGCAGGCAGGCAGGGGAGGCTGGCAGCGATAGGGTGTGGAGGGTGTGGATGTGCATGCCCATGTACCACCCTGGCACGGAAACGGCTAGCAGTTGATGCCTGGGGTGCTTCCTGAGAGGGGAAACCCCATCTGTGCCCCAGCTTTGTTTCTGGTGCAGAATGGGGGCACCCAGCACCAGGCTCAGCTCGCAGCTTCTCCACTGCCCTGGCTGGTGTCACAGTCCCGTCCCACTGGGGCCATCAGCCTCTTGTCAGGCTAGTTTTCCAGCAAAGGGTCTTCCCATGGGGTTTGTTGCGTTTTAAATGCATTTAGGGTAAGGCAGGTCCTTAAACCCCATCTCCAGAGCTAAGCCTCCGCTGCTTCAGGGGAAGCTGGGAGGTGTCTTTTCCTTAATCCAAGAAAGCAGCACATTTAAAAAGCAAATGGGTGCTGAGCTGGGTGTTGCTTTTTTCACAGGCTGGGTGCTGAGCGGGCTGGACACCCACTGCAGAGACACGTGCTCAAGTCAGGTCAATCTTTAGGGAGGGGGCAAGCAGCTCCTCTGGGTGCCCAGAGCATCCTCAGGTGCCCACAACTGGCATTGCCATGCTTCTCCCTTGCAGACCCACCAGCTTGTGCCAGCCAGCCTGGCAGGAAGGACTTCCTGGGTACTCAATGGTCTCTACTGTGGAGTTGCCCCAGCATGTTGCTTTTTAAATTCATCCTGTGTCACCAAGGGGTGAAGGGGCCATCCCTGCCAGGCTGAGCTGTCCCCCCAGCCTGGAGAGGCAAGGGAGGGGTGATAGCAGAGGTGTGCCAGGCCTGGCAGCAGGGCTGGGAACTTGTCTCAGTGTCAGGGCACACCCAGGGGATGTGTTTGGGCAGGCAGGGGCTCCTGTGCATAAAAAGGTACTTTCACTTGGCAGAGACTTTAAGAAGCAAAACAGAGGCCATGCACCTTCTCCCCACACCACCCAGCAGCCACCCACCATGCACCGCATTTAACCCACACGGGGCTTATTCATGGCTCTAGTTGTCGACCCTCCTGGGCCTGGAGGTCAGCACACTTCCCTGGAAGGTGCTCCCCAAAAATAGGCTGAAAAAAAACAGTGCTCCCAGGGCATGCCTGGGGCAGAAGGAGCCAGGAACAGTAGCTGGGGCTGTTTGGCCCAGGAAGGCTGCAGGGTAAGCATCCCTTTGGGAATGGATCCGCTCTGCACATGGGTTGGGGTTTGCCAAGCATGAGCTGTCTGTGGGAGTTGTTAGTCCCTATCCCCAAGATGATCACAGCCCCAGTGAGGCTTACTCAGGTTCCTGTCAGCAGCAGCTTCAGGTGGCAGGCTTCCAGCCCACACCAACCTTGTTCTCACAAGCTCTTTCACCCAGAGGAAGCGTAAGAGGTGTGGGAGCCCCAGGGTGGGGCAGAGGCATCTGCCATAAAGCTAGAGACAGGCAGAAGAGGGTTAGAGCCCCTCCATTTGACACCCCTGGACACATGACCCCCCTCCTCATTGACCAGCACCGTAAAGATGCCCAGAGCCACCCCACATGCAGGATGAAGTCTATCCCCAGCCCCCAGAAGCTGCTTTTTTCTCCCAGGGAGGGAGAGAGTCCACTCAGACAGTGGTGTTTTACAAGTAGCCTCCCTCACCCCAAGGCAACAGATCCCACCCAGGTATCATGAGCAGCAACTGGGCTCAGTCATCAGCCCAGCTCAAAGAGAACCACGCATACTTACAGCCAAAGTTCTTTATTTCCACCCAGTTTCACCACTGGTACAGAATATACAAAATATGACAAAAATAGGCTTTTTTGTGCCCCCCACCCCCCATCCCTGAAGCATGCTGGCTATTTACACGCAGAGGCGAGTGGCTCAGTGGCAGCAGCTGCACTTGCTGCTGGCAGGCTCCTTGCACACGCAGCCTTTGGCACAGTTGCTGCAGCTGGCAGGGCAACAGGAGCAGCAGCCTGGGGGGGACACACACACACAAAGTTAGGGGGTGGGTGGGATAGGGGTCCCACGGGGCAAGGGCACCCTATGGAGGAGGAAACACACCCACCCCACACCGGCAGGACTGTGATCCCCATGGGGCAAGTGGTTGGGGGTCTCCATGTGGGTTCCACAGGACAGGGGCACCTCTCCAAAGGGGAACGGGGAGGGGATGTCTCCCAGGGGCAAGGGAAGAATCCCTCTGAGGGTCCTACAGAGTAGGGGCATCCCCATGAGGGAGCGAGGGGGTCTCCAAAAAGGGTCCTACAGGGCTAGATTGTGTGTATGGGGGGGTGTTCTCCATAGGGCAAGGATCAGAAGGTCCCCATGAGGGTCCAACAAGGCAAGGAGGGGGTTCCCCTGTGGGGCAAGGGGATCTCCGTGGGGGTACAAGCGGGCAAGGGCAGCCCCCCTCCCCGGGTTGAGCCCCCCACTCACTCTTGCGGCAGCTCCGGCAGCGGCAGTTCTTGCACTTGCAGGACCCGGCGCAGGAGCAGGAGTCACCTGGGCGGGAGAGCGGCTGTCAGCCGGGACCGGACCCGACCCGACGGGACAGGACAGGACCGGACCGGGCACTTACCGGAGACACATGTGCAGTCCTGGGGGTCCATGGCTCGGTCTGGCTTGGTTCGGTTCGGCTTGGCTCGGTCGAGTTTTCCTCAGCTGGGCTCGTAGCGGTGCAGGACAGTTCCCGCCGGCCGGTATTTATGGGATGGAGGCGAGGGGCGGTGCTGGGCGCTGCGCACGGCGGGGCGGGACCGGCCTCACCGGGGCCGTGCTCAGCCGGGGGCCGTGCCGCGGGGCCGTGCTCACCCCGCACCGTGCCGTGCTCAGCCAGGGGCGGTATCGCGGGGCCGTGCTCACCCCGCACCGTGCCGTGCTCAGCCGGGGGCGGTATCGCGGGGCCGTGCTCACCCCGCACCGTGCCGTGCTCAGCCGGGGGCGGTATCTCGGGGCCGTGCGCAGCCTGGGACGTGCAGTGCTCAGCCCGGACCGTGCAGTGTCACCTCCGGTCACGGTCCTGCTCGCCCCGCACCCCCACCCGCCGCCCCAGCTCCCAGCCCGCTTTCGGGAGGTCAGAGGGTCCCACCCGCACCCCTTTCTGCCACCACCACCAACCTGTCCGTCAGGGTGCTGCATCCTGAGGGACTAAGATGCTGGAAGATGCCAAGGAGGGGTGACAGCCCTGGCATGGCACTGCCACCGGCTCCCGTGCATTTGGAACAGCCCCACAACGCTGCCCTGCCCTTCCCAGCCCCATGCTGGCAGTGCTGGGGCGCAGCTGTGCCCCATATCCTCTGGGAGGCTGTGGGATGCAGGTAGCTGTCCCCAAGGATGGGACAGTCTCAGCATCCTGATGGAGAGTGGGGTGGCCTTGGGGCAGCTCCCGTGGGGCTGGGGTGCTCAGCTGGCCCCCCAGGAGGGGTGAGCATGGGGGTGCAACAGCAGGATGCAGTGTGGGAGTACGCATGGCCAGCCAGGGGCTGCTGCCAGGGGCTGCTGGGAATCACGGCTTCATGACACCAGCAGCACCTGTGGGTTTTCTCCCTTGTCGTCATGTTTATGTGCCAACTGGCTTCCACTGCCCCACTTGTGCCTGCAGCCAGCTCGGCACCCGGCATGGAAAACAGTGCCTGGGCAAGGGCCAAGCAGTTCCCGTGCCTGTGCCTGGTGCTCTTGGTGTTGGTGTTGCAAACAGGACAAGCCTGGGCCCAGAGGTGACCCTGAGGATGGGGTCTGATCCCAGGGAATCTGGGCCAGTGAGCTGTAGGACCAGAAGCAGGTTGATGGCTCTGGAAAGTTGTGCCAGGGAACAGCTCGTGCTTGATTGCAAAAGCACAGAGGTGGTTATTTTTTTTCCTGGCAGTGTTTTGCAGGAGGCAGCGTGGGAGTGTAAATAGGAGGCTAATCCAGCAGGCACCATGCTCGCCACTGCCTGAGCGGGAAATGACGAGAAGTGAAATCATGGCAAACGTGTGGTCTTCTGGCACGCAAACGTGGGTTGTGAAATCGTTTCCTGGACACCCCCTCAGCGCAGTGCTGCTGGATGGTGCTACCCACACCCCATTCCCCTGCTCCAGTGAGGATGGGCCCTGCTGCACCCCTGTTTGGAGACAGGAGAGCCCTCCGCCACCCAAAATGGGGATGTGAACCCTGACACGGGGCCGTACTGAAAGCAGGGAGTGAGTATGCAGGGGTGAGGCTGTGGGGGAGGCAGAAGTCATCTCAGATTTCCAGGAATCCTGCACATCACCCATGTTGTGCTGGATCCTGGGGCACGTGGCCCTGGAACCCTTGTCACTGAGAGCAAGAAGGAGCAGTGTAGTGTCCCTGTGGGACTGCACATGAGCTGGGAGGGGGAAAGAGCCCAAAAAATTCCCTGTTTCACAATCTTGGTATTTCCACTAAATAATGAAGTCAAGCTGCAGCAGGGCAGGGAGGGATGAGCCATGTTTCCCCTGAGCTATGGGCTTCCCAAAGTCCCGGGCACATGCTAGACATGAACAGGGAGAGGAGACCTCGGGGGGGGGGGGTTCCCCACATTGCTCCTGGTGCTCCAGTTTCCTGGGGCTGGCAGGGAGTAGTCAATCCTGAGGTTGTGCCAATGTAAGAGGAGTGCCAGGTCCAGCTCTGATTTTATAGCAGCCATAAAGCAAGAGAGGAACAGCAGCTGCCCAGCACAGGACTCAGGGTTCAGAGCTAGGCTACCAGGACCCCCATCTGTCACCAACTTCCCATGCAGGTGGAGGTTGTTCTCTGATAGCTGCTCTTCATCATGCTGCCAGGGGGCATGGGGACAGACACAGGGCAGAGCCACAGGGCAAGACGGATGCAAACCCACTGGGGACAGCAAGGCTGGAAGGATGTGCAGCCCCGCTGGTTAAACCACATGTTTGGGGATAAATCCCATTAGCAACCTCTCCTTTGTGCTTGTTGTGGGCTCACCAACAGTGTTGTTGCATGGCTGGCGCTCAACTCACTGTGGGTTGGAAGGAATAAAGATAACGCTGCTATTTGCAGAATGAGGTTTAGTTGGCAGCTCCAGTGCTGGGGCTGCACCCTGCCTGGGGTGTGCCTGCCCTGCCCTGCCTTCTGCTGCCGTGGGGACATGCTTCACACCTGTCAGAAGCATGGGGTGATGGTGACATTTCAGGGGACACCCTGGGGAACTAGTCCTCCTGGAGCAAAGAGGTATCCCCTGGGGATTGGCTCTGCAAGCAGCCAGTAGACAGGGATGCCCCTGGCTGTGCCAAAACCCTGGCTGACTCCTGGCAGCAGTGGCTGGATGGGTCAGGAAAGGCTTTGCAGCTCAAATGAGGCCACAAAAGGCTATGTTTAGGGAGCACAGGGACATGCAGGACCCCTTGTGTGTCCTGGAAGCAGCATGGTGCCACGTGACACCTGGGGTGCAGTGTTCTGGCTGCACTTGGGCTGGGCAAGCATCATACTCCAGCATGGACATTGCACCCCAGCATAGGCATCATACCTCACCCTGGGCATCACAACCCATTGTGGGCATTTTATCCTGGCATGGGCATTACAATCCATCACAGGCATCACATCCCATTGTGGACATTGCACCCTGAGATGGGCATTACACCCCAGAATGGGCATAACACCCCCTCATGAGTGTTACACCCTGGCATGGGCATTGCGACCCACTGTGGGCATTTATTATTATGAGCATTACAACCCATCAGAGACATCCCATCATGGGCATTACACGCTGGCACAGGCATCATGATCTACCATGGGCATCCCATCCCATGTATTGCACCCCATCATGGGCATTGCACCTTAGCAGGGGCATCACCATCCATCGTGGGCATCCAGGGCACCCTGCAGAAGTGCCCTGCAAGGTTGGGAGGGGGTAAGCAGGGTGGTTTTTCCAGCCAGTTCAACTCAACTGCTGGGAGGAAAATTAAACCTATTTTGCCACCACCCCACCTGCTGTGGAAATGTTACCCCTGGAGATGGGCAGGGCAGCAAAGGTTGGTTATTATGCTGTCGGTGAAGGCTTGTAATAACGAGCTGCTCATTAACCCTGAGGGCTTCTGGTGGATGAGAGAGCATGGGATTTGCCCTTGGGTAGCAACAGGGTGGGGGAGGAAAAAAAACCTGTAAATTACCTTGTTGTGCAGGGAAAGTGTTAAAATGAGAGTCAGAGCCAGGGGTAGGGAGGGCAGAGCCAAGATTGGAAGAAAGGAGCGAAAATGAGACAGGTTCTTTGCCATGACACCCCCAAAGGTGCTGGATGCCCCCCCACTCCCCAGGGACATCACCCCATTCAACACAAGTGCCAGGTTCCTTATAGACCTTTATGTACACATCACTTTATTTAGGTAGCTTATTACATGTCATGTGTGACAAACACTAAAGATATCTGAACATATATATATATATAAAACACCAACCAACATACACAATAAGGTTATTCTTCAGCCCCCCAGATGTGCAGCTGGGGGTCCCTATTTGCAGCAGCTGCACTTGGCGGAGGGGGGGCCCTTGCAGACGCAGCCCTGAGCGCACTTGGCACATCCCGCCGGGCAGCAAGAGCAGCAGCCTGTTTGAGGGGGGAAAAAATAAGTCAGGGATGTTCTCAGGGTGGGTCTCAAGGTGGGGTTTGGGGGGGCCTGTGGGAGAAGGTTGGTTTGGAGCCTCTCTCTGTGCAAACCCTTGTGCACATAGCTCTGCCCAGGGGTGATGGCATCAGGAGCAGCCAGAAGAAATCCTGGTGCTGGTTTATTCCCAGGAAGTCCCCTAGTGCTGAGCCTGAGGTGCTAGCGAGGGGTACACTGAGGGTTATACCGGGGTGCTGGAATTCACTTTGTGCTCCTTTGAAAGCAAAAAAATATGGAAAGAACGAACTAAACTCCGGCAATGCCGAGCCTGATTTGATTCAGTGTGTCCAGGGATGTGTAGTGAAACCCCCCATGAGTGTTTAGTCCCCCTCTGTGGGGCTCAGGGGTGTTCCCCCCCCCTTACCTTTTTTGCATGATGTGCATTTGCAGTTTTTGCATTTGCAGTTGTCCCCACAGGTGCAGGTCCCACCTAAAACACAGAGAAAAGAGGAAAAAGAGAGTTGAGCGGAGAGTTGTGGGAGGGGGTCCCCCCATCCCCGGGGAGAGCACCGCCACCCCTCCCAGCATCCGCTCGCCGGCACCAGCAGCCAGGGCGGGGAGGTCACGACATTTCCACCCGCTTCCCAGTGTGACACCGCAACGCTGCGGGAGGATTTGGGCAGCCGGCCCGGCCAGGGTCAGAGCACCGGGGGGGTGCCGGAGGAGCCCGGCGGGCGGGATGCTGCGGTGGTCCCGGCGGGATGCTGGGAGCGAGGCGGGGGGGAAGCGCTGCCTTACCCGTGGCACAAGGGCAATCCTGGGAGTCCATGTCTGCCTGGGCCGGCTGCCGGACGCGCTTAGCGAGAGGAAGAAGCGGCTTTGGCAAGTCTCGCAGCCGCCTCCTATTTATCCTTGGCCGGGCGAGAGCGAGTGCAAAACCCCCGCCCCTCGCAGCCTGCGCACGGCTCGGCCCGGCACCTGCCTCGGGCGCTGCTGATTCACTCCCCAGACGGCCGGACGGGACCTGGGGCTCCCACCTCCCCCCTCCCCGGGGTGCTGGTGGCAGCAGGGAGGGCTGTCTGGGTGACCACTGCTGCCTGCTGAGATATCTCGGGGGGGGTGTGTGTGTGTAGAGAACGGCCGGCTCTCATCGCATGGATCGCACCTGCCTTGGGAGCACTGCTCTGCTCCCGGGGCCGGGGGCCGAGGGGGTGCACCCAGCGAGGCCCCCACGCACCAACCTTTTGCCAAAATCAATCTGCCAAGACCCCAGATGTCTCCGGGGGTGTATTGATACCAGGGTGATGTTTCAAGAGGGTGCAGTAAGCCCAGGGTGACATCTCAGGGGGATGCATCGATCTTGGGGCTGCCACCACTGTCATAACTCTCAGCCCCTTCCTCCCAGAGCCAGCACAGTGGGGTGATGGGGAGCTGCCACAGTGGGGTGACACAGATGCGGTCCTTGCCTCAGACCCCATCCCATAGTTCTGACACCCTCCCCGCGAGCAGGAGCAGCAACAAGCCGGACTGGCCTGGCTGGAGCCTGCCGTGCCCTCCCAGCGCCCCAGGACAGTGGCACCCACGTCCCCTCGGCGCCGCGCATGGCACCTCGGGGCCCTGTCTCCTTCCCAGCTGCGGAACACCGTCCCACTTGTCTGAATTAATTTCCATGTGCCATTAGCTGGGTGTGCAGGGGAGGAGGGTGGCGGGCGAGCTGCCATCACCCTGGTCAACTCCTCCAGCGGGTTTTACCCACCCACTCGAAAGAGCAGTGAGGGTTTAGGGTGGAAGGAGTGAAAAAAATGATGTTTTCTGAGATTTTGGGCGCGGGGAGGGAGTGCCCCATGGCCAGAAGGCATTATCATCCATGGAGCATCCTTCCTCCTCATCCCTGGGTTTTTTGGGTGCTCTCTGGTGTCGGTGGTACCCCATCCCGGCTGCCTCATGCTCTGAAACTCCTTTGCTTTGAGGTTTTATCCTGGCTGGGCTTTAGCCTGCGGTGCCTGGCTAAGGCGGTTTGTCAGAGGTGATGCTAATCCAACCGAAACAGCGGGCCAGGGAGTATTTTTACCACCCAGCTGTCTGGGCTTGTTCAGAGCTTGTTGGGTGACCTGGTGGGGAGCAGTGCCAGTGCCCCGACTCGGCGTCTCCTCCACCCCAGCCAGGCTGGGGTGGGAAATAGGTCCAGAAGAGCCTGAGGAAGGCAGAGGAGATGGGCTCCTTCCTCTCCCCAGTAGTGGCTCGTTGGTGCCCCAGTCGTGTGAGTGTCACACTCCTGCTGAGGCACTAGGGCATGACAGTGGGGACGGTGCCAGGGATGAGGCGCATGCCAAGGGTGTCAGTCGCTCCCGCGGGAGCAGTGAAACACAAATGTGCCAGGGAACACACATGCAAGCAGCCACCTAGCTACAGTCCCCTGCATTGTGGGTGTCTTCATACAGGGGGAACACATCTCCTTGGGGTCCCACACATGCTCTGCTCCTGAAATAACCACCCGAGCACTCCCACAGTGAAGGAATATGCCAGGGAAATGCTTCCAGCCTTTTGTGATGGGTTCATAGGGAACAGCCATGCCACCACGGCACCTGCTGTGGCCTCCCACACAACACCTGGCACCCTTGGCCACCCAGGCAATGCCATGGTGTTGTCAGATTGCCCCTGTCCCCGACTGGTGGTGGCCCAGGGATGCCAGGACAGGAGATTCCTCCAAAGTGGGCCCTATTCTCCAGTCTGGGGGCAGGAACTCAAAGTCCACGCTGAGAGAACAGAATGACATTGGCTGTGGAAAAGCTCTCCAGCACCAATTCTCAGCTCAGATCCCAGCCCTTTTTCCTTTTTTTGCCTTCCATTCTTTTCAGGAAGGAAAAAACCACCTTCCAGGTTATGCAGGATTTGGGGTCAGGGCTTTGGGAGGTCTCTTTTTGCTCCTGGTCCATTCTGTAATTTGGGATTGGGCTGGTTGTCAGTTGGACATGCATCAGACCAGCCTCCTCCAGGAGTAGCCTGTAGCTGGGGCGATGAACTGCAGACCTGGGAGATGAGGAGCCCTTCCTACTGCTGAAATACCCCACATTACAAGTCCCTGTGAGCCTCAGTTTGCCTTCTGGGCCCTGCCTTCCATTTGCTGGGAGGGACTGGGGGTCTCACATGTAAATAAGCCTGATGCTGCTCCTCAGAACCCAGCAAAATGGGCAGGATCCCTGCACAGCAATTATTCACCAACCCCTACTGTGCCAGAGCTGTACCTTTTGGTGGCTGTGTCTCTTGCATGTGATTCCTGGCTCTGTCCCAAGGCACATCTGTGATGATCACCCTGAGATTGCCAGGCAGATAAAAGTGGGTGAGTCAGCCAGAGGGGTGGTCTGGCGGCCCAGGAAGAGCCAGGGATGAAGCTCGCTGGTGGGATGGTGATGGCTGAGCTGGGGTGATGGCTCTGCAGGGCATGCAGGGATGGGGCTCCCTGGAAAGCAGTGAAGGAGCCTGACAACTTTCAAGAACATGTAGTGGAAGCACCTGTCCCTGCCACAGGCTCCTGTGACACCGGGGGTGACTCAAGGCGATTGCCAAAGGCCACGGGACGGTGCTGGCAGCTGGCAGTGACTCAAGGCCACCAGGCACGTGAGGAGGAAGGGGCAGTAGCTGGCTCCCGAGGAGGTGACCTGGCACAGGTCTGCCCTGACTCCCCATGGTCACGCTGTGGCATGTGATGAACCTGCCTCTAACTCCGATTGCCTGTGATTTTCTGGAGCCATCCCAGCACATCGCCTTCAGGGGACCCTGTGGATGGCTACAGGTCTCCTTCCCACCTCTCCGAGGGCACGTGTCTCCCCAAAGAGCTTGCTCTGGGCTCCTCATCCCCTCCCAAGCAGTGTTGGATCCGGTGACTCGTCCTTTGCCCAGATACAACATCCCACCAGCCGCGGGGCTGGCAAAGCACCACGGCTCACATTGGCACAGACCATGAGGAGGGATGCCAGAGGACTGTGAAACCAGCGTGGGCACAGCACAGAGACCCTAGGGAACAGTCTCTGGGGATACACTGCCCCTGACTGTTGCCTGCTGCTTGCTGGGCAGGGTGCTGGTGCCCTGTGGCACCCTGGCTGGCGCAGGGCACCCAGAGGTGCCCCCAGTGCTGTGCAGCAACAAGGGCAGCTCAGCTCTGCCCTCTCCAGCTGCCTGTTTTGTTGGCTGCTGGGCAGGAGAGCCATGGCCAGCTGGTGCTGTTGCTGGGGGTCCAGAGGGCCATAACCCACCAGGGACCAGCCTTTCAAACCACAATAGAGAGAATAAGAGGGGTTATGGATCCCCTCCGGCACCCAGCAGACACCCAGCACACTCAAAATGCTGAAAGCCAGCAGGAAGCCAGGGAAGCAATCCCTGCTTAGGAAGCAGGCTTGGCTTTTACTTGATGGGTATCTCAGGTTATTATTTGCTGATGATAAACAAGTGTTTAAAACACGGGAAATAGGTGCTGACGTCGTTTTGTTTTGCCAGCGCTTGCCAGCCCTTTGGCAGCTGAGGAAGAGGGTGAATCACCCCTCACCTGCCTCGGGAAGCTGTTCCCAACCGCTCCCCGTGTGCACAGGCACAGCCTTGGAAAGCATTTAGGAGCGAAACCGGATCGGTGGGGTGGCTTCTTTCTTTTTCCCAGAAGACAGCGAGCAAAGCCTTGTTCTGGTCCCAGTGGCAGACATGAGCTAAACCCGTCTGCTTTCCCTCCTCACTCCTTCCCCAGGAGCTGGCCGCTTGCCTGCCAACCCCCTGCCTACCCCTCCAGCACAGCTTCGGGAAAGTACAGCTGAGCTTCTCCAGCTGCTCAGCTCTTGGCACAGACACGATGCGTCACCTGGGTGGGCTTCGCTGGCCCATGCTCACGTCCACGGCAATAGGAACGCACCTCCAGCCCGGGCCCGTTTGCAGCAGGATGGGGACGAGCAGATTTTCATTAAGCAGGAGTTGCACGGTGTGCAATCCTGCAACGCTTTCACAACACTGCTGCATGCTTTGATGTGGGCTGCTCCGGAGCTGCCTTGTAACCCAGCCGGCTGCACCGGGGCTGGGGCTCCCAAGTCCCAGTTTCTGAGTCTGGCTCAGCCGCCGGCTCATCCTATGGCTCCAGGCAAGGGCTGGGAATTTATTCTGTATTTCTTATCTGGAAATGAGCTATCAATATTAACACCTCAACCCACCCCCTTGAAAAAACAGCACAGAGAGGGTGGTGATTTGCTAATTATTTATTCTTAGGGGGAAGGGAAGGGAAGGGAAGGGAAGGGAAGGGAAGGGAAGGGAAGGGAAGGGAAGGGAAGGGAAGGGAAGGGA
>WUAM01000237.1:4381483-4412181 GCA_024336885.1 Actenoides hombroni | reverse complement strand
ATCATGCTGGTGCCCGTGTTCACGCTGAAGCTCAACCACAGGATCCTGCCCCGCACGGTGGCGCTGGGCCGGTACGACGGGACGCACCCCTGCCTGGCCGCCGCCACGCAGGCGGGCAAGGTAACGGGGCGGCGCGGCCCGTCCCGTCCTGTCCTCCCTCCCGCCGCCCCTCACGGGGCCGGGCCGCGGCCGGGGGCTCTGTGCGCCCGCCCAGCTGAGGGGGAAGGCCCCTCTTAGGAGCAGGGGCCTATTCCGGGGGTGCTGCCGGGGCGTCCTTCACCGCTCGGGGAGCCCGGGGCGCAGGCCTCGCTCCGGCTCCCGGGGCTGTGGCAGAGCTCCCGGCGGGGCCGGGCCGGGCTGCGCGGCCCCGGTGCTGCAGCGATGGCCGCGGCGGAGCCCCGTGAGCCGCGACCCGGCCGCCGGAGCCGTCTCCGGGCGCGACGCGGCCCTTGAACCTCTGCTTTGTGTCACCGGGGGGAAGGGGGCCGCAAAAATTGATAGCAGGTCGCCCGAGTCGTCGGGGAAACTGTTGCGTTTTGCAGCGCACGGTGTGACTTTTCCCCAGCCCTGGGTTTCCCCGTTCGGTGCTCGGCTCCAGCAGGGAAGCGTTAGCGCTGTAAACGAGCTGAGCTCGCCGCTGGCGACAGAAAACGGTGCTGAGGCTTCTGCACGTGGTGCGGAGGCTGCCTTGCGGGGACAGAAAGCGTTGTGCGGGCCGCGCTGGAGTTCGCAATGCAAACAGAAGAGGGTTAAGTGCAACCTAACTAAGACACAGAACATCGGTGGAAGTGTAAACCCGCAGAGGCACTTAGGTTTGTGTAAACACAGACGTGACTCAGCTGTGGTGCTTCCCAGCGTTGTTGTTAGTGCTGTTTTGGAGCTGCTAGAGAACAGAGAAGAAGGACTTGTTCCAGAGAGACTGGGCAGCCATACAGCAAAGGCTGCTAAGCATAATATCCTGTGACCCCCCCCAACTCTGCCCCAAACAATGACAGTGGTTGAATATCGCTCAGTGATAATAAAAACATCTTTGTCATAGGCCCCTTTTTAAATTAACTGTATTCAGCTGCAGGTAGAGGTTACAGAGAGGTACCAGGTAAATTGCCCTACATGTTTGGGTTTTTTTTGGTAACACTGTTGCTGTCTGAATAGAATTCGTTTAGTTTGTTTTTATATAATTTGCTACTCCCCTTGGTTTGGTTTATTTTTGCCTTATTCTGAAGACCTGTTAGTGGCCAATTTCAGAAGCAGTGTTTTTTCTGCCATTTCCCTTTTTTTGGTGTAGTTCAAAATTAAAGAATAACTGTCAGAAACAGTGTTATCAGCATAACCCGCAGTTGTTTGTCCTCACTTTGGCTGAGGGAATGCCCTGCTTCTCCCTTGGGTTAGTATCCAAACAGTAGTCTTTAGTGTTTGTATACAAACACGGCGGTGCTCTGTGATAATATTTATATCTTTGTTTCTACAGGTTTTTATACATAATCCTCATGCCCGAGGGCAGAGAACAAGCACAAACCGAATGGTGCCAAGTAACCAAGATTCAGACATTTCTCTTCTCAACATTAATCAAGGCATCACTTGTCTGGCTTCGGGAGCGCTGAACCCTCAGCTTGGATATGATTGTCTTCTGGTTGGAACACAGACCAATTTATTGGCTTACGATGTCTATAACAACTCGGATTTGTTTTACAGAGAGGTGAATTCATTTAACTGTCTGCTTTTTTTTCGTGTCTTCATGGTTTTTTGTTTTCTTTCTGTTCTAAAGATCACAGTTTTTGCATTACTTTGTCAGTTTAGTGCAAAGAACAGAAGCATAATTGTTATATTACTGCATTCAGAACATTTTGCCTTTAGAATATATAGAATATTTCACAAGGAAAAATATGAATGTGATCTGCAGGTGCAAGAGCACATTTTCATCATGTGCTACACATCACCTAGCAAGAGAAAACTTAACTCTAATAGGCTTTCAGAGCTCAGTCAAACTGATAGTGATAATGTTGGAAGCTCTTTTTGATTTGTGTACTCTGATGTCTCACCATCTGCTCTTTCTGTTGCCTTTCCTGTTTCTCTGTAGGTTTCAGATGGAGCCAATGCAATAGTTCTTGGAAAGCTGGGAGATATTTCATCTCCACTTGCTATAATTGGTGGAAACTGTGCCCTGCAGGGCTTTGATTATGAAGGAAGTGACCGTTTTTGGACAGTAAGGCTATGCAATAATGCTTCTGATGTTATTGCAAGATTGTAATTCCTAGCACTAATTCTTTTTTTTTATATGATAAATGATAATTTGATTGTTGATCTTCCTTAATTTATCTCAGACCTTAAACTGTTTTTCGGTCGTGTAGTCAGTGCATTCAGATGTGGCTTGAATGTTAACTTCAGTTGTTGCAGTTAAAATTATAAAAATAGTTGAGTTTCTGAGGGCTATTGTCCATATTAAGGGCTGTCTTTCTCCTTGTAGGTTACTGGAGACAATGTTCGGTCATTAGCACTGTGTGACTTTGATGGTGATGGCAAAAATGAGGTTTGTAACCATTTACGTATGAATTCAGCTGTTTTTGTGGTCTTACAGTACAATGATAATAAAAAAAAAGGGCTGTCAAATATGTCTGACTTGCATTACCAGTTAAAGCGAAGTCTAATCAAAATGAAGATAAACCTGTCACAAGCATCTTGCTGATAAGATGTGAGACAAACACTAGGAAGCATCTGCCATTCTGATCATGCAGGCTGCAAGGGATGGGTGAAGTCCTGAATTTCTATGGCATTCTCTGCTGTAAATGTTCTTCCATCCTGAGTGAAGGATCAGGCTTACACATGTGCCTTTAAGAAAAGGAAGATGTTTTGTAGATGTTTGAGTCTTGCTTGACAAAAAAGATAAGTGTAACTAATATTTGATGAACAGGAGACTTCTGAAATCTTAACAGAGGGTAACTTCTGTTCCACTGCCAACTTCTTGTACAGCTGTTAGAACCTCTTCATCACTGGACTTGTAATATTTATTTGTCCTTTGTTGTCCTTTCCTTAGCTTAACTATTTTTTAAGGCAGACTTTATTTTCTATTTGTCTAGCTTCTTGTTGGCTCTGAAGATTTTGACATCCGGGTGTTTAAAGAAGATGAGATCGTGGCAGAAATGTCAGAGACAGAGGTAAATTACTTCTAGCTAATGTTTGTCATAATTGCTGATGGGAGCTGAAAGCATTGTGCACTGTAAAGCTTCTCTGATTACTCTGGTTCAGATTTATTGTGTACTTAAATAGTTAATTGTTTGGCACGGTATCTGTTCTACTAGAACTACAGGAGAGAGTTTCGTGATGTCTTCCATTATGCATGGGTTTTTTTGCTTTGTTTATTTACAAACCTTAGTAAAGTATGCTTTACAAACCTGAAGTGAAGCACAGGGCAGATAGATTTACAGAGGGATAAAGAAAAGGAGCGGAAGCTTTAGCTTAAGAACCGAGAGCAGATTCCCACTGTTAAGTCTTGGTTGTTTGGAAGGGAGTAAAATACCCTTACCATTGCATTTAAGAGTTTTCTTAGCATTCTCGTGATGCTTCTACACCTAGGTTAGAGTAAGGACACATCACAGATCTCTGTCACTGGAGATCTGAGATGTCCCTGCTGCCCAAGTTGAGACTAAAAGGCTTACTTAGCTATTAAACCACTTAGGAAGAGCTATAAAAGGCAAATCTGGGCAGTGTTCTGGGAAAGGAATCTGTTGTTGTAGCTAGAATTAGAACTGGGCCTATAATGCCTTCTGCTGTGGCCAGTCTAGAGTCATGTGGTGCTTTCCAATTAAGGGGAAGCAAAAGGTGCATCACTCTCACATGGGATTTATTGCCAGATCCACAGTAGAATTGTTTTAAATTCACACCTGCAGAGTCTTAGGAAGCCTGTTACAATCCTAGGGTTCTAATTTAAAAGGACACACTGCACCTAAACCTTTCTTTGTAGGAAGGTAAATTCATAAAACAGTGGTTTTATGCGTTGTGGGTTTTTTTGGAAGACATGAACAGTTTGTGTTTTCTGTGTCATCACATACTCAGGTGAAACAGAAGCTGTAGACTGTTGTGACTCTTGAGTTTATAAGTGGACAATCAGGCATAAAGGGATTATTGCTACCTTGCTGAGTTTCTGACTATTGCTGGGGTCTTCTGTCCTTACTGAGCGCTTGCACTTCAGAGGGGTTTGATACTTGGGAAAGGCTTTGGAGAAGATTGTGAGAGAAGTATAAAGGGTTGGGCAACCGTGTTCTGTGGTAAAAAAGGGGCATGGTCAGCTGAGTTTGGGAAGCTGGTGAAGGATTTAATTTAAAGAAGTCTCCTGTGCGGTGTTGTATAGGAGAGCAGACAGAGGATTACAGTTGTTCCTGATGACAGTAAAAGCACAGTGAGGAACTGTAAAGTCATAGGTCTTAAAAGGAGTGAGGAACAGGCTGAGTTAGGACTCTCGGGTCACTCCCTGGAGCTGTTATTTACTTGGGTAATACTGAGCCTGGTGTTCTAATGGTATTTCAGAAAAGTCCAACTTTGGGGGCTGTTAATTTTTATCTCACTAACCTTGGGCAAAGATTTTCTACAAAGAATATCTCTGGGGCTTTCCCAGCCCATGTAAATTGAACTTTTTGGCATCACCAGCTCCTGAAACTTAAAGAATGCTGTGTGTTTGGAGTACCTTTTTGGTGATGATATGTTAGCCCTGATGACCACAGCTACCCTGTGAGCAGTTGTGTTGCTATATACTGGATCTAAGTGCACTTTGAGGGCAGTTCTGCAATCCTTGCTGAACTCTATCTCAACGCTCGCAACACGGAGCGTGTGAGGAAATCTGATGTGGCCTTTGGTGATTTCAAACTGACTTTGAAAAACAGTTACTTCAGCACTTAGTGCTTCCTACAGTGGACTTACCACTCAAATACCACACAACTCACATGATAGAGAACGGACTATACAATCTCTCTGTGCTTGCAGAAGCTTTCACTCCTGTATCCCCTCTCTCCCTCCTTTCCCCCCACCAGACAATCACTGCCCTTAGCCCCATGTACGGCAGTCGGTTTGGCTATGCTCTTTCTAACGGGACGGTTGGAGTTTATGACAAGACAGCCCGCTACTGGAGGATTAAGGTTAGTTCACTGGTGGAATATCATTGCTGGAAGGCTGCTGGGGGAATCTGGTACCTCATCTCAGGTCGTTCTGGTGTTATCCTGACTCCTTAGATGAATTTGAAATTTTCTGCTGAGCATAGAACTTAATGTCATTTTTTTTATTTCTATTTTTTTTTCTTACAAAATGTACCTATTTTTATAGATGCGTATGAAATTAATACCATGTCAGTTCCTTCAGTGCTTTTGGGACTGTTGGTGACTCTGATACAACTGTACAATGAGGGATGCTAAAGCTTCATGGCATTGTTTAAACAACAGAGAAATTAAGAGTTCACTGTTAGAAAATGCCTCTGGCTGTATCATTGAACCAATAAACTGGGTTTCAGCGACTGAATTTGTCTTGCATTGTCTATGTTCAAAGTGAATTCTTCACATCAAAAGGAATCTGCTGCTGAGGCAAATCGTATTGGCAAGATCCTTTCCTGATGCTCACTTTAATACTCTTAATGTAATGCAGGGTAGAACAGTCTGCTTAATAGTAATGAGAGAAAGAATTCCTTAGGAGGTGGCAGGAAGAGGCTAATGGCTTCCCTCAGTGGTCTCATTTTAGGACAGTGTTGAAGCCTTGACTTTATTTATTTATGCATTTTCTGAGAGAATTTGGCTTTTTACAGTTTGTTTTTGTGAGTTGTAATCATCTGCTTGGATGAAAATGTATTTGAAGGAGAACTCAGATCCTCTGAAAACAGTGGACTAGATTTGTAATGCAAGGGCTAAGATTTCAGATGTGTGTGACCAGAGATAGTGATGCTCAAACTTCTAGCTAGGAGATGTTTTTACATTGCTTTCTGTGATCTCCTTAGCCTCGTGCTCCAGTCTCTTGCACGTACAATTTAGAAAACATGCCCAAGCTTAACTTGTTCTTTGTTTTCTGTCCCCAGTCCAAGAACCATGCGATGAGCATACACGCGTTTGACCTGAACTCTGATGGTGTGTGTGAGCTGATCACTGGTTGGTCCAATGGGAAGGTGGGTTTGTACAGGGGGAAACAAGGAGCTGTGCATCTTGAAGCTGTGTTTGAACAAGGCTGGGAAGTGGTCTGAAGGAGAACCAGCCAACAAATTAAAAAGGCAGTTGCAAACTGAGTGCTGAAGAAGGATCGCAGTAAACCTGGTTTGGCCGGTGAATCCGGTGCCAAGTGCAACATCAGAGAAAAGCTGCTTCCTCTGCTTAGCTTGGAGTCAATTGTGAAGGTGTGGTGCCTTGGTTCTGGTAGCAGGGATCATGTGCCACATCCTAGAGCTCTGGAGTGTGTCTTTTCAGCTGTGTCTCGAGGACGCGCTAGTAATCCCCTGTGATGTTTCCTGAACGCTCTCAAACTCCAGGGAGGACAAAGCAGTTCTGTAACAGGAGAGCAGCGTTGGGCTTGACTATGGCAGGATTAATCGGGCATTATTTCGTTTTATGTAAAGGCATGTTCTGTACAGCTCACTCTTAGTCTCTTAAGCCTGTTGCTTGGTATTCCCCTTTCCAGAAATGACTGTTCTAGATGCTGAAACTCACCTGGACACAGCTTGCCAGGTAGTTTTTTTGTAAAGCTGTGCTTTTTTTCTTCACATCTCTCATTAGCTTGGGGGAATTTAATTAACTTCATATCAAGCTGGCAGTCTAGAGCCCAGATATGTTGTAACTGCTGTTGGATCAGGTGTACAGCATTGTTAGAGAGAACCTCTCCTTGCTTTGCTCCTTTTTCTGTTCTTTTCCACTGGTAGTCTCGATCATGCTTGTTGGTCTGAAACAGTCCCCTGCTCCTTAGAAAGAGCAGTGCTGAGTCCTGTGCTTTGGAAAAGACACACTGCACAGAACGAAGCCTCCCTCACTGTTCTTCTCCAGTGAAAGATAATTAAAGGTTGTGGTATTTGTGTATAAAAATAATTCACCACACAAAGGCTGCAGCTGAGAGGAGAGGTGGTGAATACTGCACTAAGGTTATTTCTGGTTTAGTCCCGTTGTTGTTGTGCTCATGGGTGTATAACCTTCCCAGCGCAGACTTGCAGTGCCCTTCTTTCTTTCCTCTTGGTCTGTAACTTAGGGAGGCCTCTCTGAAGAGCACTTCCTTCTAGCTGAGTCTGTCTGGAGGTCATTTCTTGACGGTATGTTTTTCTCATGGGCTGCTCTGATCAGCAGAGCTGCAAGTTCACCTGCAGTTCTGTGAGTGGAGCTGGCTTTTGGTTACCAGCTCAGGAGCATGGCATGACAGATTTTGGGAGTCAACTTTTCTGCTCATGCTGTGCCTTGGAACTCTTTGTTGTTCCAGGTTGATGCTCGCAGCGACCGAACTGGGGAGGTCATCTTTAAGGACAACTTTGCTTCTGCAATTGCAGGACTGGTGGAGGGGGATTACAGAATGGATGGGAGCACCCAGTTAATCTGCTGTTCAGTTGACGGTGAAGGTAGGAGCATTATTCAGGGTTTTAATTGAATACACAATAATATCAGGCACATCACATCATCTCAGATTAGCTAAACGTTGTTTTGGTTCCCTAGGCAGTTTTGTGTGCCAGTTTCCCTTTGCTTTATGCGGAGTTAAGGGAATTTTGAGTTACGCTATCTGCAGACAGCAGTTGGAATATTGCCTTCTCTGTGCTAATCAGGCTGTGTTTCATTATAATCCAAGAAGCCATCAAAATTCATCTGCCCAATGGAAGAAGTCCTATCCTAATAATGCCAAGGTAACTACATTCAGTACAGACTGGTTCTTCAGGCAGCATTATTCCTTCTGAAGATGTGTAATTTTTAGTATAGTTTTTGTATTAGTAACTTTAGATGTTAACAGTGCTCTGTTTCCTGGAAAATGCTCTTCTGAGGCTGCAGAATTGGTGGATTTATCCCACCACACGTTCGAGAAATCAGACCTGCTTGCTGTGAGTGGAATTGAATGCCATCACAGATGATTTCAGTAAGCTCAGCATGAATTTACAGGGAAGGCTTCAGAAAAGACACTGGCATGATTATCTGCCTGCTTGGTTTCAGTGGCCTGAGACAAGCAGGTCTGGCACAACCCATTTGGAACAAAAGGCTGTACTCGTTAAATAGCCCAGTGTTTTGCTGTCTGTCTTAATCATGGGCTGCAGGGACTTGCTGTGCTTGGGCTTCAGTGTTTAACCCTTTTTCCTAAGCTTACAGGAGGGGCACATTGAACACAGTTCTGAAGATACCTCATCCTAGCAGAGCTGTGTAGGTTCATATCAGTGAATGTGGTCATCCTTTTCTGATGGGTCCCTCATAAACACACCTTGGCATGATGGGGATCCCTGCAGGTTGCTAAATAGCAGTAGCCCTGTTGTTGGGGTTTTATGGACAATGCATTCCCATAATCCTTGTCATGAGTTGTGTTTGGGGCCAGCATCCTTTCACATGAGGAGCTCTTCTATGCTTCAGTGTATTTTCAATCTTGCTCTCATTTTAAGTGAATGATTCACTCAGAAATAATAAGTCAGGTTCTTTCATCAGATGACAGCATGTGTGCTGAATGCTTTTCAAGTTCCCTGCAACTTTTTACGGGGGTTGCACAGCCAGGCAGCATATTCTTTGTGGGTATATGATTTTTGTCCCTGGCTTTGATTGTCAGCTGCAATCAAAGTACTCAGCCCTAGAGCAAAATGGAATTTTATAGCAAGCGTCTTTGTCTCATCATCTGTTCATCTCTTCTGTCTCCACAGGCAGTTAGAGAGATTTCCATAACTGTGCTCCACTGGGCTACTGGGAAACAGGTCTTGCCCCTTGAAGTATCCCTTGATTTGGGGAAAAACTAATATGGGTAAATCATGTTTCATGATTGACAGTGACTTGCAGTCACTGCCAGACAGTAACAACTCCGCTGGCCGGCTCTAGAAATCCAAGTACCTGGTGTATTCATTTTGCATAATTGCAAACTTGCCCAAGCACCTGAAAGAATGATTGCAGTGAGAATCCTCTCACAAAAGAACCAGGCACTGCCCTTGTCTGGCCAGGAGAAAACAGCTTAAAGACAGGCTGGAAACTAATATGTTCTCATTTTTCAAATGTGCTTGTCCTGATCACCAGCCAAGTCAGACCCTCTGTGGGTGTAAATCAGCCCTCAGGTCTTCAGCTGAATGGTACCAGCTGAAGACCAGAACTAGTGTCTGCTGCTGAGGTGGTGCAAGGGGGTCTTGTTACAGACACTAAAGTTTTGGGGAGGCCATGAAAGTCTTTGCTGTGTTTTGTTTCCATACAGTCCGAGGCTATCTGCCGGGAGGCGAGGAGATGAAAGGAAACCTAATGGATGCAAGCGCTGAGCAGGATCTGATCAGAGAACTTAGTCAAAAGAAACAAAATCTGCTGCTGGAATTAAGAAATTATGAGGAAAATGCAAAGGTACTACTTGAACAATGTGTAGGGCCAAAACACACCTTCCTTTGGCTGTAAATTTGGAACAGTCGTGGGACAGTCCAGACAAGTCAGGGTGTGACCTGTTAGGATGCAGTGAGACTGTCTCCTGGGGATTCCTGCTCCTGGCTTGCTCCTTGTGCAAGTTCAGAGCTTGCTTTTCCTATTTTAATAAGTAGCACCATCCTTGCTCCTTTGGCTTTGCCAGAGCAGTTGTGTTTGGAGCCGGATTCTTTTCAGCCTTGTGCTTTGGCTGATGACTGCAAGTTGTAATTTTCAATGCATACACCAACTCAGGGTCTGAGGGGATTGTGAGAGAGGATGAGGAAATTGGGTGAGGGCTGGGAGCACTGCCAGGGGGTAGAAAGCGTGCTTGTGGCTTGATGGTGAAGATGCAGAAATGAAGAGCTTGGAAAAATCGTCTGAGGAGAAAGCAAACTCCTATTTGAACAGTAAATGCCCACCATGGCAAAAGCATGGAATTATATAAGCTTGTGCTTAAAACTGAATAATGTTAGTGCTTTTCTGAATAAAGGTTTGGGTACAGAGCTGAGCTCCATCCACTTGAACAAACTGCAGCATGAGTGTCCACAGCTCCGTGCCTCATCCAGCCACTCTTCCTAGCTGTGTGAAAGCTCTGGGAATGGCTGTAATGCTCCTGCACAAGAAGAGAAGTGACTTACGCATACGTTTTCTAGGTTGCTTGGACAAATATCTTGACATTCTGATACTGAAGGGTATGTGTTTTACAACAGGCTGAACTGAGCACGCAGTCGAAAGAAGGCGATGGGCAGCGAGGTGTGATTCCAGCAAACACCCAGCTCCAGACAGCCCTCTCGGTTAACCTGGGCTCTGACAGCCAGTCCGCCCATGTGGAGCTGTGCATTTCCACCACAAATGGTGAGTGGTAACCTGCACCCGTTGACATTTGTTTTATGTAAATTCATGCAAATATTTAGTTATATTTAGCTGGTGATTTGCCTGTCTCCCCTTTACTGTCTGCAATTTCCCCTTTGTGGTTGCTTTCCTTTGACAGAGTTTGGAATCGAGCTGTGTTCCTTTGATGAGTCTCAGGGGAGAGGAGTTTGATGGAATTTGTTTTTTGTTACCTGTTATTTTCCAAGGCAATTAACGTTTAATTTGGATCAAACGAGTCTTGGTGATCCCTGCAACACTCCTGGTGTTGACTCTAAACATCAGCCTACAGCTGTGGCAGTCAGGGTGTTGAAGGAATGCAGCCAGACCCCAGCTGGCTTTCTGTGCATAGCTGGAGCTGCCCCACACTAGCAGGTTCACTGACCAGCAGGTGGGCTGAGCCTGCTGGCAGATCCCAGTGTGCTGCTGCTGGTCATCTGGGATATTTTAACAACTCAGAGGAGGGGTGTAAAGAGTGCCTGAGGCAGTGGTGGAGTCTCTGTCCCTGGAGGGGCTTCAAAGCCGTGGAGATGATGTGCTGAGGGACCTGGTTTAGTGGTGCTCTGACAGTGCTGGCTTAACAGTTGGACTTGGTGATCTTAAAGGTCTTTTCCAACCAAAATGATTCTGTGGTTCTGTGATTCTGAAAACAGTGGTGGTTTGTTGCCAGAGGACAGCTGTTAATTTAGGAACTGCTTTTTCTGCCTGTTGCTAAGACACAATCATTCGTGCTGTGCTGATCTTTGCTGAGGGCATGTTTGAAGGAGAGAGCCACGTGGTACACCCCAGTCTCCAGAACCTCTCGGGCTGCGTTCGTGTTCCTCTTACTCCACCCAAAGATGTCCCTGTGGATTTGCACATCAAAGCCTTTGTGGGTTACAAGAACAGGTGAGTTTTGTGTTGCCATCTCCCCTGATTTCCAGAGCCAACTGTGTGACCAGGAAACAGCCTTGATGTGGCTTCACACTTGTCCCGTGGGATGGGCACCGTTAATTCCCTGGTGCTTCAATTCCCTGCTTTACTGGAAGGAGAGCTGGAATACTTCCTTAAAAACACAGTTGCACCTGTGATGCTGAGCTCTTCTCCCAACAGAGTCAGAATGCTCAGGAGTCCCTGGGATCTACTGTCCTCTGTCTCTGCCTTTGGGGGACCAGTGAGCATTTCTTGTCCAGAATATGTTTTATCATGGGTCTCTGGAGGGACTCAAGAGGCAGAGGCGATGTCTGGGCTGCCCAGAAAATGACACTTGAAAGCAACTTTTTCTCCCTGCTTGAATCTGCCAGAGCTGGCAGTGCCCCAGGAAGCAGCATCCTTTCTCTCAACGAGGAGGCATAATTTGAGAGCTAGCCAACCACTGCAGAAGAAACTGCATTTCCTTTTTGTTTCCTCTATTTGTTTTTATTATTGCTTTAAATAAGGCTTCACTGAACCCGTAAAGAAAATAGCCATTTGCATAGTAAAATCATAAATGTGTTAGCCTAGAGAATATATTTCACTGGATTATGGAAAACGTAAGCGAGGAGTCATTCAACCTTGTGATGTGATAAGTCTGGAATTTCCAAGTTCCAGCATTTTTTCTGGGAAACGTTAAGCAGCCAATTTCATAGCTGGAAGCTGCTGATATCAGTAGCCAGCTAAAAAAAGAACCAGGAATGGCTGCACTAGATGAATCCCTGCTATGTTAATAACTGTCTGTTTTTCCTTTGGATTGCTCCCAGCACACAGTTCCATGTATTCGAGCTAACAAGACAGCTTCCCCGCTTCTCCATGTACACCCTGAGCAGCCCGGGCTCGGCCCCGGAGCCCCTGAGCTTTGTGAACTGCACAACGAATGAGAGGCCACAAAGGGTGAGGTTCTGCTCTGTCCTGTGTCCCAGCCCTGCCTACTGGTGCTGCAGGGAGAGGGTTTGCAGTCAGCTTGAGATTTCGCAACAGAGGAGCAGCAGCGCTGTAGCTTTGGTCCCAGAAGATCTGAATTAGGGGATGGCAGTAATCAGAGCTGGTTGTTTCCCTCATAACTGTAGGGCTCTGACATATTTACGTGACCTTTACTGCATTTATTGGCCAAGGCAAAAACTAAAGTGAAATGTAACTTTTCATCTCGGAGTAGAATCAAGCCTTCCTCCCCAGCTTTCTCTGGTCTCCAGGCCTGGGCTTATGTTTTGACCTTGGGCTGTGGTCTCTGGTTGTTGGATTTGATTCTTCTTACAAATATTCAGCTTTGGAGCCAGGGAGTCAGCTGCTCCCATTCTAACAAGTTCATGACGTGGGTTTAGGGGGTGAAATGTAGTAAAGGAGCTTTCCAAGGTACCCTGAACAGAGCGCCCTGGTACACGTTGCGTGCAGGGACGTTGCGTGGTTCTCCAGGCTCCCCATGCAGCTGATGACTGATGCTCTTTGTCTGATTTTTGCAAGATTGTTATGTGGCTGAATCAGAGCTTCTTGCTACCGGAGGATGCAGAGTTTCAGAGCGCTCCCTTTCAGGTTTGCTTCACTTCCCTTCGTAATGCAGGTCAGCTCTGCATCAAAATCAAGCCCGGCGGAGAGGTGAGTACCTTCGTGGGCAAGGGGAACACCTGCTTAATGATGCTCCAGTGAAACTTACGGGTGGTGAAAATGAAGGCAGTGAAAATAAAGGATGACTGAAGAGGCAGAGGAAGTACTCATGTTCTAGGGATGGTTTTGGAAACCTTTGAGTCTGTTTACTGCTAGCGGGTAAAATTCCAGGAGGAAAACAGCCTGCAGATCTGTAGGAAGGTTTTTGTTCCCACACAGAGTAGTTTCAGGGAGCCGTAATCTGAGGCACAAAGGCTGCCTGTAACTTTCCCAGTGGTCTTGCATACATGGATGCTTCTTTGCCCCAGGCATGAGTAAAAGCCCCTTTGAAATCAGCTTCTCCTTATCTACTGAAAGCCACGGAGCTTGATTGTGCAACAGTTTTACCTCTTGGTAGATTGAGCTGGGCAGCTCTGGGAGATGTTCTGGCGTGGAAGAGCGCTGAAGTGCTGTCTTCCCTTTCTGACAGATTTCCATCAACACGGATGATATTGATCTAGCTGGTGACATCATCCAGTCAATGGCCTCCTTTCTGGCCATCGAAGACTTGCAGGTGGAAGCAGATTTCCCTGCGTACTTTGAGGAGCTGCGGAAAGTGCTGGTCAAGGTGAGGAGGCGTCGGGCGTTTGTAAATTGGCAGCTTGGCAGTTGCTGGGGGCGTTTGTGTGAGAGGATCTCTAAACTGCTTTGTCATCTTCATGGAAGGCAGCCAGCAATGACTTGCTGTATATTCTGCACAAAGGACAAGGGGACACCCTCAGCTTTCTGCTTCTTCTTTGTTCTGTAGAATAGGCCCTTGATGCCCAGCAATGGATTGTTCAGAATAATGTAAATATGTTGTCTGTGAGACTAAGTTGTGGATTTGGGACTGGGTGTAAGATGCTTACCCAGCAGGTGCTGGGTGCTTACCTCAGCCTGCTGGGTGCTGAGGTGCTCATCTCAGCCTGCTCACCCTTTTCTGGGAACAGGGTACTGCTCTGGCAGCTGGGGTGTGAGGGAAAGGAGAATGTTCCCAGGGGTGCCAGGAGGTTAAGTTAGGGTAGTATTTTCTATTATGCTGAGCCAAGGTTTATCTTGATCAGTCAGGAGGGCCCTCTCTCATCCGTGTTTGCCTCGGGCAGGTGGACGAACACCACGCAGTGAATCAGAGGCTCACTGCCGACATGGCCGAGCACTCCAACCTCATCCGCAGCATGCTGGTTCAGGCAGAAGACGCACGGCTCCTGGGAGACATGTGAGCAATCGCTGCTTAGCTTGTGTGGTTTGGGTTTAGAACAGCCACTCTTTGCTTTTCAGGCAGAGAAGAGCACAAATCCCCAGATGTGTTATGTAGAGGTGGTCTAGTTACAACTCGATGTAGAGTTGGTACCTTTGCCGGTCCCACTGTGAGCTCTCTTTGAGACTTGTCTCATTCTTTAGGTGGAGGACCAGCCTGGGGGAGGCAGAAAGACAAGGGTAGGGGCTTAGTGTAGAGCTGGTGGGGTGAGCCAACCTTGAGATGGTGAGATATGTTAGAAAAGATACATTAAGGTGTGTGAAGTTGCTGTTGTAGGTGTCAGTCCTTTGACTTCCTGTACTCTGCTGATGTCCTATCCTGACTGCCCAGAGCAGCAGTTCAGAGGTCCGAGCTTACGCTGAGCAGTGTGACTTTCACTGGGGAAAGTGGCATCTCCTCTTTGGGTTGCCAGATAAAATAACTTCCAAAATAGAGCATTTCTTTTTCAATAAAATACTGAGTATAACCAACACGTCTAGACAAGTCTGTCTGGTAACTGGCAGACATGTGGGTGGCGGCGGCGGTAGCAGTTGCAACCGTGGATCGCTACACCTTTGTGTGGACAAACCAGGAATGACTTTCTAGTCCCCAGAAATGCAAATAACTGGCCTGACTGTTCCCCCAGGAAAAACATGAAGACACGGTATGTCGAGCTGTATGATCTTAACCGGGATCTAATAAATCAATACAAAATTCGTTGCAACAATCACACGGAGCTGCTGAATAATCTGAAAGCTGTGAATCAGGCAATCCAGAGGGCCGGGCGCTTACGAGGTGAGTATGTAGGTTTGGAGGGTACAGGGAGTCTTGGACCCCAGTGAAGCAGCTAAGATGTGTCTCTGAGTTTAAGTGACTTCAGGCTTTTTGGCCTGAAATTGAATTAGTAGAAGTAATTTTTCAGCCATAGCCAACTGCCTGTGACAGTCAACTCTGAGTGTCCAGTGTCACCTGGGATCGCAGTTTTAGAAAGAACAGATCAAATAATTCTGCTTTAAAAAAAAAAGTATCGACCTAAGCAGGGCTGTTTATTATTAATTCTGTGGATCTTTAGGGAAGGTGGTATATTTTTTGTTTGTTTATAGCATTCCCCTTTCAATAAGTCCTTTTAGCTCTCCTATAATAGAACTACAGATGATCCTTCTTTAAAGAAAGGATTTTATTCATGCATGAGAAAAAAAGGTGGCATTTACAGCTTAAACTGTATTCAAAAAAACCACCGACATTTTGAGACTGGATTGAAGGAGCGTTCTTATCATTTTTCTTACTCTGTAACAGTGTTTTTTCTTTTCTTTCCTTTTTATCTCTTGGTAGTTGGCAAACCTAAAACACAAGTGATCAGTGCCTGTCGGGATGCAATAAGAAGCAACAACTTCAACATGCTGTTCAGGATAATGCGGGTGGGAACAGCCTCTTCTTAAAACAGCCTGAGGAGCAGAGGTTGCACAGAGGCAGCGCTTCCACGTGGCGGGCAGATAACAGATCAGTCACCACTGGTGGTTAATTGAGTCCCTACTCCACTGGAGGGGGCAGTAATTGTAAAGGTAGAGTTTTAGTTAAACCCTCAGGTGAGAAGTGTTATTACCCAGGCCAAAGCTTTGCGAAGAAAGCGTTGGAGTTTAAGTGCAGATGTTCTGTTTATGCAAGACAGAGGTAGAGCCTTGGAACAGTTATTTTTTCCTACAGTAACTTATTTATGTATCTTAATATATTTTGTAGTTAAGGCATCAAGCTTTTTTCCATTAAAAACATAAACTGGTTTGATGGCTTGTGCTGATTTAGTTGGGGAGATGCGTACGGTTAAGTTTATTGGGGGAAAAAAAAAACAACCAAACCACTTCTCTGGTTTTGCTGCGTAGTCTCCAAGCACACTTAAGTCTCTGTGTCAGAGAATCCTGGGGTTCACTGCAGGGATGTGCTGCTTTCGAGGTAAACTGCCGTTCAGTGCACAAGAAGCACTGAAGGGACAACTTCTTGCTGGCTTTTAAGCCAGAAGCTCTTTGAAAGCCACCCAGTTGCTGGATCCGCACAGGTAGGAAGTTGGCTGTTTCACACCTGGCACTCACCCCACACCTGGATTGCAGGAAGTTTTGCTTCCAGCTGCTGGTTCTGTGCTGCTGCAGGGAAAAAAACTGCAGGTAACCGTGGGGGGCATTTCAGGAACAACACAAACAAAATACACACCCAGACTTGGTGCATATGAAGAGCTGGGAGTGCTTAATCAAAAGAGGAAGGTATTGAAAAACCCTCGTGGCTCCTGGCTCAAACTTGTTTATTAATTGTGGAATCTCTTAAAATTGGATTCAGATATTACGGCAAGGCTCTATCTTAGATCTAAAAACACTTTAGAACCTTTGCCAAAGCAAATTTCTTCTAAAAGCTAAAAATAGTCTGCACAGGATGGAGGTTGGGCCCCGGTGCTCCCACCCCCTGCGATGTTTGTGGCGTCTGCCACTGCAGGGGCCGGTGCTCGGGGTGCGGGCAGGGAGGAGCCACCCACCTGGGCAAGGCAAGTTCTCAGGTGGCTTCTCGGGGCTCTTGGGAGTATCCGTGCTCTGTATCTGCTCCGTCTCTTACTTGCCACTGCTGAATTAAAGCCAGCAGCCCTCCATTCATTACACAGCAACTGTTGAACATGCAACCAGTTGAATGGGGAGTTTTAATCGCAACCTTGCAAATGGCCCCTTGCTTTGGGCCCTTTGGAGTACGGAGAAGTGCACTGCACGGAGCTCTTGCTGCTTCAGACCTGCAGCCGGAGCTCATTTGAATCCTTTGAAGAACCTGGTTGGTAGTCAAATCCAGCTCCCTGGAAAAAGGGTGGTGAGCCACCCATGCTGTTCTAAGAGACCGAGCTTAGACTTGATTGTGGAACAGTCCCCTGGCAGCAGTGCTGGGCATTCTGCCACCTGCTGTACCTGTTCCCACTGTTCCAGCCTCTTGTTCTTTATATTCAAAATCCTAATGCTTGCTTGCTTACATTTAGGTAGCCCATTTAGTGATAAGAGAGTGACTCTGATCAGAAAGCAGCTTTCCTGTCAGCCTGATATCCAGGGCTTCACACCAGGAACTCCCAGTCCCAGCTCTGTTTTGTTCTTGGCAGCGAGCTCAGTCCCTCGGTCACAGTCCAGACCTCTGATAAGGCTCATTTCCCCCAGCTAAGTTTCTGACAACATAGTTGTCCATTTATTTTCCCTTAAAAACAACGTTTATCTTTGCCAAATGTAAAATCCACTTCCTGTAAGCTGAAGTGATACCAGGTTTGCCTGCTGAAATAAATCAGTGTGCAGCAGCTGGCTGATGTAAGCTGAAGCTGCACCTGGAGATCAGTGACGAGCATCCCCCATGGGCACGATTCAGTCTGGGACTAACACCTACTGAGCCCCTTCAGGTATGGGGCAGGGGGCACTGGTCACAGCAGGTTAAGCTGCTGGTCAAGCACAGAGTAAGCTGTGAAACTACATGAGTAGAGCTGCACATTGCTAAAGTTTCATGAGCAAGGCTGCTTAGATGGCAGCACACCTTGGTATGTGTGCTGGGAATGGGGTCTAGGCTTCAGAGTCTGCCTGAAACTTTGTTTTGTGCTGGAGCTTTCCTCGTGTGGCCCCTGTGCTGCCTGGGAAACATGCTGCGGAAGCACCGGGCTGGACCAGTGCCTGCTGAGGAGGGATCTATGCAACAAAGATTCTTCAGTGTCCTAATTCAAGTTCCAGTTTGGAGTTTAAAAAAATAAAACAGTTGGAACCTACCCTTGGCACCAGGGTATCGGGTTTTAGCCTCTGTTTCTTCAAGTCCTGTGGGTTGCTGCTCATTTTAATTAATACTAATTCACTGAATACCTGATGTCAGACCTTTGCTTCATGTTTATGAATGCCAAAGCCAGTCCTTCAGTCTGGTCTACTCTTCTATCTTGCTCCACATTGAACTGTTTCCATTTTCAGCTCCTTGGCAAACTGACAACCACCAAATCCTGAAAAATGTGTTATGAAGCCTTTGTGCAACTCGGGTTTTGGTAACTGAAAGCTGCTGGTACCTGCATCAAATGCCAGGCTTTGGAGGTGGTGGGAGGAGAAGCGTGTCATCATCCAGCCGAGCTAGTTGATGTCTGGCCTGGTAGGAATTTCGTTCTCTATCACTCACACTCTGTAACTCCACTTGCTGTTTTTAACCCCATTTTTCTTCATCCTGTTTACTCACTGTGGGGTTGTGTATCTATTTCATGTTCATATTCTTTTCCACAATGATCAGAGCCCTTTGCCAGCAGCTACACCTGTTGGTAAAGAGAGATTTGTACCCAGCAAGAGCACCTGCAGAAAGGGCTCCTGTTACCTGTGCAGTTGAGGTGAAGCCCCCACTCTCCTGCCGTAGCTTATTTGAAATTTAAGCAAGTGGAGTCTTTCCCCTGTAGCTGTGGGGCTGCCTTTGGCTTTCGGGACCACACAGGAAGGGCGGGAGAGCAGAGACGTGTTGATTTTTAAATCTTTGAATGCTAACTGCAAGTTTGGCTCCTGAAATGGCTTCATGCCATCAGTTCCCAGAGGCAGAAGGGTGGCTCTGTGAGTGACTGGGGAGATGCGGGCTGGCTCAAGCAGAGGCTGCAATGCCCTCTAGTGTGTCATTTATTATTAAAGAGCAGCGAGCTGCAGAGCCCAGTTTCTACCCAGTCTTCTGGGAGGCTGTTCCAAGATCTACCAAGCACTCTCTCATGCTCACAATGCAGTAGAATAAGTAACTTTGTTTGTTGACTCCCAGCTTTTCCTGTCTGACGCTGTGGACAGCTGTGCTGTCACCTTTGTTCCAAACTACCCAAATAATTTAGCCTTACTTTTTTTTTTTCTTCTTATTTGAAAGCTCCATGGCTTGTCTTCCATGGCTACTGGAGCAGCTCAGGATAAGAACTGTTTTCTCCCCAAGAAGAGCTACTGCCCTGACAAGCACCCGAGTGCCTCAGAAACCAACAATTCAGAGAGAGTCCTGCCCTCACCTCAGGGTTTGCTTCTGCCTTCATCCCCTTGTCTTTGGAAGGAGCACAGAACAGTAGCAGAGGAAGATTAAAACCGAGGAAGGTGCTCAGCAGTGCAGAGAGGCCAGCTCAGGGAGATGGGTCACATGCAGTATGAACAGGACTGTGTAGATCCTGCAATAGCAGCTTGGAGCAGCCACCAGCGTAAGAAGAAGGGCTGGAACTGAGCAGCTGCTCGTGGTCCAGGGCTGACCTGCCCCTGGAGCTGTACAGCCCTGCACATTGCTCTCTGAGTGGCTCTGCTGACCCCTGGCTCCGGCACCTTTCACTTCAGAAGTGATGGCAGCAGCTTCAGTGGTCCCTTTTCCGACCCCTGTGTTGGGACCACAGCGGAAGGTTGTTGCTCCTGTCCCTTCCTGAAGGGATGCCTGAAGGATCTCCCACTCTGCGAGGGGCCCGACACAGCTGGCCTGGCCTTGCCTTGCCCTTACTGTTCCTCTGCTGTGGTCTTGCACCACTGTGATGCTCTTCAACAGCAGGCCTGGAACTGGAGCAGCAGCCTCTAATCCAAAGCTGCCCTCCCCCAACGGTCGAAAGGCGGGAGGAATAATGTGCACGCTCTCCCCAGCTCTCTGCAAACCCGGGGCCTGTGCTGTCTGGCTCAGGTGACACGAGCACACCCCCCTCTCTTTGGTGCCAAGCAAAAGCTCAAGGTAAGCGCCTGCAGCCAGGGCCCGGCCTGCAGCGGGGTGTTCTGCAGTCTGGCTGCCTCCTGAAGCAACCAGCACAGCTCCCAAACAGCACCTCTTGGTGGGCTGGACACCTCAGAGGTGTGGGCTGGCACAGTGCTGCTTGCTATGGACATGGGACAGGAGAGTTGTACTGAGGAGTCACACCAAGACCACCCCCTTTCTTGAAGGGTTCACCACAGGACCTGGACATCTGCTACCTGGAGAGATCTGCAGTGACAGAAGTCATGCTGGAGCCCAGCAGACCCCAGGACAAAACACGATGGGAGGTCACGCTGTTGGTGACCCTTACACCACCTGCAGATGGATGGGATGACACGCCAGGTGAGTCACCACCTCCTTGCTGCCAGCCCACCACCCCTGTCCCGAGGCTGGAGCCATGGCCCTTTCCCACTGGAAGCAGAGAGCCCTCCATGCAGCCCACAGGTGACACATGCAGAGCAGGTCATTGTCTATCTGGGCTGTGTCTGTGCAGCATTTAACAAAGTCCTGCTCCTTGTTGCAGTGCCCTCTCACTGCCAGCAGGTCCACAGCCTCACTCTATCTTCCAACTCCACAGAGCTGTACAGATGGAAAAAAAACCCAACGCCCAACAGCATTTGAAGCATCTAACTGACCCATTTCCCCTTTTATTTTTTTTAACAAAACCCCCTCAACCTGGGGCAATGCACAGTTGTAACTGTCACCCTGAGAGGTTAGACACATGTTCCGCTGTGCTATTTCCACCAGAGAACAGCTGGAAAGGTGGCAGAGCTGTGTGGCAATGACCCTCCCCACGCAGCAGTTACAAAAGTCACCCGGACCCCGTGGCAGGGTACAGCTCGTACACAGCGTGACGGAGTCAGCAGCAGCAAAGTTGGGCTGGGCTGGGGGTTGGCCTCAGCTGAACGCTGGGGTAGAATCCTGCCCCTGCCCAGCACCACCGCTCTGGGCACGCTCTGCACCATCACTCGTAATAGACAAAGGAAAAATCCCAAAATCCTGTTCTGTTGGGGTGCTTTTTCAGGCGTGCCAGGCTACGGTGGTTGATGTATTTCACAAACTTCATCGTTTCTTTGTCTCTGTAAACTAAGGCCAAGCAGTTGTCTTCTGGATTCACTGTCAGCAGCTGGAAGACATGAAAGGGAGGAAATTAGGTTCACCAAAATGGCTTTGATACCATTCTGAGGAAGAAACAAGGAAAACCTTTTCAGGAGCAAGTCAGAGAGCAGGGCTGGTGGTAGGAAATGAGCTGTGCAACTCTTTTAACATCCCTCAACCAGAAGCACAGTGGTGTCCCCAGGGCTCAGTACTGGGGCCAGTTCTTTTTAATATCTTTATTAATGATTTGGATGAGGAGATTGAGGTGCCCTCAATAAGTCTGCAGATAACATCAAGTTAGGTGGTTGTGTTGACCTGCTTGTAGAGGAGGCTCTACAGAGGGGTCTGGCCAGGCTGGATCGATGGGCTGAGGCCAATGGGATGCGCTTTGACAAGGCCAAGGGCCAGGTCCTGCCCTTGGGTCACAACAACCCCCTGCAGCGCTCCAGGCTGGGGCAGAGCAGCTGGAAAGTGCCCGTCAGGAAAGGACCTGGGGGTGCTGGTCAACAGCCAGCTGAAGATGAGCCAGAGTGTGCCCAGGTGGCCAAGAAGGCCACCAGCATCCTGGCTTGTGTCAGCATGACTAGGGCAGGGATCATCCCCTGTACTGGGCACTGGGGAGACCACCCCTCGAATCCTGGGTTCAGTTTTGGGCTCCTTACTCCTAGAAGGACATTGAGGGGCTGGAGCGTGGCCAGAGAAGGGCAATGAAGCTGGGAAAGGGTCTAGAGCACAAGTGTGGTGAGGAGTAGCTGAGGCACCTGGGGTTGTTGAGCCTGGAGAAAAGGAAGCTCAGGAGAGACCTTCTGGCTCTTGACAATTCCCTGACAGGAGGCTGGAGCCAGGTGGGGTTGGTCTCTGCTCCCAAGGAACAAGTGGCAGGACAAGAGGAACCAGCCTAAAGTTGCACCAGGGGAGGTTTAGGTTGGAGCTGAGGAACAGTTTTTTCCCCACAAGGGTTGTCAAGGCCTGGCCCAGGCTGCCCAGGGCAGCGGTGGAGTCCCCATCCTTGGAAGGGTTTCAAAGCCATGGAGATGTGGTGCTGAGGGCAGTGCTGGGTTAATGGTTGGACTTGATGAGTGCTTAAAAATGAAAGATGTCTTCCAACCAAAATGATTTTATGATTTATTAGGCTAAAGTGATTCTGGGCTTCTTACCAGTCTGACTGCTCAGCACTGTCTCTAGTGCTGCTTCTGCTTGGTGACCCTGGTGCACAGCACTTCCCTGGAGAAGCACCACCTCTGCTACAGCCTTGTGCCCTACTGAGTCTTCCCAAATGCCCCCAGGCACTGGTGCTATTGGGCACCATCAGGGGCTGGGTCTTTAGCTTCATGGTGAACTGAAGCTGAAGCCAGAGCTGTCCCCGTGAGCGGCACCTCGGGCAGGATTCTCCAGTGTTATGTCAGCGGTACCACCGAGGGTAATTGTGCCTCTCCACCCTCAACCATGTAGTCTGCAGGCAGCAGCTGAGGTCCTTACCTCTTCATCTTCACCTTTAGCGATGTAGGAAGTAAAGCCACCATATTCTGGATCCCAGTCTTAAAACAGAAAAGAAAGATTCTTAGGAAGTTCCACATGACTTTCCTGGGGCTGCTGCTTTTCTGCTCCACTCCCCACAGTTATTGGGTACAGGACAATCCCCACTTTACCTCCTGAAGGGTTTGGGGTTTTTTTTGTTCAAATCAGAAACAACATGAAGCAAATGTACCAGATTTGCCTTTTACCACAGATTTAGAACTGTTTAAGGTCTGTTCCTCACACGCAGAGCAGCTCTGCCTTAGCAGAGAGGCAAAGGGCTTTCCAGGTAATTACTGGCATGTGCTGGGTGCTTTCAGCCCTGCACTCTGGGCTCAGCTCATCCAAAATCCTTGTTCTGGTTTTGCTTTCACCACTACATTTTAGCAATAAAGCTAAAATGCCCTGACATGCCCCAATTAACTTTGGGAAACCCTGGCTTTTAAATTGGAAGCGCAGTGAGAATTTGGATGAGAAAAGGGGTGAACTGGTTCGTTTTTAGTGGGCGTTTTGGCCACCTGCCCCTCCACGGTGTCCAGAGCTTGGTGAAGGGACAGGGCTGGGCAAAGCGGCTTTTCCCTCTGCCCCAGCGCCACCTCCCGGCTCCGGCAGGAAAGGGCAACGCTGATCCCAAGCCGCGATCCCACCTCTTTATGCAAGAACTACTGAAAGCAGGGCTTATGCAGAAGCCGGGACTAGGATAAAGTCTACAGAGACCCTCGGGGTAGGAAAACGCAGGGACGTTTTGGCTGTTGTAGAGCTGCTGAGAATTCAAAGCCCTTCCTTCCTGCATGCCTTGCCAGGAGGCTCTGACACCTCTGCTTTGTCCACTCACCCTCACAGCCACAAAAGAAGAGCAGGTCGAGAGCAAATTCCGTCACTTGAGCGTCGTGGACCAGAGTATAGTGCCCGTGGGTCCAGCGCCTCAGCTCCCCCGCGCACACCGGGGCACCCGAGCCTGCAAGAGGGGACAAACACCCAGGGAAACCATGAAAATGCCACTTGCTGAACTCGGGGCACAACGGGGCCAAGCCCTGTGCCCCAGCAACGCGCAAAAGGGGGACAAAGTAAACACACAGATCTCACATTAACTTCTTTTCTAGGGGTGGCTCTACGCTGCGTCCCTTGAACAACGTGGAGGAGCAGGGCCAAGGTTTGCTCTTTGAAAGGGGCCAAGTTGTGACGTGCTTTGGTTTAACAATTCTTCCTTTCTTCTTTTGGGTTTTGTCTTGTCTTCCCCCCGCCCCAAGATTTGAAGTTTGGAGCTCTACTGTAAGAGCCAGCAGCCTATTTGTTCTTAGAGAGCTGAAACCACCAGGTGCTTCAGAGAAGAAGGATATCACTCTGAACTCAACTCTTCATGTGCCATCACAGGAGGTATGTTAGAATCTGGGGAAGCCTTTATTTTTTTTCCTCATGGCTCTAGCTCAGTTTTCAATCCGTGCAGCCCCTAACTATGCTCTCCTCACACATAAGTTTAAAATCACATGGTAGCTAAAAGAGGCAAATCGGAAAAACAAAGTCTTTGTACCAGGTAATTGGGATTTTCAGTAAGATTTGGGGTTTGATCACCTTTTGATGACCTTTGATTACCAACCAGCACCCACTAACTGGTCTGATGAGCATTTTCAAAGATTCTGCCTTTAAACTTCAAAGTCACTGTTTTAAATAAACAGCCTCAACCCATGAATACAAAAGTAATCTCATCTTTGATAGAAATGAAATGTCACTGCTGACAGCTAAGTGGTTGTTTAGGCTGGTAGCGTTTTCTGAAAGATTAAATCCTTTTAGGTATTGATTTTCTCATTTGTAATTATCTTGGCTTCTAAGCTGTTCACTTCCTTTTGATTTGGTCTCATAAAAGAATCTACTTCAGATGAAGCAGGAGTGTAACTATTGGCAAAAGATTATCGGGCAGTTAATTACCACTCCCCTCTCACCCAGGCCTGAACTCCTACGGAAGTCCCACCCTTAAGACTTAAGCCTGTTCAAAACAATATCTTCAAGTTAGTCATAATTTTATCCCAAATTCTTATGCACTTATTTTGGATACCCTGTCTGATGTGCTTCAAGTCCCTTGTGCTGGTGCCTTGTGCTAGTTCCATGAAAATCCCTAGGAATTCTGCTGCCAACATCCTTAACATCGGGGTCCCGCTCAAGTCCCCTCGTGCTGCTGCTGCTGGACTTACCATTCTGTGTCTTGCTGTCTTGTGTCGCAGGGGTGCTGCTGTCAGGCTGCTCTGGCTGCTGGGGATTGCTGTCAGTGTGCTGGTCAGTCTGTCCCTGCTCAGGTTTGGGACTGCTGGGCCCAGCCGTGTCTGCTGCTCTTCCTTCCTCAGCATCTTCATCCTCATCAGAGGGAGCCAGGAAGTGTAGCTTTAGGCCAGTGAAGTTGGAAAGCAGTAGAAACAAGGCCTCGGAGCGTAGGAGCAGCAGGAATTTCTTCAGGGTGTCAGGGAGGTTGTCTTCCTCTGCTGCCTCATAGAGTCTGAAAGACAGCAGAGGAGTCAGCAGTGGGGAATCAACAAGCACCATGTCCGTGGGGGCAGCAGCAACTGGGGCAGCCTCACGGCAGCTCCCGCTCGCCCGAATCGAGGTGCGGGACGCTGGCATTCCTCACCTTTTATTGGCAGGCCCATGGCTACTCCACTGGATGTCCTTGTTCTCCAAAGCTTCACACAGAAGTTGGTATTTCTCTTTCTAGGAGAGAAAGGTAGTGCAGAGACTTTCACATGGAGCTCCCAAGTCTCCCCTGGTGTGCTAGCAGCAGCCAGCCTCTGCTCTTGGGTAAGGCACTCCTGTTGTTCTCTAAGGACTGCTGAATAGAGGGGCAGAGCTGGGTGGGCAGCATGTCTTTTCAAGGCCATTGACCAACAAGTATCAAATTCTACTTGATTGTCTGCAGTTTTACTGAGACCAAACTGTTATGGGCTGCTTGTTTTGCATGCAGGTTGAGTTCCCTGAGTGCTGTGAGAGCTTGAGGGACAGGGAAGGGCACCACAAGGCTAGGAAGCAGGAAGGATGACACGTTTCCATCCCTCTGCTTTGCTTCTTGCAGGAAACAAGAATGCTGAAGCAAAGTTTGTGATTTTTGATGAGACCTTTACAGGCAGGCAGAGGGGCTCCACCCACAGAATGAGGTTGGAAGGGACCTCTGGAGGTCACCTGGCTCATTCTCCTCCAGGGAGTGAAACTATAAAGTGTTTTGGTTGGCAGCCAGACAAGTGAGGCCTTTCCCAGCCTGTATGACATGCGGTACCTGCCAGCCCTGTGACCTGTTCTGGCAGAGCACAGCAGATCAAACCACTGGGCTCACCTTAAGAAAATCTTTCAGGAGAATTTCAGATCGCTCCTCAAACTCCTCCTGGATTTGAGCTTGGGAGTCCATGTCCAAATAAACTGGATTGATCCACTCGTACAAGATTTCATGCTGGAAGAGAAATGGATCTGAATGGTGAATTTGCCAGAATAAGGAGGATTCCCCAGTGTCCCCCTTACCCAGCTGGCCACAGGGCTCGGTGTCAAAGAAAGAAACCAGCTACAAACGTACGGAGAGAAAACAGAAAGGCAACGCGGGCCGCTAAAGAGCAAAGCATCCCCCAGCATCAGTGCGGCCCGGGCCAGGGATTGCAGGGCCCCGGAAGGACCGGGGATGCGGCTCAGCGGGTCGGTCACTCACATCGCAGGGCACGTGCGGGCTGCGGGGCAGGGGCTCGTCAGCGTGGCGCGGGGGCCTGGCTACGGGGGGGCCGTGGAACCAGCCACTGACGGACAGGCGGCACTTCTCCTGCGACACGACTTCGGACACCTGCAACGACGCGCAGCAGCCTCTTACTGGCCAGCCTGCTGCCCAGTTCAGCGGCGGATCACGTAGGCTCGTCACAGGAGATGGACCAAGAATTAACCGTCACAGCTTCATCTGGAAACTCAAGAAGCATTCAGCATCCGTGGGCCACAGCAGCCTGTCGCCATCTACTTTTTTGCCTTTTAGCTTTTAGGAAGTGCTGTAATACAAGACATCGTGAAGGGCCCGATGCTTTCGGCTCTGGATTGAAGGTCAGACTAAGAGCAACCCCTCTATCCTGGCATTTAATCTGCCCTGGGGAAACCCTTGGTTTTCACACAGTGATGGCCACCGTTAAGTCTTGATTTCCTGATAGTGCAGAGGTAAACTGGGCTAAATGGAACCATTTCCCATTCTAGGGTGCTGCACTGTAATGGCAGCGTGAAGAGAGAGCCACCCCTGTACGACTGGTTGCTATGACTGGTTGTAGTTTTACACAGCACATAAAGACTTTGGGCTGGAGTTTTTATTGTTGTTGTTTACAACAGTCTGATGGAGCAGCAGGAAGAAATACAGCCTGTTCCAAAAAGGTTTTGGCTCGGGTTTATTGTTACAGAGCTCTAGTGGCCCTTTGCTTCCACAGCTTGGACGTGTTCTAAGTTATCTGGGATGGCTACTGAATCCTAAATCACTTGGGAAACTGAACCCAGAAACCTGCCTGCTACTTACAGACCTGCTTTGCTCAGCAAACACTCCCACCTTTATGTGGTACCTCACAAAAAAGTGTACACCATGAAGTCCAAAACCTGTTATCTATCAGGAAATACTGACCAAATGCTCTTTGCCCAATGTCTGGCATGTGCTGTGAAGGCTTCGTATCAGCCTGACACTTACACAGTCTTCTCATGGTAATTTGCAGGCTCTGCACTTTAGTGACAAAAGGGTCAAATAAAAGACTTGGTGCTTCAGCAAGTACTCTGGGTACAATCAGTGAGGTCCAGATCTGTGATTCCCAGCACTCCCAGTTAAGCTTAATTCTTGTTTTAAAAATAAGTTTACTATTTAAGCTGAGTTTATTGCCTGTGTTAACAGGATCAGGGACAGGGCACACTGGTGATGTGTGGGATTAGGTTTAGGTCAGGAGGAAGCAGTCACAAGCCTAAGTGGAACATGGACTTTTATGACAGATCACTACTTTTCCTTCCCTCCAGATGATGACAGTTTAAAGTCAGCTTTGTCAGTTCTTGTACTCCCTAAAGTCCTTAAAGCCCTGCCTTTAGCATACAGCACGTAGCATGAGTAGCTACTCTACTCACAGTTTCCCTCCCTTTCCCTTCTCCCGCCCCACTGGGATCATAATAAGACAGAGAGAGAATAACCACAATAAAGAGAAGCAAAAAAACAACTGAACGAGAGACAGCTCCTTGCCTGGTGAAAAGAGACTGGAGTCACTTCAAAGAAAACCAGTGTGTTCCATGAAGGCACTAATGACTTGACGATTTGCTGTGGCTGGAAGTGTTCTGAGGAGGAAGAAAACAGACTCTGGTTAAGAGATGAACTGGTACTCACTAAAAATTGCCATTTCTCTCCAATTTCATGACATCACAACTGGTGGGACACCTGAGTACAAGGTATAAAGCTCAGAGTAAGGGCTGGCTGAGGAATCAGTGGACTTCTGTTGCTGGAAAGGGAAGTTATCTCCATCAGTTTAGAGTCTCAAGCAGTTACTGGCAGCATTTCCAGCCTGCCTCCCCTCTTGGCCCTTGCAAGAAAGTGTGAGGAGAGGGAAAAAAAAAAAATCCCCTCTTTTTAGCTTCTCTTTTCTTTCTACTGTCACCCATCAGCATTGTCCACAAAGAGTGACTGCTACAGCCCAACTCTAAGGTGCAACTTTTACCTATACATCAGCTTCTCTGGACTCAGGAGAAACTCTTTATCTTCCTTCTGCTGTTGGAGGAGAGAGTTGCTGCAAGGGGCTCCCAAGCTCCACCTCTTTCAGCCACCTGAGACTGAGTCCAGCGCTCTTACCATCTGTGCTGTACAGGTCCAGTGTTCCCCCGTCGCTCTCCTCCCAGGGTGGGACGAGGTACAGGATAAAAGCAATCCTCCGACCTTCCAGCTCGTCATCGTGGCACAGCAAGACATCTGCAATGACACCCCTTTTGCTGCAGTACAGGTGTGATTCATTCTGACGGCTGCTCCCCAGCTTCGTCCCCGCAAGGATACAACAAGAAAATACACGCCCTTTCCAAAAGCTGCATTTTCACTCGTCAGCAGCACCAGCCCAAGATCTGCAAGATGAACTGCTGAGGGAGTGCACTGCTGGCAGCAGCTGAGCCCGCTCCAGAGGTACAGGCGGTTACAACTCCTCACCCACCCCTGCCCAGCTGCCACCGGGCACAGCAGACAGAGGTTCCCAAGTGAAATAATGATTCAAGTGCTTTTAAATACAGAACTGCCCTCTGAGGAGGTTTGTTGCTGGAATAGAGGGGAGGGGGAGCCCTGGGAAGAGAAAAGCTGGGCTGACCACTGTTGCTGTTAATACTGGGAGTGGAGAGATGCAGCAACAGACCACTGGTTGTGCAAAAGACAGTAAAACTGGATCTGACAGCAGTGAAAATTTTGCCCCTGATGGTGATTTTTGTTTTCCTGGCTAAAAGGGTGGGCACAGTTGTAACCTGGACTCACCAAGGTGATGTTTTAGCATTAGGCTTCACAAACTCAACTGTGGCATAAGGAAGCTGAACACGTCCCCCTTTTGCAGGGAAGCAGGCATCCAAGCATGGGCTGCATGTCTCTGAAAAGCTTGCAACAGCACTGGGCCCAGTTAAAACCATGCATAACAGTTTTTCCATAACTGGGACTTCATTTTTCTGAGCCTTTGATTTGCTGCTGATAGCTTCTAGGACTCTCGGGAACACGAGAGGGGCTGTAGTGGATAATTAGGTGTTCTATAGACATATAGTTTCCTGCACACCTCTAGAAGCTTTAGGGAAAGGATCATCTATAGACTGACCAGTATATTCGTATCGAGCACAGGAGATGTCAATAGTTGGCTCCAGCTCAATCTGGGTCACAGCAGAAAGCCACTCTCGGAGTTCTTCACAGAGGGCATGCCTGAAAAGATGAGCACAAGGGAAGTGCCCTCCTGTGTTACAAAGCATCACCATAGCCCAAACTAACTTCTCCTCTCCCTTCCAATTATTTAAACAGTTAAAAATGCTGTGGCTGCCGGTGACAGCTTATTCCTGTGGGAGCTGGCCAGGAAAACATCCCCGTGTTCACAGCATCGATGACAGGGGCGAGGGGTGAGTGTGGCACCAGCTGTAAGGGGCACAGGTAACACTTCAGAAGCTACAGACACACGAGAGCCGAATCAGATTGCACCGCTCGGGAGGAGAATCGTTAATTGACTTCACTGCCACGACCCACAGCGTGGATCCAGCTCTTCAGGGTCGGTTTCTGGTCTCATCACTGCGGCAAAAGGCAGCCGGGTGCTGCCGGGCCCTCCCCACACCGCAGCCCTTCCCAGGAGCTAACCAGGGCTTCTCCTCTCCCCCCTTTACCTCAGTGCGGCGAGGTGGGGCTCCGGCCTTCCCCCCAGCTCCTCGGACTGCGGCGGCCCATGGAAGAGAAGAAAGGACGGGGGTTAGGGCGGTGCGGCGCGGCCCGGCCCGGCCCGGCCCGGCTCGGCGCCCACCTGCTGCAGCGAGAGGAGGTCGTTCCGTCGCCCGCGGAAGCCGAGGCCCAGCAGCTCATCGCGCAGCGCCTCCGCGAAGGCCGGGCCCGCCAGAAAGCCGGGGATGACGCCGTGGCGGAACGGGGCCGGCTCCAGCACCGCCTCTGCAAGGGAAAGGCGGCCGGTGAGGGGAGGAGGGGGCCGGGCCGGGGGCCGGGCAGGGCCGGGCCGGGCCGGGCCGTACCGCGGCGGAGCGGCTCCCCGCGTTGCCAGGCGGCGGCGGCCTGTTCCCGCAGAGCCGCGTCCCTCAGGGCGGCGCAGAGCTCGGCGCGCGCCTCCCGCTTCCCGCGCTTCTTCCCCGGCCCCGCCGCTTTCGGGGGGTTCCCCTCTCCCAGTCCCACCAGTGGCGGGGAGTCCCCTTCTCCCAGTTCCACCAGTGGGGGGGGGTCACCGGTTACTGGTTTCGCTGCTGCTTCTTCTTCCTCCTCCTCTTCCTCCTCCTCCCGCAGCCCCTCGCACAGCTCCCGGAACCGCGTCTCCTGCAAGGGGGGGGGGGAAGAAAAAAAACAACCCACCAAACCCAGTTTGCAAACTGGGAGGGGACTGGGAAGGAACTGGGAGGGAACTGGGAGAGGGGGTCTCACCGGCGTGGCCAGCTCAGCACCCTCG
>WUAM01000237.1:4316670-4336225 GCA_024336885.1 Actenoides hombroni | reverse complement strand
CTGCTTATGGCAGTGAGAGAGCCTGTGCCCAGCCCCTCCTGGGGAGCCACAAAGCCTGAATTATGCCCCTGAAATCGCCTTTGGAAGAGCTGCTGGTATCTGGAGATTTATCTTCCATTTCCAGCTCGCTGGTTCCTCTTCATCCCGCTGGGGTGAATAGCCAGAGGGCAGGTGGCCCAGTGCCACCAGGCCATGCCCCTCCCTGAGGTAGCTGGAATGTGTTGTACAACTCCATATGGGATGGTTTGGGATGTCCCACCAAGTGCATGGGAAGAAAAGTACTGCTGCTTTCGTGGTGGAGGAGCCTAAAAGCCTCCAGTGGAACTGCTGGTGCCCTTATGCCACATGGGAGTGGTGTTGTCTTGCTGGGGGTCCTCTTGTCCCTAGGATCTGGTGCCCAGGATGGCTGTGCTCTGGGTGCCATAGTTCAGAGACAGTCAAGTATTTGTAGGGGATGCTGAAGCCTCTGGATCCAAACTGATCTTTGTCTTTCCCTTAGAGAATCCAGAAGGGATATAAATTCTTACCCCATTTTCTGGAGTTTTGCTCTTTTCCTCAAGCCACGTTGGCTTCACCCAACAATTCTCTAGTGGTCTCACAAATTTTTGCTGTGAAGAGGCTTGTTGCTTCCTCAGCTCTTCCCTGCACAAATGCCCTTCTGGGAAGGTGTGAATGGGAGATGCAGCGTGGAGGACTGTGAGTATTGGAGGACCACATGTCTCAGTTCCTCCAGCAGGAGCTTCTCGGGAACCATCAGCAAACAGGATGGCTCAAGTGGTGGGCAGTCAGCTCTCACCAAGGCTTCTCCTTTCCACAGCTCCACTTGTCTCCAACCATCTTGACCACGTCTCTGTCCCATCAGCTGATCTTGCTGCAAGAACCGACCGCGCACAGGACCCAACCCCACCCCACGAGCAGGGTGTTGGAGCTGCACTGCAGCTCCTGAAGGTGGGCAGCGCTTTTGTCCCTGTCCCCTCTGTCCCCCTGCCCACCTTTGGGGTGAGATGCAGCCCCCCCCAGCCCTGGCAGCGTGGTGGTGGGTGTCACGCCGGGCTGTGCTGTGTCAGCCCCGACACGTACCTGTGTATTCAGGGAAGCAGATGGTCAGGGGTGACTTCTTGATCTTCTCGGCAAATAGGTCTTTCTTGTTGAGGAAGAGAATGATGGAGGTATCGATGAAGAATTTGTTGTTACAGATGGAGTCGAAGAGCATGAGAGATTCGTGCATGCGGTTCTGCAACAAGGAGCATGGAGGGAGGAGAGGGGAGAGAGAAAGGCAAAGAGAAAGAGTTAGAGGAGAGGAGAACATTTCTCTGACTTGAAACGCTTAGAAAGTGGAAAAAACCCACCCCAACCCTCTAAAATAAGACAGCCGTAAATGTGAGATGGTTACAAAGGTGAAGGAAACAGGGTGTTGCTCTCCTCCCAGGCTGGAGGATTCAGCTGATCCTCCTTGCAGAGCGTCTCTGTGGGTGCTCTAGCAGGGCTGACACCTGAAGCTTCGAGGAAGAGCAGAAAAAAAACCCTCTTTCTTGATCACCTGCATAAACTGAGGAGCTGGGAAAGGGGGCTCCAGCTTTTTGGGCTCACCCACATCACTTCAGGAGCTGGGCACCACTGAAGCACCACTTGCAGAGCCTAAATAAAGGAGGGACAGACAGCACCAGCCAAAAGCTGGGATGCCCTGGGATGGAGAGAGTTTTGCCTAATTCTCGTGGTTTTACAGCACCATGAGTACCCTCCTGGAAGGGTACTTGTGCTGAGTGATGCTGTTGTGGACAAGACTGGTGCTGAGGAATTGCCCAGAGACTGTGGCAGGTCCTATCCCAGCTGGGTCTTTCTACTCCTGCAAACACATCCTCAGTCCATCTTTGCAGACACCATGGTGGTGGCAAGGGGGCTAAGAAATCCCTGTGCTGCTGCATGGGGGAAGGCAGCACAGGTGCCACCTTGCAGCTCTTCTGAGCATTCCAGGCTTGTGGGCTGTTCCAGGCAGGCATGCAGTGTGGAAGAGCAGGAGGAGCACAGACAGAGACAAAGCTCTAAAAGCCATAGCTTTTGTACAATAAATTGTTCTTCCACACTGGACAAAACCCATATAAAGCATTTTTCCCCATGCTGCAGAAGTTGTTACCAGAAAGGAGTGGGAAGCAGATGGAAGGACAGGAGGAGGAGGAGATGAGGTTGTCCTGCACCAAATCAGCTGTCACAGGGCACCATCAAGCAGAATGTTTTTAAGCTTCCCTCAAGCAGCTGCAGGGTGTCTGTGGGGGCAGGCATGTGCACTTGCTGTTAGTGTGAAGATGATGCTGGACAGGACAGAATGTGGCTCTCTAGGAGCTCTCAAAAATGTTCTCCATCATTAACTTGCTCTTAGAAGAAAGAGAAAGACATTCCCTGCTGCTCCACTTGCAGCTGCAGGAGATGTTTTAGGTGGCCCATGAGCCTTTTCATTGTGCACACCCACCGAGTTGACTACTTGAACCGTAGACTGGTTGGAGTTGGAAGGCACATTTCAAGCTCACCTAGCCCTAGCCCCCTGCAGGGACAGGGACATCTGTAACTAGAACAGGTTGCTCAGAGCTCCAGCCAACCTCACTTGCAATGGTGCCAAGGATGGGATGTCACCTTGCAAAGCTCCTGGTGCCAAACTGGGGCTTAGTGAACTCCAAAGCCACTGGTCCCACCATGCCCCTCTCTGCAACCCTCTTGTGGGGCTGAGCCCTCTGAGTTCTAGCTCAGCTGCCTCTGTTTATGTGGAGACACCCAGTTCTTTGGAAAAGCCAAAAGGGTGCTCAGAAGGTGGTGGAAGCCCTCCTGCAGCAGCCATCCCCCACACAGCCCCTTTTTTTCAGAGGTGCAGCAAGGGAAGGCTGGGGGCTTGCTGAAGATTTGCAAAGACACACGTGTTTCCTAATGAAATGATGACCCAATTACACATTTTGGAGTTTTCCATGAATGTTTTATTAGTGAGTCATTTTATTAGCTACACTTCAACTGCAGCTTTTGCATGCAAAATTTAGCAGATGTCTGATTTCATCTTGAAAGGCTTTGAGATTGCACTGTGGGTTCCTTGACAAAGAGTGGTGAGGGATGCCAAGCAGCCGCTTCCCAAAGCTTCGGGACATCATTTGATCTTTATCTTCAAAAATAAAAGCCTTATTCATGGGGAAAAGAGAAACAGCCACAAAAGGATGTGGTGGTTCTTGACTTTGTGTGTGTCGCAAAAATGCTGGGTCTGGAGATTTCCGTGGAGGGTATCTGGGTGGGGTTTTTCCCTCACTCATCCCATACATGTGTTAGATTTAAATAAAGGAAAGATGGTGTTGGTGGTTGAGTCGCTGAAGTAAAGCATGTGTCCAGGGAGATGAAAATTCCTCAGTGCAGGGAAAATAACCCTGGTAACTTCTGGGCCCTGGATACTCGTGCAGGAGATCTGAGCAGGACAGAATCCTGGAGGAAATCTTTAAAAATCCTCAAAACAAATATGCAAAGGGAAACCCTTTCCCTCTCAGCCATCAATTTTTCTCAGGGCTGTCTGATCTTCTGGATGGGACATATGGAAATACATGTCCAAGGATAGGTCCAGCTGAACTTACATCACTGGAAATTGGTGAAGCCAAGAGGAGTAACAGTCAATTTTCCTTTGCTGAGGTTTACAGAAAAATTTCTCTCTGTTTCTTCATGTTCTTTGCTCCTATTTCATGTCCCATATAGTGGAAGACCTTTGGTTTAAACTTAAAAGGAACAACCTGGCCCAAGAGTTATTTAAAGGGAGGAAGAGATGCTCCGAGTGCTGCGAGGACGAAGCACCACTGACAGCTTGTCTGGAGGAAGCGGTGGGGCAGCTGGGATGCCCTGCCTGCCCTGCTGGCCGATGCTTGTGCTGAGCATTACCACCAATGGGTGCTCAAAGAGCAGCTGGGCGTGGACAGAGGGACACCAGTGCAGGGTCTGGGAAAAAGGATGGACAGCCTGACAGAGATACATGGGGCAAGGGACTCCGGGAGGGAAGGAGTGATTTCAAGAAGTCAAGGAGCAAAGAGAAACCACGGTGAAGTTGTTCTACTTAAACCAAAGGGGTTGAGGAGAAAAAAAAAAGCCCAAACCCTCCCACCGAATACTTACACAAAATAAAATCCCTTTTGGTTATATCCTTTCCAAATTCCTTCTTTCCCAGCGTGGGATGCTGCAGCAGACTGGGTGCCTCTCGTGCTCCTGTGTGCGCGGAGCAGGCTGGGGGTAGATAACGGGCTCCGGAAGCCGGGCGCGGTGAAGGGAGACACAATAAAAACCCTCTCACGCTAGAAAAGAGCTGGCACTTTATTAACATTTTTGTCACTAATAAATACATTACCGACAGCCAATAAATTATTACAATACCTAACGCTCTAAGAAACCAACGGACAGTCACTCTTCGTACAAAATGACAGTTAATACGGTTTGGGCCATCGAACATGCAGGAGAAACGATGCAGCGGGAAACCAAAAGGAAAATCGTGGCGGCCTCCGGCGATCCTTCGGGAAGAAAAGTGGTGGGGAGCGGGGAGCCCGGAGGCGGGGTGATGGTCGCTGTTCCCTTGTCGAGCTGAAGGGAGGGGAAAGGGAGGTGGGGGGAATAGGGCTGAGGATGTTAAATTAGGGACTGGGCTATTTAACAGGGCAACGGCTGGTCTTTACACTACCTTCTTTACTTGCCCAGTGCCACTGGGTTGCTCCAGCACTGGAAAAGATGGTGAGACTCAGGCAGTGCTGAAAATCATGGTGTTACCTGCTATGATCTCCTCTCCCCACCTAGAGCAGGGGGGTTAGACCTGGAGCTGCTTCCCTGCTCTACAGGACGGTCAGGATTTGGTCTCAACATGAATTTCTGAGGCGCTGGGTGGGAGAGGGGCCGGGGCAGTGAGTGTCGGGCCGGCTCCCAGCCCTCCACCTCCTCCCCAGGTCTCTCCTCCCCACGCCTGCTGCACCCAGTGCCTGTGGAGAACCGAGCTGCCCTCTCTGGGGGATGGAGATGGTTTTGCCCTAACTCCAGTCCAGCTCCCTGCCCGCTCCCTCTGCCTGCAGGGTGCCAGCAGGGAGGCTTTGGTCCTCCTCTTATTAACACATCAGTGTTTAAGGGTCCTACTTGCTCACATTGCAGCACCAATAGAGCCCTCGCAGGCTGCTGGTTTGGACACGAGCAGTCCTGTGAGAAGTCCCTTTCTATAGCCATGTTCTCAGCATAACGTCTTATATAGGTCACATACCTATATCTGTCAGCATCAATTATCTCGTGTCACTGCAGGAACTCAGAAATGATAACAGACACTCCAGTCTCAGGGCACTTCAGGAGAGTGTTTGTGTCTGCTCTTTCCTCCGGGGAGATGGAGGCCAGACCGTGGTCTGCTCCTCTGTGCAACCCAGACCACATTGCTGCTGTCTTGTGCGTGCGTTGGGGGACGCGACTGTGCGATGGGTTTGGGTGGTTCAGGATGATGCTCAGCAGCACCACCTCTACTGACCTCAGAGATTGTTAACGGGTGGTTCAGTCTCCTTGGAAATGGTTGTGGGGTTTTTGGTCGTAAGCCTGAAGACAAACCCGGCCCATGACAAAGACACGGACACACTAGTACTAAGGTCCTCTAATCAACAAATGGTCAGCCTTGTTCCCAGGAACTCAACGGCTCTCCCTGGCTCCAGGAGATCTTTTTGGCCGCAAACACTCGGGCACATGGCAGCAGCTAAGGCTGCAGGGCTGGTCCCTTTTACAGCAAAATCCCCCCCGGGGGACATCTGCCACCCGCAGCTGAACCCCACGCCGTGTCGAGCTGCAGGGCGAGGGGCTGCCCCGCGTTTCACGCGGCAGTGACCGGGCGCACGGGGAGGTTTTGGCAAAAGGACATCTGCCAGGCCCCATCCTGACCTCCTGGAGACTGGCATTCCTGGCCTGAGAACAAAGTCTGTTCCCTTTGCAGGCGAGCGCTGGGCCCGTGCCACAGAAGATTAAAACCCCCCGATACGTTTCGGTGTTGGTTACAGGTACAGACTGTTCTCATTCACGCTTTCAGGGTCCCGTAAAACAAAATCACATCCATCAAGAAAGGCAGGGCAGCCTCTTCCCGGGGATGCTCTCCCCTCTGCGGGAGGGCAGGAAAGCTGGCTGAAGGCAAGAAGCTAATTCTTGTACAAAACTCCTGAGAGAGCCGGCGCCAGGAGAATTTCTGGGAAGGCGAGTGACCCGTCTGGGCCCCGCGGGAGAGCAGGGGCAGCGGGGCCGGCCCGGCGCGAGCAGACGGAGGGGCCAGGTGGCCTCGCCAGCGCTCCCGCTGCCCTGCCGCCCGGCTGCGGGTGAAAACCCGGCTGGGAACTCGGTTTGCTAATGAAAAAACCTGCCCTTTAAAGTACGTGGCTGTATTTTAACGTGTGCTTTTCCGGTGCGTGTTTATTGCTGGTTCTCCTAACAAGCCCGGCTACTGCATCCTCCCAAGGAGCATGGTTCTCAGCAGCTTATCCTTGCAGCCTCACCTGGTTCTCAGCAGCTTATCCCTGCAGGCTCATCTCGGGGCTCTCCTTCTACAGGTTTCTCTATTTCACTGAAATTGTTGTTTAAATAAGGGAGCTATTTGCATTTTTTTGTTGTCTCATGGCTTCACACACCCAACTTCTCATGATGGAGCTGGAGGGGAGTGGGGTGTGTGTGTGTGTGTATTCTTCCTTCTTTCTTTTTGCCACTGTCTGGACCTCACTGTGAATTCCTAACGCTGCTTTCAACATGACACCCCTTGGGTGCTGCTGCTGGACTAGTGACCCGAGCCATTAAAACCCTCCTGCGTCCCAAAAAGGACATCTTTTGCCAGTTCCCACATTAGCTCTGAAAGGCAGCGGGGTATATACGTAGCTGGTTCAGTTCTGTGCTTCCAAAACATATCCCCTGAGCCCTGGTATAATTTTGCTTGCACTCCCCCCCCCCCCCCCACTACGTGGAGACTGCAAATGAAGCACAACCCCGGCCCTCAGAGGGTCTGGATTTGGAGCATTGCGATCGCAGAGCACAAGGGGCTGTGAAGAAGAGGGCTTTTGAAAGCAGGTGGTGTATTTCAAGGCCCTCTTTCGAGGCAACTGCTGGCATTCAGAAAAAGCACGGGGCAAAAGATTGCCCGAGGAAGGCACATCTGTCAGCAAAGGCTTGGGAGGCTGCAGAGAGCCAGGGGTGAGTAATGCTTTGGCAGGCGTTCTGGAGACAAAAATCTATATGCGGCCATCAAGCTGGAGAAATAGTAACGTTTAACACTGGAAGCATTTCGTCTTCCACATGCTTGTTCCCAGCCTTTGTCAGCGAACCCTCACGACACTCGTGTGAGGGAGGGAATGTCAGCAGCAGCAGCTGAAATGAAGCTTTAGATACACAATACGCCAAAGAAAATGAAAGAAAGGGCTCTGTCTGTCAACATTTCCTCCTCTTTTTCTGCCTGCCCTCCCTGCGGAGTACCAGCCGTTGCTTCTCACCCATGTGCCAGGGAACCAGCCAGAGATGCAGAGGGGCTGGGGCAGGAGGGGGTTTGGAACTGGCACGGATGGGCACAGGTCGCCCAAACCCAGCACAGAGGCACCAGTGACGTGGTTGCGTTCGGCAGGGTTTGGGGTTAATGCAAATTGTCTTTACCGAAACACCCCTGTGTGCTCTCTGCTGGCAACTCCCCAAGCTTTGGCTTGGTGCTGCCTTTCCTGGGAACAGCGTCTGTTACTTATTCGCTCGGGTAAAATGTCACCCACAGCAAGGGGTGGGAAGAGAAAATCTCCAGAATTCTAGAGCTGCTGATCAGACTCTTCTGACAGAGCACGATCCGAGAGCAGCCCTGCTGCCAGCACACCAAAGCACGCAGGCACCCTGGCTCCAGCAGGTACATATGCTTTTTGTCCTGAATTTAACTAACATTCCTCTCTCAGCCCTCATTTTGACATTCAACGCACATTTGGATGCTGGGTGCTACTGGTGGGACTCGGCCACAAGCATGAGGCAAGCTCCAGGAGCATCCCTGTCCCTCTGCATCCCTCCAGCTCGTTCCCTGCCCCTCCTGCAGCAGAAGCACCGTCCCCTTGCCATTGACTGGTCCCTTCCAAGGAATCAGAAAACTGTGCAGGTGCTTCCCACTGGGAATCCTTTCTTTGGAAAACCTCCCCCGTGACTCCAAAAATCCCAAGACAGACCAAGTGCAATGACGTGCACAGGCCTTGTGTTCAGGGTTCCTTTGGTTTAGGGTTGTAGAGCAGTGTGCTTGGCACTACACGGAGCTGGGAGAGGGGCTGGGACCCTGGGACACTGAGGTGTGAGGGTGGGATGTGGGCTGAGGAGCCGAGAAGGGCTCTGGGCTTTGCTGGCCAGCCAGCCTCTGTGGGACAATGCCGCTGGAGGTGTTTTAAGGCTGAGATGGTGAAGAGGAAGGGGGGGTGCTCCCTTGTGCCAGAGCAGGGGGCAGAGACCTGCCGTTATTGCTGTTAGTGTCCAGCAGTGGGTCCTCCCTGTACAACACCAAGTACAGTTTTAGCATTTAATGCTGTTTAGGGGTTACTGAGGCAGTTGCCCACCATGCTGGGCTGTGAGCTGGGTGGATGGGTGAGAGCCACCTTGTTCTCCTCTGTAGGCCTGCCCTGTCTACCCTGGTGTGCTCCTGCTCACATCCCTGGCTGGGGGTTTGTCACAGGCGTCCCTTGAGCACCGTCCTGGCAGAGTACAACCTCTGACTGTGACTATTCTCTGGGTCCCAGGTGCCCTTCTCTGCCTGTCCTCCCTGTTCCCTCAACCTGTCTCATCTCCCTTCTGCCACCACTCTCCCAAACTGTTCTCCCCCAGACCTCCTGCACAGGTCCTTTCCATCCCGTGCCTCTGTACCTGCTCCTGTCCCTGCCTCCCGCACACCGACACTCACCTGGCCCCTCACCTTTGGGCTGTGCCGCTTTGAACTGCTCTCACACCATCTCTCCTAGATGAGCACAGTGAGAAGAGGGATATTGTCCCTCTCAGGCATGGTGCTGGTGAAAACTCAGATCTCCTGAGACCTGAAAGACACTCCCTAGCCCAGGCTCTCGAGAGAGGACAGCTGAACTTGGGGCTGGCCTGGAAAGACTCATGTTTTCCAGAATCATGGACTTTGAAGAGAGGCAGAGGAGAGTTGGGGATCCACACTGGGTGCGACCTCAGAGGTGGCCATCTCACCCAGACACCAAACAAGCTTTTGGGGTGGACTTCTAAGGGTTCCTCCATACTCCATGCTCCCAGGGGTGACTCCCCACCTCTCACAGTCCCCTCTGCCTTCACCTTAACGGCACCTGGAGGTCTTGGTGATGGCAGGCGGACGGCCACATGCATCCCAGCTGTGTTTGTCGTCCCCTCTGTGCCCCAGGTTGTGCTGTGCTGGGCACTACCCTGGCCCTTTCCATACCTCACCCCCTGTCCTTTCTTCTTCCCTTCTCTCTATTCCTTGCACTTTTCCTTCCTGCTCCATCACTTGGCTCAAATCAGCTCCCTGAGCCCTTCCCTTGCCACTACATGGCCAGTATAAACCACCGCTCTCACTTTAGATACTGGTAAAGGGGACGCCCTGACTGGAGACACCAAACCTGGAGTTGTCTCTCTTGGACATCCAGGCAGGAGATGACGCAGGCAAGCTACCTGCTTCTGCTTGACCATAGAGGCTCAGAGGGCAAGGTTGGGCTTCTCAAGGGTATTTAGATGCCTGAGGTGTGATGAAGAGCCGCGAGGCTCCTGCACACCTTGCTGTCACCCAAGCAGGGTGAGGTTTCCCAAAGCACCTCCCCACATTTCAGGTACTTTTGAAGGTCAAACCCAGCCTACAAGAAGCCAGGGCTATATATTTTTGTTGCACCCCAGTGTTTTGGCGCTGAAGGTTAGAAAAAGATGCAGTTGTGCTGAAATCAGGAGGCTGGAGGTGCTTTGGGGAAGGTCGCTGGGTACCCAGGCCAGTGTCCTCGCCAGGATGTCCTTGTGCGTGGGGTCCCCATCCGGACACCGTCCCCAGGGTATCCCGGCTGCCTGTGCTCTGGGGGGTCCCAGCCCAGCTGCCACCACCCTCTCAGCCCAGCAGTGCTGTGGCACCCAGCAGGAGAGCCCATCAAGGGGTTACTGCAACCACTAGACAGATTTTAACGTTAATTTAGAAAAAACTTGAGGTAAAACTGTTACTGGTGACGAATGCTTTTAGACAAGGCTTAGTAGGTTTTGTTACTGTGTCTGCCTTAGACACCAGCAGAACTCGATATGGCTGTTGGCTTGTTCAAAGAGCTGGCTGGAGAAAAGGAGAAGATACAAACCCAAGCTGCGGTTGCTGCATTCAGCACTCAGCCCTCCGGCTCTGGGGTAGGAACTGGAGCCGTAAGGTACCCTCGCAATGATCGTGGTGTATCTAGCACTTCCCAGAGGAACAGTGCTTTAGAAAAGAGATAAATAACTGGGAGAATTAAAAATATCCCTTAATTTCAAGGAGAAAAAAAAAGAAGTTTCGGTTCCAAACTACACTGTTGCTGACCAGTATTTTAAGGCTTTGATTTCTTTTTTTTCTAAAGTGAAGTATTTTTGTCTTTTGGCAGTTTGTGGGAAAGGCATTAGCTCCCTCTACAGCACTGTGAGTTGGAACGGAGGAGTAGAACAAGGCAGCAAGGGAATGAACCGAAAATAAACCAAAACAAAATCAAAGGGGGCTGGGGAAAGCAGAACTTGCTGCGAAGTTTTCTGGGGCGGGAGGAGGGATTTACGTTATTTCTTCCTCATCATCTTTCGAGGAGGAAAAACAAGAAAGAGAGAGGACCTGTCCGCGGGACCGGAGGATGCTCCCGGCGGGCGGGCGGGCACGAGGAGAGGAGAGGAGGGGAGGAGAGGAGAGGGCTTTAGTAGAGTCCGCATCCCCGCAGGTTGTTGGCGATGATGACGTCCGTGACGGCGTCGAAGACGAACTGGATGTTGTTGGTGTCGGTGGCGCAGGTGATGTGCGTGTAGATCTCCTTGTTGGGGGACTTGTTCTTGCTCTCGTACTGAGCCTGGATGTAAGCCACCGCCTCCGTGAAAGCGCTGGGGCCTGTGAGAGAGCCGAGACCAAAGGAGAAAGAGAGGGTTAAAGCATCTCGGAACCCTGTCAGATGTAAGGACACGGGGAGCTGGGCCGGGGCTGCTGCTGCAAGCCAGCCACCCCATTGCCAACCCAGGGATGGGCACAGTTACCAGCTGGGACTGCTGCCAGGGAGGAGATGCTCTCTGACTGGCAGCTCAGCTCTGGTTTTATTCCGAGTTGCTGTTTATAGTCTACAGAGATGAAATGGATGAGGGAGCAGAGTGTTAAACAGGCTCTGATGGGAAAACCAGAAGAAATTCCACATTGTGGTGATGAAAAAAAAAAAAAAAAGAGAAAAAAAACCACCAGGAATGTGGTATGTGCTTGACCTGGTGCAAAGGCTTCACTTTTTTCCTTTTTCAGATTTTTTTTTTTTGATTAAAGTTTTAGCTTTTGATGAAAAAGAAGAGCTAAAATGTCCATGAATTGAGGGCAGTATTGGTAACTGTGCCCTCTTTTCCCTAAATCACTAAGAGAAAAGGGTCTAGCTCGTTACAGGGCAAAGTGGGGTTTTCTCAAAAAAACCCCAAACATAAAAGCTAATACAAAATGTCCCCCTTTTTTTTTGAGTAATTATGATCACAGTACCCTCTGCTAGAGCTCTGGCTAAAATCGCTGCACACGGATTTTCTTGTTTTGATGTCTGCACAAAACCTTTTTGACCATCAGGTTTTGTGTTAGAAAAGCTCAAGAGCAGTCACACCAAGGAGCAGATCCATTCTCAGATGGCCAGCCTGGACACTGCTCACACACAGAGCTCCTCTTGAGCACCTCCTTAGGTCTGCTAGACCCAGCTTCTCTGGCTGGCCCGGAGTGCACCCTCCAGCATGGCTGGGTACTGCTCAGTGCCAGTGGCCTCAAGCCCTGGAAGGTCCCACAGCAGTAATGCCACTAATGCTTTTGCATCTCTCTCTCCCTCCATGATGCTTCACTGATGGGAAATGTTGTGATCTGCCAGAGAGAAGCTTCCTCGGGCTTGAGATTTGCTGTGGTTGAAGGCAGCTGACCTGGGAAAGCCCTTGTGCTCACATGTACACGCACTGCTAGCAGAGACAAGCTCAAGAAGACCATGAGACTTGAGAATATGCTTGAAGTAAGAGAAGTAAAATGTTTTCCGGGAGCAGGTTCTTGCATGAAGACCTGTGTAAAGAATTTGGGAACAGTTCCATGTGCTGTGCACAACCAGGAGGGTATTTTATGAAAGGGAAATTGGTTGTTTGAGAGCAGGAAGATATGAAGATATAGATGCTGGATTCCTTCTGGGAGAACAGGAAGTCACTGATGCCAGCTTGGTTTAAAACATGCCTTCGATTCTGCTGCTGCTTTGCTAAATATTGTGGATTAGTTAAAAGCCTGAGTGAATTAAGGGGATGGAAACAGTGCTCCAGCATACAGCGGGCAAATTTGTGGCTGCAGCCTTCTAGTAATTCTGTCATCAGAACTAATGGACATCAGAAACATTCATTTTATTAAAAGCATTTCATGGAACCTACTTGTGATGTTGAAAGTCCACTTGTTTGATTTATAGGCTTTCATCAAACAATTCTTTCTAACTCGGGGGCAACTTTTTAATAGTGCTGCTTTTTCACAAGGCCACAGTGGGCTTCTTTCTCCAAGCTGTGACCAGCAAAGCAGGGGTGAGCAAGCTTAAGTGTGTGCTTGGGTCTAAAGTCTGGTCTTAACGTTAGCAGAAGCTAAGTCCCAACCTTTACCAGCACTGGGGGTGAGATATTCTTCACCTGATTCAGATGTCTGTTGGATTAGTGGCAGGACTTTCAGCCTTCCAGCCCTCTCTGAAGGCACAAGAGAGATGAGTTCTGTGGAGGTTCTCTGGCATTGTGATAACCTCCAGCTTCCAGAGAAGCACCTTAAAGGAACTGAAAGTTTCTTTGAGGTACTCTGAGACTGGGGAAGGGCTGGTTTGGTTCACTTGGGGCTGAAGTGGTCCAGAAACAAGCTGTATTTGTCTTTCCCAGTGTCGTCAGCTGAGAGCTTATCTACGTATGTATGAGGGTCTGCCTTCCCCACTGAACTCCCCTCTTGGGCTGGGATAGCTCGGCAAGGAAAAGTTGTATTTAACCCAACATTCCTTCCTGTTTAGTCTCTCTGCTGTCAGGGATATTTAAGAGTATCATTTCAGAGTGGGGTTACTGTGACACTTCAGTGAAGAGCCACAAAGCCAGGTTCACAAAATGGGATCAGGAAAGGGACAGGTTTGCTTCATGGAGAAAAGGGAAAAAAGGAAGAAGGCATGATAAAAATTTTCCAGTATGTAGAAGCGCTGCTCTGAAGAGGATGGTGACGAGCTGTTCTACAAACCATCCAAAAGATGGCAAGCAGCAATCTAATTTGCAACCAGAACGATCTGGGGCTGGCATTATTGTGAGCTTTCAACTGTAAAGACTGTGAAATTTCCATTATTAGATCTTTTTAGACAAACATGTCAAGAATATGTTGGATCTGTCTGGACCAAGCGGATGAGTAGATGGCTGAAATGTGTTGGTGGTGACAAACAACCAAACCTTCCCCGGAGAGGAAGCCTGCAGATGTTCCTCTGAATTCAGATGGAGTCGTTCAGCTCCACAGCCACAGACTGTTCAGCCCAAAGCAGCAATGATGGATTGCTTTTGCCTATTCACAGTGAAAAATCAAGCGCTCAGAGATAGGAAGCTCTGGTTAATAATTTGTTGGCCTGCCCAGAAATGTGACACTCTTGGTACTCCCGGTTCACAGCTACGTTTCCTGACAAAGAGATCTGCTTCTCTGTCTGTTGGCTTGATTCATCTGGATGTCTCCGGTGAGCTTAAATAATTCATGATGATAAAAGTTTATTTTTATGCTGTCTCGGAATGGCAATGAGGGTTTGTGGAAGCTGGCGAGATGCAGCAGGAAGCAGCAGGGTGCAGCTGCAGCCTTTGCATGGGTGATGTATTCTCATCATTCACAGGTCAGATGCCAGGCAGGCAGCAGCAGTGAGGGCTTCTTGCACGCTGCCCCATGGCAGAGCCCCTGCTCTGATCTCCAGGTATCACTGAGGCCTCCTTCTCCCCAGCCAAGCTCAGTACATGGCTTGCTGTGGTTCTTCTCCATCTGCACTATGGGTTAAGAGGTGTTGGTGGCCAGTGCATGAGAAAATCAAGTGCCTTGTTTTCTATCTGCATTTGACTGGAAGCGTTTCCATGTCCAGGTCTTGGATGTCAGCGAGCCTAAGAGCAAACCCAGGGACCTCCTAAACGAATGTGATAAAGGTTTCCAGCTTGAGCTGGAGCAGCCATGCTGCGGAACGTGCTGGAGGGCCCAGCCCACAGCCCCGCGGTGCCTGGCAGCGGGGTAGGGTCAGGGACTGCAGAGGGGTTCTTGCTGTGGTCAGCTGGCACCCACAGGGGAATGGGGTGGGTTCTGACACAGCACAGCTGGACTCCAGCTGAGGACAGCGTAGCAAACCCTTGGCGCTGGTCTCCCAGAGACCAGCTACCCACTGGTAATGGTTAAGCTCACTGCTTCTTTCTGAGAGACCTGTTCATGTCCCTGAGCAGCGCTGAGCACCGGGGCACAGGTCTGGGGAGTAGAGGTGTTGGCTGGGCACTGTGGGGCAGAGATCCAACACCCTGCTTAATGGTGGTGGCCCTTTGCCAGCAAGGAACTTGGGTTTAAGGCATCCTCGTGCTTTAAGTGGACCGGTAAACATGGTGGGGGTGATCCTGTGGCATTTTTTTGAGATAAAACTGGCAGGGAAGTGAGTGGGAGCTCTAACTATGTGTCTTTAGCCTGGTTGCCTGTGATACAGCATCAGCCTGGGTGGAAGACTCTGCATGATCCCTTTGCTATGGGCTCCTGTACTTCCAGCTATCTCATTACCTGTATATTCAGGAAAGCAGAGAGTCAGGGGAGATTTCTTAATTTTCTCCTCAAATATATCCTTCTTGTTTAGAAAGAGGATGATAGACGTATCTGTGAACCACTTGTTGTTGCAGATGCTGTCGAAAAGCTTCAGTGATTCGTGCATGCGGTTCTGCAACAGAAAGGAGAGGTCACATCAGGCCACAGACAGCGACTCAGGGGCGCTCGACACGTAGGGAGATCTAAAACAACTAAATTAAGGAGGAGAACAAAAAAAACAAAAAAAAAAAAAAGAGAAGAGCTATGATATACATAATGAATTTATGTATACATACAGCTGAACGTATACATACACAGATGCAATCCCTGTCACATTCGACATACATTTAGTAACGTAAGGGCACTGAAGGGTACAGAGCTGGTTCGATTTGGCGTAGCGTATCATTTACAGGCCCGCAGCTCATGGAAATCATCATGCACCATGCATGGACGGGGGGGTTACTTTTGCCCTTCGATCAGATCTATGTGTCGGTGGAGCTCATGCAGATTTTTCCAGAATTAACGTTTGCATTAATTTATTCTTAATTACTCTCTCGAGTGCGTGTGGCACACAACTGGTTGGATACATTAACCAAGGACTGGGACATCCTTGAATTAATCTACAGTTGGAAGCAGACACCAAGGTGACATAATTTTTGGCAGTGACCTTGCCGTGACCTTTGCCTGGTTTTGTGATTTGGTTTAGTGTTGTCAGGCTTTTAATTTTTTTTATGGTTTGTTTGGGGGTTTTTTTCTTAGTTCTCTTGGAAGATGGCTCAACGGGACAGGAAGTGTCTGGCAGAGAGGGACAAAAAGTGGGAAAGGAAGAGGAAGTAGTGTAAAGAGGAAAAACGTAACCAAGGGCATTTAAGAATGACCCGACTAGAAGTCAGGCAGCTACCACTGATGTTAGCTCATGCTCTAGAAGAACATTAGCTACTCGCCAGCTGAAGAGCCGTACGTTCAAACGCACGCACAGTGAGAAGTCAGCTTTTTGGTTAAAGGTCATGCAAAAAAAAATGACATGGAAAAGGAGAGAGATAAGAGGAATGGAAAAAACCAGACCGGTTAGAGGGTTGCAAAGCCCACCACATGGTGTTACGGTGGTGGAAAGAGCTCACGGCAAAGTCAACCAAGTGTCATGTTCCCTGCTGCTTTCAACTCTCAAAAATTGGTTTTTCTTTTTTATTTTTTTTTCTCAGTTCAAGAGAAGCTTCATACCTGCCAAATTTGGTTGGTCTCTCAAATGCTCATTTTTTGGCCTTTGTTTGGCTAGATAAGGTCAGACGGCCGAGGAAAAGCTGTGAAGGTGCCGAGGCTGGCGATGTTCGGCGCACGAGGCCGACGCGGGAGCGCGCACGCCGGGTCGCGTGGCCGTCTCTCAGCCGGGAGCCGGGCAGCGCAGAGAGAGCAGGCGCGGTGAGGACGAAGCACACCCAAGAGTCAGGGGGTTATCAAAGGCAAAGCATGGTACAGACCGGGCCGGCTCCTCGGCTTTTCCCGGCGGCGTCTCCTCGGGACAGCACTCCCCAAACCCGCCAGTGCGCACACCAGACCGGTTACAGCAACCGCCGGAGAGACGCTGGAGAGAACAGGGCTGCGCGGGCTCATTGCACGGGGGGCAATGTGTGTGTGTGTGTCCCTCCCCCAGATGTGGAGATTCGGAGTGGTACAGGAGACAGCCAGGGGCTTTCACTCCTCTCCCGCTCCCTTTCACTCCTGCGCTGGCAGTGTAATTGAGCCCAGCACTTTATTGATTAATTTTTTCCTTTTCATTGATACACCGTCACCGCTGCTGAATGTTTTATTTAGATAAAAGCATCTCTGTGGATGAAGGAAAGATCCCATCCAGCCCAGCGTGAAACGGGACGTGTGCGATTTGCTGTACTGTACACCACAGACTTGACGTGAGCGAGCATCTCCCCGCCGCGCATCGTATCGACACACGGGACAGCAATGATCCCACGCGTACAAATGTAACAAAGCCGTTACGTTTTGGGTCTCAGCTGCAAGATGTGGCTTATCTGGATCATCCCATGTCTGTGTGCTAGTTTTTGCCAACACATTTTGTACTGGCTGGTGTGGGGGGCCCGGAGCAATGCTCCTCTTTGCTACTTGTGCTGTCAAAATTCTAACTGTGTAGAAACCTGCAAAGGTTTTGTGCAGGAGATCCTTGGCTACCCAAAGCCTTTGGGAGGAGAGAAGAAAGCGGAGGGCGGTCAGGGGAACAGAAAGCAAATAAAATTAACCAGTTTTTTAAGCAGAGTCCCTCACAGAACATATTTAACGACATTTTTATCACCCTGGCTGATTTACAATGAAAGAAGCATGGAGAAACCAACAGCTCATCTGCAGCAGCCATCAGCCCCGAGGTCACCGTACTTACCTCACCAGCCCCGTACCGCGCTGCCCAGCCCCGGTGCGGAGCGGCAGCATGCAACTGAGCCTCGTGGGACGGGGAGCACCACAGGCGACCTCGGGTTTGGGTAAGAAATAGAAGCTGAGGACTTCTCCTGAGCTGGGCTTTGCCGTTAGATGAAGCTGACTTTCCTACAGTAGCAAGGCTACATAAGGATCCCACAGAAATCCTTCCTCTTCTCTTACATGGTTTGATTAATTTGTGTTAATACCTGTTAGGAAATGAGAGTGTTTTCCCAAGAAATAGTGACTCTCAGAGTTCAGCTGTAACCAGGATATACACACAGCACAAGCCAACACATCCCTGTAGAAAAGGAGAGTTACGATAAAAATCCTCTATTCCTTTCAGATTCCAGAAAAACAAGTTTCAAAGCTTTCTAAGGACACCTGCCCTGGATTTCTGATCTCTATGTGGTGATTTTTCCTCCAGCTCTGCCAGATGAGTAAACTTAACCCCTGCTCTGCCCACTCCACCTTATTCACCTGGGAAAATCCACCTTTTCCTTCCCCATCCTTAAAGAGAAGACGATGTTATTCCAAAGAAAGGGACTGCTCTCTGTGCATGGAAAGGTGCAGAGCGCCCAAGGTATGGGTGCTCCTGATGCCATACCTGGGTGCCATGCAGGGACACAAGCTGTCCCAGTGCCAGCCAACATCAGGAATGCCTCGCTGCCTCCCTGCCCTTTCCCTTCCTAATGGTTACTTGCTCCGTAGATGTTTGTAGGACACCTCCAACCAGGCTGAGACATGAGGATGGGGAGGCAGTCTCTGGGTACCTCCTAAAGAAGGACAGGCTGCTGCTCAAGAAGGAGCAAGAAGCTAAATCCCCCAAATAACCCTCCTCCTGCCAGTAAATCCACAGTGAAAGACCCTTTTAGTCCCTTAAAGGCTCCCCAGGACCCCTCTCAGGAGCACCCGTGCTGCTGTGATGGGGCAGATGTGCCTGCTCTGCTAGGAGATGTTACAGATTACACTACTCAGACTTTTGTAAGAAGCCGTATAAATTAATTCACCTGCTTTTGGACCCATTCTGCTGCTTTTTCCTACTTTATGTTTGGTCTATCATTAAGGGAAGGGCTCTTGAAACACTGGCTTCTTAATGTCACTTCCTATTCCCAAATCAGCATTTTTAAAGCCATACACCAGCAAATACTTTATCCCCCAAGAAGGAAAGCGGCCCCACCAGCCACGTTCCAGAGGAAAAACCACTCGCCCATACCACTTAAAAGTCCAGTTAACTTTTCCTGTGCAGGGCAAGAGGCGGAACTGCTCATAGCTGCGTTCGGATGTCATCGCACAACCGCGTTCCCAGCACCGACGGGAAGGGCACACAGCTTTCCACCAAGCGTGAGGGAGAAAGGACGCTGTGGTCAAGGCTCTGAAACGCTCTCATAAACCCATCTGGTTTCCACCAGAGCCTGGGAGGAGACCTGGTGATTTCTGCAGCACGCGGTCCATTTAATCGTTGTTTTCCTTGGTGATTAAGCGCTGTCGTGCGAACTGTGAGGACACCGTTGGTTTTATCCTAAGCACAGGAACTCCAGATTCCCCGCTCCTGCTTGTATTTCCTGAGATGCCCGAGCCACTTCCCTTTGCTTTGTCACTCCTGAGGCAATTTCTGAGCGCTGCAATTCAATTTTCCTTGCCCAGTGACAGCCGAGAGAGCACGCTAACCAGGTCAGGCGATGAAACACGAACCAACAGGCCAACACTAATGCACAACAAGGGTCACCAGCACAGTGCCTTCAACCCGTCCTGTGCTCAGCACTGGGGACACGAACAATACTTGCATGTCCTGGCTAGATACAGATGACCTAAATATCTTCATTTCAGAGGCAGCAATGTGCAGTGTGAACATCTCCCTCTCTTGCCATGATTCCTTTGAATTTGTGAGGAAAAAAAGCAAGCCTGTCTCAGTTTCCATGGCAGGTCCCATGCCACTGTGATCCCATGCCACATTTTTTTAAAATTCCATTAGGGATTCCATTTAGAAGGAACAACAAAAATCCTACAATCACAGAATCATGGAATGGGTTGGGTTGGGAGGGACCTTTCACGCTTAGCTAGTCCATTCTCCCTGCAGGGAGCAGGGACATCTGCAACCAGAGCAGGTTGCTCAGAGCCCTGGCCAACCTCCCCTGCAATGGTGCCAGG
>WUAM01000237.1:4228452-4305506 GCA_024336885.1 Actenoides hombroni | reverse complement strand
GAGCCTTCTCCTCTGCAGGCTGCACCCCCCCAGCTCTCCCAGCCTGGCCTCCCAGCAGAGGGGTTCCAGCCCTCAGACCATTTTTGCAGCCCTAAGTCAGTCTGCAGAACACTCATAACCCATTAGCATAAGGCAAAGATGTTATTAATTGCCCATTAGTTGCCAAACAGGACTAATGGCAGCCGGTGCAGGCAGAATGCCTCCGTCCCTCTTCAACTGGAAAAACACCCTGTGCTGTGTAATTAAAGGTCTCCTCCACGCTCACCCCACCCGGCTGGCCCAGGCACTGCTGTGGGAAGCTTCCCACGCTGCTGGGACGGGGCAGCGCTGAGATGGGACAGTGCTGGGACGGGATGCTGCTGGTCCCAGCCATGTGTCCTCCTTTCCTGGCGTCGTTGGGATCAGCCAGGGGTTGAAGGCAGCTCTCCCCGCCACGCTCAGCGAGCTGGTGCGGGTCGGGAAGGAGCAGCAGAAGCCTGGGCGCTGGTAGGTGAGCTTTGAGCAATCGTTGCGGAGGGTGAGCGGGGTGCCTGATGGACAGGGGCAGGAGGAGGTACAGTATCGGCTTAGGCTGGGTGTGAAGCCCGATGCAAAGGAGGGCAAGCCTCATATTTTTCATGCAACAGCTTCAGATCCAGCCCTGTCTTAATCACAATCGAAGGAATGTGATAAAGCATCCGATCCTGCTCCACAGGTAGGGTTGTTTGCTGAGCTCGGTGATGGAGAAAGAGAAAAGCTCTTTTCTGCCTTGGAAACTGGCCTGATTGTACCTGAAATATAGGGATTTATCCTTGGGAAAATCCACTGTAAGAATTATTTTCTCTGCCTGATTCATCTGATCACCTGTTGGGGTCACTGGCTGGGCTGGTGCACGCCTGCAGCAGCATCCCATAGCCCTGAGGAGCTAAGAAAGCCTCAGCCAAGGACATAGTGCTTTTTAGTCACGTTGTAAGAAGGAGGAAAACCCCACTGGGGGTGAGGGCTGCTCCCCCCTGGTCTGGGTGCAGCAACCAGGGGATCCCACTGTGGGATGGACTGTCCTGCCCTGATCTCCTGCACTGGTACCAGCATGAAAAGGCTCTTCAGAAACATGAAAACTGGGGAGAGGATGTGTGTCTGGTGGATTTGTCCCACCGGGGACAATCACAGTCTGCTGGCACCGGCACGTCCCCACTGGCCTGGCTGGTTGGGTGAGGGGGTGGTGGGGAGAGGCAGCACCAGCTTTGCCCGAGGGACAACCACCTTGTGCCAGGCACAGGGGGTCCCGGCTGCCTCGGGGAGCACTGCTGCTGCTGTTTCCTTATGGACAGACCATATCATTTGGGGGTTTCTGCTTTTTAAGTTTTAATTTGGGGGGGCTTTTTGCGGGTGGTGAGCCAGAGCAGCTGATGTCAGGGTAGCTCCAGGGATCCCCAGGCTCACTAGAGCATCGTGGTGCTGGTTAGAGCCGTTGTGCCCCACTGTCACAGGCTAAATCCTCCTCTTCTTCAAGGTTAATTGTGAAAAAGGGTGGGGAAGGCAGAGCTGGAGAGAGGGGCTGTGCATGGACAGCTGTCCCACAGCCCCAGGACTGAACCAAGGGATGAGGGTCCCAGCGGTGATGTGCAGGGCAGCTGGGCCTCACCACAGGGAATCAGTGATCATCTGATTAAGCCAGTAAGGGCCAGCCTAAACCACAGCCCAAAGGAGATGCTGTTTCATGCAACATGGCTGCACCTCGAATCCTGGGTTCAGTTTTGGGCCCCTCACTCCCAGAAGGACATTGAGGGGCTGGAGCATGGCCAGAGAAGGGCAACAAAGCTGAGAAGAGTCTAGAGCACAAGTCTGGTGAAGAGTGGCTGAGGGACCTGGACTTGTTGAGCCTGGAGAAAAGGAGGCTCAGGGGAGACCTTCTGGCTCTTGACAACTCCCTGATAGGAGGTTGGAGCCAGGTGGGGTTGGGCTCTGCTCCCAAGGAACAAGCAACAGGACAAGAGGAAATGTCCCTCGTGAGCACCCTGATAAAGGCACGAAGAACTCTTTACACTCTCTACAACTCTTTTACATGGCAGCCAATTCTACTTGGCCCCAAGGCAATCTCGCGAGCTAATTACTCGGAATTACTCCAACCCTGGAAAGCAAACAGCTGTGACTGCAGATGAAACCAGACCCACGGACCTGACCCTTTTGATCAGCCACTGGCCAGGGAGATTCTCCAGGGTGTGCACAAAGACACGGGACATCTATCTATGTGGCTGTAGGGCAGTAGCAGTAACATCTCCATTTCTACACTGGAAGGAAATAACAGCTCTAGCTGTGGTGGGTTTGTCGTGCTGGGCGTCAGGGAGAGCGCTGGGGAGGGATTTAGATCTAACGCTCTGAAGGAAAGCATTGGTTAATGAGATCTGTGCTCTCCTATCAAGTAGATGGAGGATGCTCATAGCTGGCTGATGGCACAATTACTGAGGGTCGGGTGGGTCTGTCAGGAGCTGACTTCAGTCTGAGGCCTCATTTATCCCCTCGCTGTGCTGAGGAAGATGTGTTGCTGCTGATGGAGTGGGAATCATGTTTCTGGATCTTCTCCTTTGTGCATTTTCTGGACCTATTAGCCAGCTATTAGCATTGCTGCTTTCAAATCCCATTTCAGCATCCCTGACAGAAACGGTGGGTACCAAAATTGGCCAACGCTCTGCTGCCGACAGATGTGACCCACAGCTGGCAAAAGCAAAACCTGGAAATTTTACCCTTGGCTGCATGCTCAAAATGTCTTAGTTATCCCAGCCAGAGGGGGATCTCTTGGGCGTGTAAAACCTGTGCTCTGCAAATGGACTTTCTGGTTCTTCTCAGCAACTGTCAGGCTGAGGCTCCTCCGAGAACAGCTTTGCTTGTGGTACTGCAGCATTTTGGTTTCAGTCCAGGCCTGATCCAGAAGCAGAGACATGTAAGGGAAAATTCATGGCATTTCTCATCCCTTTAGAAAACGTTCATCTGGACCTTTGTTACGAGGAGATTTGTTTGCTGTGTATCAAAATAGCTTGATTGTTCCCACCAGGAAAGGCTGTCACTTGGGCCAGCAAGATGTCCTGCTGACCATCCACTTTTCCCTTCTCCTACAGGTCTGAGCACCCTCAGGAGGTCTGTAGTCATAGTCTCCGGTCACCACACAGCCACACCTGGAGGGTTAGGCTCCTGCAGCCCACAGAACACTGGTTTGGGTTGCTCCCAGGTCCCTGCAGGAGTGGGCAGACCCCTGTATTCAGCTGAAGGTGCATCAGGGATGTGTGTGAGATAAAAACAGCTTGGGATACTCTGCACGGGACAGGCCAGTGACAGAGCTGGTGTGGCTTTGTGGGAGATGAGCTGAGGACACCGCCTTCAATGTACGTTCCTCCATGGGGGCTGGGGACAGCCACTCTCTTTGCACTTGAGGTTGAGCAGAGACTTTCCCACGTGCCTTGGGGACACATCCCTGCCAGAAGCAGCCTCTGCTCTCTGCCCGTGGGCCTGACAGTGACCACATGTCTTGGGAGCAAGCTGTGGACCAAGGTGCTTCAGTAAGCCAGGTGGGTGGAACAGGAGTCCCTGCTTGCTTGGTGGAAGAAGTTTGAACAGACCGAGGAGTACTTCATTTTCAGTGAGAGGATGGAGCTTGCCCAGAGCAGCATTCGGTCTGGAAAACTTCAGGAGTTTGTCCAGACAGTGTGGACTTTATTGCCAACAAAGGCTTCTGCTGAACTTCACCTTGGTTGCAGAAGGGGAGGAGAACCTCTTGCGCAGATGGCTGGTTAGCACAAGTATCATCCTTGCCCAGCCCACATTGCCATGCTCTCTGCTGCTGGAGAACCTCAACTCTTGCGGAGCATGACTGATGGTCCTCCCAACCTCCTGCTGGTGCAGGAAAACGATATTAATCACACTTGCTTCAGGAGCTATAGACGTATTAAGGGGATAGATGACTTGCCTGAGGACATGATGGGAAGTGTGTGGTGGTACTTGGAAGTCAGTTTGGGTTCCCTAAATAGCTGTCAGGAGCTTTAATCACAAGACTTTTAACCACAAGACCTTTCCATACTGAGTTTTATAAGCCTTAAGAAATATTCTTCCATATTTTAAATAGGGATTTTGCCCATGAAAGGGGCAGATACTGTAGGGTTGGACTTTTACCATACTTCAAGAGTTGGACTTGATGATCTTCAAGGTCTCTTCCAACAAAAACGATTCTATGATTCTATGATTTCAAGGCCATCAGAAATTTGCTGGCCTATTATAAGAAAGATATTCCCTATGTAAAGAGCAGCCTATAAAATGGTCTTACAACTGATGATTAAACAGTAAGTTAACCCAAGAATTTGAATAGAGATAAAGAAATGCTTGTTGTTTGGTTGGGTTTTTTTTGTGAACAGAGAAAGCTGAAAATGGATGTTGTCATGTAGCTTTCTGCTCCATCCAATATAATTTCATGCATTCCTATACGGATTTTGATGAGTTCTGCAGATCAATGACGCTGCATTTAAACACAAGCTAAGCGGTAATTACAGATGCACGCAAGATTTATTCAGCTGGTGGCACTGCACCAGCTGATGGAAGGATCAGCCGTAGCCAATCGATGTTTGAAGCTTCTCAAAATAAAGAGCTTTTTGGCTTCCACCGCAAAGGAAAAATAAAAATAACCCCCTGAATCCCAGAAGTGGCCCTGTATGGCCACACTGGGAAGGCTGTGGGATGGGTCTGGGTCATATCTGCACCGCTGCTGATTTGTACGCTTATATTATGTTGTTGATGCTGGGTCTGCTTGTGACCCACTTGTTGCTAGGGCTGAGGACTGGACTGATGAGATTTAAGGCAGCAGTGAGGAAAACAGAGGAGGATGAGCAGTGTGGAGGAAGGATCCAGGGAACAGGCAGGACGTGTTCCTGGGATCACCTCCTGTGTGCCAGAGGGCACCCAGGCTGGGTGCCAGTGTGCCGTGCCATGCTGCGGCACGGAGGGAGCAGCTGGGGACTGCCATCGAAACCAGAGAGGTGCATGGTGGGGCTCTGCTGTTATGGGAACAGGTGACAGGGGATGGAAGGCAGCATGTTTAAAGGCAGATGATGGATTTCGCCCAGTATTTCTTTAGGTTTTCCCTGTTGATGTCCATATAGGAGCTCTCCCCTCCCGTGGAACAAAGCTACTTCCTCCTCATTCACTGAGACACCCTGAGAAGCCAGGAGCCCCGCTCTGCACTGCTCTTTGCTGGGCCTTCAGACTGGGTACCAGTGCTAATCCTGCACCCAGATTTCTTGTCAAGCTGGTGGAAAGCAGCAACACATCAAGAGGAATCAGCAGGGTCAGAAGCTCCACTGGTGGTGGGAAGCACAGGCGAGTGGGAAACCCATCTAGCCTTGCCTGGAGAGCAGCTGTAGGTGGGAAGAGGCTGCCCGGAGGTACGCTCGGGGTGTCCTGTGCCAAAAGCTCCCTTCTGTCCCCTTTGGGATTGGCACTGCCACCACAGCGTGCTGCTGGGACCTCGTCAAGACTTCAGATCATGAGACGCAGCTCTTCATCGTGGGGCGGGGGGGAAGAGGCTCTTACGTCCTTAAGGGTGGACCCCTGGGCAGGATATAGGTAGTTGAGCTCCCAGGTAGCAACGCATAGCCTTTTATCTGGAGCTTCTCTGTGACTTCTGTATTTGTGTCATTTCTTTGTTTACGTGTTTTTGTTCGATGAGATGCTCCTCTGGGGATTTCTTCATGCAGAGTTGCTGCTTCCAACGTTAGCTTCATGTGCGCAAAGATTTTTGCTTGGACTCTGTTAGCAATTCCCAGCTCTCAGCAGCTTCTAGCTAGTGCCAGCCTCCTTTTTCTCTTGCTTTCTCCCGTTCCTGCCCATTGCAGATTTGGCCTCACTGCTCAGCACACTCCCTGGTGCAGCATTGCTCATGTTGGGGATTGTTGGTGGAGCTGTTTAACTGAAAATGTTTAAACTGACATTAAGGCTGCTCGGTAGGATGTACTGGCTGGTATTTTCCTGAACGAGGATTTGGAAATGGTTCCTATGCTATCGTCAAACCTTACGTACTAAGAGCAGTACCGAGGGATTGGGAAATGCTGATTTATGCCACTAATAGGGCTGCCAGAGCCTCTGAGCTACAGTGACTGCTTGCGGGGTGTTTTGTGGCCTGGGCTTGCAATTTTGGAGCACTGAATTTCTTTTCAGTGCTGCTGCTCCCAGCAAACCTGCCGCTCAGCACTGGAGTGACAGTGTAGCCCAGCAGGGAAGGGGTTACAGCAAGGCAAAGTCATCATAAATCCCCAGCAAGTCTTGGACTAACTGCCAAAAACCCAAGCTGACACTTCCTTGGCCTGGCTCCACGGTGCAGTTTGTGCCTGGTTTCCTTCTCCCCTTTATCTCTTCCCTCCCCTCCCAGCAACATGGAGAAGGTGCTGCCTAACATCCAGGCTCAGCACCATTTCTCCTCTTTATTTCCCAATAAATTCAGCCCCAGAAGAGATCCCCAGGGATGTCAGAGGAGGTGCCTTCCCCAGGCACTCAGCACTGAAATGCTTTAGATGTACAGGAGGTGGGGTATAAGCAAGAGGATTTTGGCACAAGGGCGGGGGTCTGTTCTGCTGCACTTCAGCCTCTGAACTGTGCTGTTGTGACCCAACTAAGCAGCTCTGCCCATAGCCTGTGCCTGCAGAGCAGGGTGAGTATGTGAGTAGGAGTTTCCTTCTCTGGAGAGATTCCAGCCCTCCCTGGACAATGGGATCCTGGGTCCCCTGCTCTGGGTGACGCTGCTGGAGCAGAGGGGTTGGATGAGATGATCTCCAGAGGTCTCCAGATGATCTCCAGACTCCCACCATGCTGGGATTCTGTGATGTTGTGTGTGCTTATTCACAACAGCCCCCACCAAAATACCCTGAGAGCCTGAGCACCGGCTGCCAGGGGAGTCAGAGGCACGTGGGAATTTAGAGGGGTTTCTGATGGGGACTGGCAAAAGAGGAGTTGTAGGTTTGGATCTGTGCGTTACGCCAGTGGTCTGAAGGCAAGGAACAGATGAAGGTGAACAACCGCACGCATGGCACTGGCTGTACCCAAACATGTGCCTGTGCTGCTGAGCCCTTGATGCATCTTCTACATGGAGAAAGAAACCCCGTATTTCCCCCCTTTCCCACCTAAAAAGCAGTAGGAACTCAATGGCTGGGGTTGAATACTGGCTCAGTGCTTGGCCTGGATAAGCAGTGAACAAAGTGGTGATTGCTCCAGGGCTAATTAGAGCTATTCTATCAATTAGTCTGGGAAATGGTCAGTGCCCGGGGCTCCACCAGGCAAATCCCGATTTCATCAGGACTGTCTTGGCTGAGCTCTGGGACTTTGCTCCTCTGGGGGTCACCCAGATCCCCCCGGCTGTGCCCAAACCACCGGGCTCCTGCCTCGCTCTGCTGCTGCCTTCGCTGCTCTTGCCACCGTGGATGTTGTCAGCTCATAAACAGGAGCGTGTTCATTGTCCCCAGCGGGGAACTGACACAAGGAGCTTCAGCTTGCTGACCGACGGGCACTGGGGGCACTTGGGGGGCACCTGGGTGCTCTGACTTCCTGCCAGAGGCTGTGCCACCCACCTGTCATGGGCACAGCTCCGGGTGCTCATCCCCATCGCTGCTGAGTCCTGTGATTTCGTGGCAAGTGTCACAATGTGTGCGACATTTCTTCTTTTCATTTTTTTCTTCTTTTTGTTCTCTCTTAAAGCCTCAGCCCCTCAAGGCTGGATATTAGATGGACTGTTTGCTTAAGGAAATAAAAAAGGACTTTCCAGCTCTCCCATTCACAGACAAAAGGCTTTAAAATATAAGCCAGAGGGCTTAGGAAGCAGCAGATAAAAGCAATTTTCCAATGGTTGTCTTAATATATATTGAAAAACGGGGGCTTTTTATCTAAGTTCATGATTGCTTTTGGATTTAACTCCTAACCCAAACACCTGAGCATGGGGATGCTGCACTGCTGCCCCTCTCCGAGTGAGGGGTGTGTGTGTGTGTGCTGGGGCTGGACCCCGAGAGTGGGGGGTGGAGGGAATGGCAGCAGCTGCACATCTCCAGCAGACACCCCAGTGCTTTTTGGGCTCTGGAAGGGACAGGGGGACTGACAGAGGAATCATACGCCTGTGGGCAGAGCTGCCAACACAGAAAAGTCTCTTAGCAACTCTTCCTTCCAAACAAGCATGAGTTGTAGGATAGGATCCATGCGAGGGGGTGTGGTGGGGGGTGCAGCATCTCCCCATCGCACCATTGCCACTGGTGCCCGCAGACCTGTGTAGAAAACGGCTTCCTCCATCCTGGAGCCCGGCTATAAAGAAATTCCCACGTTCCTGTCATTCTTTGCCATGTAAGGACTTCAAACAGCCAGCAAATACGTCAGGAAGCCACGCGGCACCGCCACACTCGCCTCCCAGCATCGCAGACGGTGTCAGACCTGACGCCAGGCGCGTGAAGAAGAGCCCCCATGGCACGGTGGGCTCCTGACAGCTTGGCCCGCAGACACACCGCAGAGCCGGGAGGCTGCGGGCAGCCGGCTGCTCCCCGCCTGGCCACACACGCTGCAGGGGGACAGGGCTCACAGCTGCTGGGTGCCGAGGAGCTGGCATAAAGCAGGAATTAGCCCCACAGAGAGATGCCCGCCTCACTAGAGCAACCTGGTTCCCTAAGGAGCTTCAAACGGCTACAGGATGCCCCAAGAAGCTCGCTGGTAGGAGACACCCTGTCTCCCACACTCACCCCGTATGAGTGACGGCGGAGCTGGGGGCACAGGGGACGTCAAACTGCAAGGTGCAGAAAGGCAGAGGGACACTGGGGCTCCCTGGCTCTGCAGGAAAGGAGGAGCAGGGGCTGCTGGTTCCCAGCACTGCTGTCCCCCGGCGTGGGAAGGAGGTTGGAGTGAAAGGTGGGAGAGGGCAGTGATGGGTGAGCTGCAGGGCAGGAGCTGGTGGGAGAGAGGGGCAAACCAAGCTGAACAGAACATAACAAACCCAACCCTCGGTGGCAGCCGGCCAGCTCCAGCTGGTTTCATAAGGACATTTCAGCCTAAAAATACACAAATACTCAGCCAAAAAAAAAAATAAAAAATTCAAATCTTTCTGCACCGAATCTGTCACCCACAGCCCTTTGGAAGGCAGGAGGAAATTCCTGTTGGGTCTGTCAGCTGGCGACAAGAACAGACTCTCCGGGGTTTGGGACGGCAGTTCAGCAGGTTCCCTCAGGGGTGAGTGCCCCGTGCTGTGTTTACTGGTGGTGCTGGCTGCTCCTCGGCTCTAAGCAAATCGTGGCAAGAGAAGAGCCTGTTCCCAGATTCTGGCAGTGTCCCCTCCTCCAGGCAGTGAGAGCAGCTGCTTGGCTCCTACTCTTTCAGATGGGAGCTTTGCCAAAAGGTGGTGGCGGCCCTGATTGGTATCGTGGGCCATCAAATAGCAATTTATTTAGTCAAGAAGTCTAGATCTAACTAATCCTCAGGCCAAAGGCAGCAGTGTTATGATGTGACACGGCAGTGGAAAGTGGCAGGGAGGTAGCAGTGTCCCCAAGGAATGAACTACCTATGGAACTGCTCTGCTCCTCCTCGCAGCACAGGCTGTGTCATCTCCTGGGTCTCTTCAGACATCTTAGATTTTTCGGGGGTAAAAGAGGATTAGGAAGGGGAAAGTGACAACATTATGCCACAGGTTTTTTCCTGAAAGTTCTGTATCTAAAGAGGCACTGAGTTTTTAGTGGAGCTCACTGCAGAATTTGCAACTTCAGATGGAAAGGCAGTGAGCAAAGCATCAGAGCTCTGGTTCAGCTGGGGAACGCTTTCCTGGGTGCTCCCACGTCGCTGGGTGCTGCCACAAGCTCTGCTTTAAAGCCCAGATCTGGAGTTTCTCCTCTTCAAGGGCGGAGCTGAGTGTGTGGGCATGATGGCATCTCAGTTACCTTCACACACACTGAGAGAGGATATAGCCCTTCAGAAGCCACAGCTTCACAAGGGACTGCACATCCTGCTTTTCCTTCTCCTTCATTTTCTTTAGAGTTTGCACAAGATCCAGACAGGAAACGTCTCTGGAGGCAGTTCCCCCTTTCCCCCATGACTGGCACATGTGGCTTGAAGAGGGTAAAGGGAAGAGCTTGGCTCTGGGACTAAGCTTCTGGGTGGCCTTTCCTCTGCAGAGAGGATTTGTCCCAAGAGAGAGTGGGTCTGGTGGAGCTCTCCTCCGTGCCAATGTCTGAGAGGGGCCAAGCAGCATAGGTGCTACCAGTGGCAGTGGCTGATGGTGGAGAGGTGCTAATGCAGAGTCCTGCAGTCTTCTGCTCCCCTGCTTCTGGGTGAAGAAGCGCAGTCCTCACTCTCTCCTGACAGTGTTTGGTGGGATGGGAAAGAGAGCATTGCTCAACAGCCACCTTCCAGGTACCACGATGTGGTCTCCACCCTGCTTTGGGCCAAACAGAGGCAACCCCTGGGGAGACTGCACCCAGTTTTGGTGAAATTGGGTCTCCAGGTGGATGAAGATAGAGAGATGGTGAGATGCTGGGAAACACCCGGCTGATTTGACAGACAGTGCATTTCCTGTTGTGCCCTTCCTCCAGCTCACACTCAGCCCTAGGTGTAGCCATATAATGACAGCCCTTCCTTCATTTATGAGGACAATAACAAAGCCTGAGACCCCTACCAAGCCCAAGCCCTGCTAGACTCTAACAGGCTGGTGCTCAGAGGTGACGCCACAGAGCTGTTTCTCCCTGGAAATCTATTTGCATCTCATTTACAGGAACCGAGCAAGGCTGGTGATTCCAGTCAACCGGCTCTGGCCTTTACGAGCTGTTTTGTTTTGCTTATCGTAGGGGGAACTTAATTATTCAAAGCTGGTGGGCATATTTACTTACAGGGTAAATTAAACCATAAATTCAGACAAATGTATCTACATCTGCACTTGTGATGTGTTTTCCCTCTCTGCTTTATCGGTGCTCGGGCTCTAAGACACAAAGGTAGTTGTTCAGTGAACGGCACAACGCAAGGCCTCCCAATTAATTGGATTGTTCTATTTATGCTGCTACTCCCTCCAGTTAAATGCAAGGGAGTGCAAGTGACAGGCACGAGTAAGATGGGCACACAGGAAACCATATTCTAATGTAAAAGTGATGGTAAGAAAATGGAATCTACACACCTGATGGGAATATTAGTGCAAAACCTTGACCTATAATTTTTCTTTCTTCAGTCTGAGAGAGCCAACAACTCTTACAGCTCATTAAAATGGACCATGTCCTGACAGTCATGCATAATGCCCATGTCCCATGGTCTTCACCAGCAAGGCAAAAGGTTTAGACCATGGGTCTTGTGCGATGTGGGTATAATTGTAGAGCTGCATGGTCCTACATGGCTAGGAACAGGAGACTGCAGCCAGCCCTGAAGACCCCTTCTCTCTATTAAATCCAGTGTCATGAGAGAAAGAGTGAGGTGGGGAAAAACCAAACGATAAACCCAAAAGGGCTGGTTTGGAATGAACCTCTGGAGTTCCCTGTCCAAAGCAGGGCCAACTTCAAAGTTAAATTCAGTTTGAGAGTCACCTCAGGTGGCTCAGTGTCGAGGATTTCCAAGGACAGAGATTTTACAGCCTCTCTGAACGCTGCCTTGTCAGGGCTCAGCTTGGAAGCCGTTCACCACATCACAACAACATCTGGATCCACTTTCTTAACAGTTCTCTCGATGCAAAGTGTGTGTTGGCATGTGGGATGCAGTAAGTGTCAGCTGGGGAGGTGATACCGTCACGCAAAGACAATTCTTTTGCAAGGAAAAGAGATCAGAAAACAGCCCCGCATGAGGGAAGGTGAAAAGGAAGGCACTGCAGTATTTTAGTCTGGGTTTGGTGATGCTTTTCTATATTTCTTGAAGATGAGGCAACCAAAGTGCTGTCCAGTCTGGGCATGGTCTTTGGCACAGACTTGAGATGTCAGAGCTGGGGTTAGCTATGGTAGAGCAGCAATTGCATCTCTCTTTCTCCACTGAGCAGTGAGGTCTGGATCCCTCCGTGGAGGCATCTCTCCCTCCCTTCGCTCCCTACGGAGAGAGCCAAAGGCAACAAGTTTCCTAGCCCTGACACCTCTGCTACGTGTGAAGAGGGATGGGTTGAACGCAGGCCTAAAATATTTTACATTTTCACGGTAGTTTCACAGCCCTGGCATTATCAAATGATCTTTCACTGTACTTGGAAGCCGGAGGAGAGCAACTTGCGACGGATTCGGGATTTTTTGTGCCTGTGTACTTGCAAACTGTCTCTGCCTACACATCTTGCAGGGCCTGTGCCTGTTTGGATAGGCACACGGAAAACCGGTGCTGGTGTGGATGCTTCGTCTGCTCCGTTCCCCTCCCTGCCCTGAAGTTTGGAGGCCGTTCAAAGCAGGTCCCCATCCCTGGGTGGTTAAGATCAAACTTGCCCTGTGCACTGCACTCCACTGACCAGGCTAGTTAGAACTCGAGGCTAGGAAACACAGGACAATTTTAAAATCTGAACAAAAGCAGGAGATTAAGGAAACCAGCTGGAAACCTCTATTTTGCTGATTTTGAAAGCAAAATGTGGGTCACAGATGTGTTTCCACAGACAGAAACTGGCTAGAGAAGAAAAAGACATCAGCAGTGCCCAGACTCTTTGATGATCAGAGGTAGATTTAGCTCCTAGGCATGGAGACAAGAAAGGAAGAGGAGATGAAGTAGGAATAAAAACATAATCAAGAGATTAGGAATGTGGAACTCAACCCACCCATAAATTTGCCTTAGGGAACGAGGAAAAAATGCAGTAACAAAAAAAGATGAAACCAACTGCTGCTGCATTCTATTCTCTTCCTTTCTCTTGCTGGCTGTATGGTTTTACTTTTTGGTGTCCAGGAGGCCCATTACAACACCTCCCCTCTCCCTTGGTCAGGTTTTTCTTTGCAGAAGTGCTGGTTTATACTGTTCCTTCACAGTAGCTGTGAAATCCTTGCTAAGGACTGGCTTATTTTAGAGCCTAAAAAAAGAAAAGTGTTGCAGGGAAGTCCACACCGTCGGGCAGGCACACGTGGGAGAGTAGAAAGCAATGCATTCCTGCCCAACTTTGATAGGAAAGAAGAACTATTACTTGCTTCTTGTTCAGGCTAATACAAAATATTAAATCTATATTCAGTGAAATTAATGCTAGACTAGTTAAGAGCCACGCTGCTAGCTCTGGCAGGCTGTTGATTAGCCTGTGACTTGGTGTCCCAGGGGCCGTAAGAGAAGGTCTGTTGTTTGAGCCATTTAAAAAACCTCAGGGTAAAGCACAGGAAGAGTGATGTAGGACTACAGCAGTGATGATGTGGAGAAGCCCAAGTGGTGGCTCCTCAGAAACAACCAGGCAGTGGAGGAGGGGGGTCTGAAAAGCATTCAGCAGGTGGTTTCTGTGGTGGAGAGAAGTGCCTGGACCACTTCTGAAGGTCCCACCTATGCTGGCCACCACAGGACCTGGTTGCTTGGTGGCTTTGGGCTTTGGGACATGTGCTGTGGAGCCGTGGAGCTTGATCTCTGACTCCTGCAGGAAACTTTCCTCCTTCCAGCAGAACACCAGTCCCCATGGCTTAACACCAAGAGAGGCCTCAGAGAAGAGCAATGCTAGTCCAGCTCACTGCCCATCCAAAGCAAACTTTGGAGAACTTAGATTCAGTTCTTATCTAGAATTTATTTTTCACAGCCCTAACGAAAACACATTTTGTCGTTGCTAGTGTTTTAAATCTAGTATCAGTGTCAATAAAGATATGCCCTTTCCCAAAGGGGGAAAAAAACAGCATAGAAAACTGTCTCAAATCTTTCACTCATGCAGAAGAAAACAACCCCAAAGCATTGAAGAAATAAATGAAAAATATGCCTCTTTTCACTGGGACTCCACTGGGTGGAATAAGTGCCAACTGAGCTCTCACTTGCATCACCATCTGGTGTGATGGCACCAGGGCCTAGAGGTGCAGTGGGACGCGTTAAGGGTGCCTGCCCTCTGACAGCATCTCTGCTCCCAGTGACAGAACCACCAGAGGCTCCTGAAGGGCAGCAGGTCCATACAAATCCTCTGGCAAGAGGGTTGTGCAGCCTCCTCTGGATAAGAGATTTCTTTAAAGACACTGAAATTCATTCTGCTGGGCTGCAACTGCACGTTGCCGGTGCTGTGAATACCAGAGCACAGAGCCTCTTCAGCTGACGTCTAGAAACTGCTCTGTGGTTTCCGAGCTCTTGCTGATGAATTGCCCAGCAGCTGGTCACATTGGGAGGGCTGCGCTTATTATTTTCAACTTGCTATCTTGCATGGAAGGAAAATCAAAATACTTTCCTCCAGGTAATTGGCTCTAAAATAATTGAAGAATTTTTCCACAAGGCTGTAATGCAATTAGGACTGGCATTTTATGGTAATTTATATCTCTAAAGGAATGTTTATGCCATCAGACGCTTCTTTTGTGAAAAAAGTAAAAATAAAAATTACCAGTTGTTGGCATGAGAAGGCTGATTTTGCTATTACAGGCAATGAAATGTAAATTAAACAAGGGCGTCCACCTAGTAGTGATTAAAAGGCAGCACGATGTCAGGATCGTCCCTGCGATGGAGGCGCTCGTGGTGAGAAATGGTCAGGTAGGATGCTGTGATACCAACCACACATCTGCAGGTTTCTCATTTGGTTTTTGGTCAGTGCCAAGGGATGTCTCATCACTCTCTGCTGCAGCACAGCAAGAGCAGAAAGAATCCCGTGCTCCCCCACTGCCCCGCCAGCTTGGGTGGGAGGAGCTGGTGCAGACTTGGGGGGGATCAGGCCCACCCCACAGAACAAAACCATCAGCTTGGCTCTGTGTTTTGATACACAGCTGGGAAGACCCTCAGCAGAGGTGACATAACAAGTGGCATGAGTCATCTGGTAAACTGGTTGACACAGCATACTGCAAAAGCCCAAAGCATGGACGTAGCACTTCCCTGTCACCACGCAGGGAAGCCTCTATTTTTTCGACTACTGACAGGTCCAGGGTATAACTGGGGAAATGACTACTCTGTCCTTGCTCTTTATGCTTATACTTCTCCACACTTAACTGACTACTGCCCAAGGCACAGTACAGGGCCTGGCTGCAGCAGCTGCTGCAATTAAAATGATGGGATCAAAAGCTTTAGCCCCCTTGCCTAGGTGGAGGCAAACAGGTTGGATGAATTGTCATTGGAAATGGGTCTGAATGGAAACTGAGGAGGGACTCAACATTTCTTCAGAGCCAGAGCAGCCATGTATGAGGACATGTCCTGTCCTTATGACAGGATGAACCAAAGTCATGGATTCAGACAGTCACCATTAAAAAGCCCTGCATGTGGTCCCTAATGGTAGAGAAGCCACTGGATGTATGATGAGAATAACTCAATGCCACTGTAAAACTAGACGAGCCTTGCCCTTGGTTGCAATCCAGCTGCCTGTCAGTACAGTGTGTGACTATCAGAGAAGCAAACCCAAGCACTTTACTGCTATACAAAGCAGGTGATCAGACCCTTCTGTTATCTAACAGCCAAAGGAAGAAGTCATCTGCCACCTCCATGGGCTGATCTGCCTCTGCCCGCTAGGTTCTTGTTGGTAGAAACCTACCTTGAGCTGCTAGGGAGTGGTTTGGGAACCTGGCCCTGGGGACATGGACCAGACCCAGACTGGCCAGGGGGACCATGAACGTCCTGCCTGAACCCTTCTGCCTTGCAGCAGCCTGTGACACCACACGCATCCCAGTCACACCAGCAGAGCCATGTTCAGATCCAGTGCTATGAGGTCATTAGCTTCAGTTAAAACTTTAACAAGCCCAAATGCAGCTTCTTAATACAAAAGACTATGGACAGGGATACTCACTATTGGGCCGAGTCGTTAAGTTGATATTCCCGGGACCGGTTGAAGCATTCTTGGATCCCAGAGTCTGCCCAGAGTCTCATCATAGCTGACAGCAGCTCTGGAGAGAAGGGCTCTGTGTCCTCCATCCGACTTACGACATCGCAGACCATCTTAGCATCAGCCTGCAGAGCAAAGAAATGAGAGGTCACGGGGGTGCTCAAGGCAGACTCGGGAGGCAGAGATTTCAGAAACAGTACACTGAACCATCAGGAGCAAAGGGGCTGTGTTTCTCAAGAGGGGGCTTTAGGATTCACACCTTATGATCCAGCAGGAAGGGCAAGAGGAGGGTGGAGCAAGGAAGCCACAAGGAACGGAAGGGAATCCATGTATGTACCAGGACATTTAAATTGTTAGCAAAGTGACACATATCCTGCACCAACACCTCCTCTAACTGCGTGTAACCTCACTGAAACAGGGCTCCTTTCTATCAGAAAGGCTCTGGAAATAATTTTTTTGATGGTTTATTGCTTTTCCTGACTCCCTGTTCTTTGCTACGAGCTGCTGCTATGGAGGCTGACTGATGTTAGCACAGAGCACCTCAGCCGTCTGTCACGCTCCGTGGCTCAGGGAGAGGAATCTCCCGTGGTTAGGGAGGATGGAGCCAGAGCAGGGCCAGCTGGTCACTCTTGGGTGGAATCTTTCTTTGGTCAGAAAAGAACGTGAGTTGCTGGAACGGCAGTTTCTCCTGAAGGATCGTGTTCTGACACACCTCAGGTGTGGATGATGCCTCAGATTTAGGATAGGAACATCTAGACAGCCTTGGAAGAGCTGAGTTCAGCCCTACTCTGATGCTTCACTCAGCCATGAAGCAGGACACCCAAATCCATGACCCCTCTCTGCCAGCCTTGCAGTAAGTGGATCTCCCTCAGCCTCCTGAAATCCCAGGGGTAGGGTTTGTAGGATGGAGACACCACCCCATATCAGGCTGAAGTTTTTATGCTTTGAAGACTTTATACACATAAAGTCTTGCAGAAAACTTCCTATTTCAGTGCCCAGGAATTCTCCCAGCACTCTGCACAGATTCTTCTGGTCTTGGAGAAACAGTGTTGGTGACTCACACCTCAAAGCCAAGAAAAATGAAGAACCTTGAAGAGTTCAGTTAATTTCAAAAGCTTGTTTTATGCCCTGGAGTGCTTCGTGAGCTCAGTGAATATTCATAAATCAGCAGTCCAGTTTGCCTGCCCTGCTGGAACTGTAATTCTGCTCTTTCCATGGACTCTAAGTACCACCAAACCTGCTAACGGCCGGTCTGCTTGGGGCTGCACTCTGCTGTGGCCCCGTCACTTCTGCATGGGTGGTGCAGAAACAGCATCCGTGCTTACAAGCAGGTAGGAAGGAGGTGCTTTTTATGTTATCTTGACTCTTCAGAGGGGGATTACAGGTGTTAGTCACAGATCTGCCCATCTGTCTGTGATGGCAAAGTGCATTTTAAGTCCTCCAGCTGCTATGGGCAGAATCTGGGCTTCTGAGCTTTGTGGGTTTAATTGCAGGTTGCTTTCCGCAGAGCATCAGAGGGAACTGCACAGCCCTCACGATCTCTGTGCTGGGGAACAGCTGCCTCACCTTTGCCACCGCTGCAGCTCTGCCCTGTGATTTAAGACCCAGCGCAAGAGGGTTTGAGCAGAAGACGCAGATGAGCAGAGACAACGGGGCAGAATGGGAGTGACCGGGGACGGGCGTCTCTGGCTGTGGATATCAGGTCTGCCTGGGCCAGCAGTGGGGCTGAGCTCGTAGGGTGTGGGATTCTCGTGGTAACCGTCCCTCTGCAGTCACTGCAGGTCCCTTTTGGGGGTGGCAGAGGTTGCCCTCCCTGCAGTGCGGGCAGCTGCAGACCCACCGTCGACCGCCTGCACCCGGCGAACGGCTCGTAGCAAAGTTTATTTATTGCTCCTGCTGAATGGTAATAAAAATATTCTAGACTGATTTCTATTTTGCACAGCGAACGATTGAACTCTCCATTTTATAGACCCAGAAAAAGACGGTGAAAGAACTCATTTTAAAACCACTCCTCCCCCCTGCCAAGGGTGAAGCCCCTCTGTCAAGGAGCATGGGGCCATCCAGGAGTGCAGGCATTTGTTAGATGATTTAACGAGCAATTAAGGATCCAAGAAGATATGCTACCCCTTTCTCTTCTCAACTCTCCAGGCTGCATCTCAAGCTGGGAATGACATTAAAACCTCCAGCCCCCCCTGGGCCCAGCAGGTAGGTTTTTAAATACTGCCTGATTGACTTTTCCCTTCCCACCTCCCCTGGGTCTGTTGCTCCTGCTTTTCCCGAGGTGAGAGGAGCTGAGCCTCCTGCCACGCTCTGCCTCTCTACTGAAGCCAGCAATTAAATAAAGCAAAACAAACCAGACCAACCAGCACACCCTCCCACCCCCCCTGCCTTGCAGTTCCCATCCAACGGGCTTTTTGCTAATGAATATCACGATGGTATTTCAGCTACCTCGGGAGCTAAAAATAAGCAGCACTCTGCCCCTGGGATTGCTGGAAGGAGCCACAAAATGGTGCTTCCTCCTTTGCTGCCTCTTCCTTTCCCCAGCTGCTCTGTCTCCAGCCCCCTCAGTACAAGCTGGCTGGGAGGAGGGGCAGGGGTCGGGCTGCTCTCCTTCGGGCTGGTTCTTACTCGACAGGAGCACCCCAGCCTACACCGGCAGCCTTCCCATCCATCCTGCTGGGAACGGCTTGTGCTTTCCCCAGCAGGTCCAACCCTGGCCCCTGAGGTGACTGCCCGCAGTGAGAGCAGCGACCGGTCAGCTCTGTGTCACCCCGGGATGCTGACTGTGTCCGGCTACAGCTGGATCGCAGAACCAGAGAGTTGTTTCAGCTGGAAGAGACCTTTAAGATCACCGAGTCCAACCGTTCCCCAAGCACTGCCAGGGCACCACTAAATCATGTCCCTCAGCACCACAGCTCCAGCCAGCCAGGGAATGGAGAGGGCTCTGTAGGGCTGGGGTTTCACACAACAGTGAAATCCCAAGGCAGCTGTGACCAAGAAGCTTGTAAACTCATCAGGAATTTGGCATGTCTCCTTTCTAACCCCTCCTTCCTACCTTTGCAGCAGACACATGGTATAAATCCAGTTCATAAGGGGATCTGTTCTCTCCCTAACCTGGACATAACCACCATTATTTAATTGTCTCCCATATGTCACTGTCACCAAGCACACAGGCTGTGCTCAGCAAGCAAACGTGGGGCTTCGTTTGCAACAGCCACACAGCCCAATTCATTTCACAGAATCACAGAATCACTGAGGCTGGAAAAGACCTCTGAGATCATCGAGTCCAGCCGATGACCCGACACTGCACACGGCTAGACCATGGCACTGACATGGCATTTGTCAGCTTGCTGGAAGGCGAGGGGCTCTGCCTGCCAGCCTGACACTACTGGCTGTCCTGTTTGTCTCTGCAAGCAAGTTATTTTTCATCATGCTGATACAGGCCACCCCTATGGTGCTCCTCATCACGCTTGGTGTCTGTGAAGGTACCAGCAGAGCTGCTCCTGCCCTGGCTGCCCTAGAGTTGCACAGGACTCGGGTCCCCGTCTCTCTGACCATCCCAAGGTAAATCCTGGCTCTGATCCTTCAAAGTTGCCTGGACACTAACTAAGAGAGTTGTGGGTTTTTTTCTTTTTTCGAGATGGAATGGTTTTCTAGAAGGGGAGAACGGAAGGGAAAGACAAAGGCTGCTGTGAAGCTATGTGGTACAAATCTGTCAGCCCCTACAGAGCCACACTGATGTACACCCACAGGAGAGCTGACCCAGTGCATCACATTGTACCGTGCTTTCCTTTTCGTGGACTAAATCCCAGTGAAGATCTTTTTTTTTGTTGTTATTTACTCTGATTAATCACACTTGTCACTCAGCCTATCTCAAAGGTTAGCACTGGGGCCGTTTCCTCTGCTGGCTTGTTGTACTCAAAGCTGCATCTCAGGACACCTCAGAAAACCCATGAGGTGGGGGGAAGAGGTAAGCACTGCATGTTGCTGGCAGCACAAGGCAAACCAGAGGCACGGTACTAGTCATCAGCAAGCAATCTTGTGAAAAAAGTAGTGGCCATCACTAGTCATAAGCCCGAGGGAAATCAAACTGATGTCTTGAAACCTTGTGGGACCCAGATCCTGACCTCAGGGCACAGTGGTATGTGCCTCTGCTGCTTCAGTGGGAAACAAGGTCCCACAACCTGGGGGTAGAACACTGCTCATAAACTGAAAATCTCCTCCTTACATTGTGTCTCAGAAACGTGGATCCTGCTTGCCAGCTGACGTGTGGCTGCATCACAGCAAAAGCCAGTTATTTTCATGGCATTTCCAGCCTGAATGAATTCTGGAAACAAAGCAGTGCTGGTGAATACGCCTCTTCCAGAGACATCCAGGGCCCAGCTCCAAGTCCATAGGAGCTTTTGTAGATGCTGATAAATAGCTACACGTAGGACTCTCCCCCTCACTCTCCCTCTCTTACACATCTGTGCTTCAGAGCTGACCTCTGAATCTGAAGCAGCTGCTGTGCATTGAAGGACAGACAAGCTTCTCCCTTCCTCTGCTCTTCCATCCACCTTCAGAACATTTAATCGAGGTCTCTCACCTCTGCTTGGCATTTGGCTTGCTGAGAGACCCTGGAAGGCACTGAGCTAGGAAAAAAACTATCCAGATCTATTAAAATAGATTATACTATATTATATTATTCAAATAACTTATTCAAATCTATCCCTTTAGAGAATACCTTGAGGTAGGCACCCAAACTACATCCCCTCTAGCACCTTTGTTAGTTGGAGGCAGATCTGGACAGCTCCCACTGGTTTGGGAAAGATGAGTTCACTCTGATATGAAGCTCAGTATGGCACTCTCTGGCAATGTGCATCACACAGCAAAGCTAAGCCTAACTAATGAAGGTAGAGCTGGATGGCTTTCCACAGCATCACACCAGCCATCTTCGACCCTGCTCGTGTAAAACAGCTCACGAAAGGTTGGTTGACTTGGGTACGATGCCCAGGCAGGCTGTTCTGTACAGAAACCATAACCCAACAGCCGTGGTGGCATGCAGATCTTCTTCCAAGTTTATGCTGGCCAGCTAGCAGAGAGTAAAACCCCAGTTTTCATATTCTCCTGGAGCCAAGATGGTCCCGTCTCCTCTGACTGGTTTGGCCAAACAACGCCTCTGTGTCTGGTACTTGCTTTGGGATCTCTACCCTGAAACCTTGTTACAGATGTTTTTTGCTGTCTGCTGCTTCCTATGTGGGAAGATGTTGAGCAGGACTGATATTGCAGATATTGCAGCTCTAAAGGCAGGACAGCTGATTTGCATTTGGTACTTTTATTCCTACCCATTCCATGTGATACTGCAGCTGATAAATAAAATTTGCTAGCTCTTGTGTGGGTATAAACTTCTTTTCCCCTCCTGCAACATGTGAACAATAATATTGCCTGTTTGCTTGGACTAGTGACTGTCTGGCAGTCCAGGGACTGGATAATGCACGGACTAGACTAAGCTCTTGGGCTGCCAGTTGGCCACCATCATTGTAAGAGTTCCTACAGCACTACACCGTGTAGGAAATAGCTCTTCACTCATCAGAGAGGTGGAAAAACCCACCACCCAACAACACGGAGCTCAATCTGCAGGAGGGATGCTACTGAAGGGCAAGTAATTCCCCAAATGTGCTTTGCTCTAGGAAATTACAGGGTCTTCCCCTGCTCCTGAGGAGCTCAGAAGAGCTCCTGAGCTGGGTGAGACAAACGTGGTGGATGTCTGACCTGGATTATCCAAGAAAGGATGGGGAAGCCAGAAAGCATGTGTTAAATGGTTTTAGAGTGGGTCCTGACCCAGCAGCTGCAATGGGAGGTGAGGAAACGCACTCTGTCTGTCCCAGTCACTTCTTATGCAGAAGATGGCACCTCTGGGAGACAGAGAGCCACTGCAAACTCCACCAGCATCCCTCTGAGGGCAGGATGCCTTGATGGGTCATCCATCCTACAAGCACCAAGCAAAAGGGCTGGGTAGGGGCCCTGCAAGCCCAAACGTCATCCCCTGCTGATGACTTTCAGGCCAGAGAGAAGCAGGCAGTGCTGCCCACCGGGGAAGGGATGCCAGAGAGAGCCACAGATGGGGGATGTTAGCCGCATGGCTTCGTGCTCCGCAGGGAAGTGCTCTGCCGCAGCGCTGGAAGCACAGAAAGACTGAGAACAAAATCCTGGCAGTCTACTGCCCTTCTCCTCTCTGCAAAATCCTCTCCGCTGGATAAAATGCTATGGCACTGGAGAGTTTGTGGTGCAGGAAATGTCAGGGAACTGCCCGATAGCCCACAGTGGGAGAGGAGGTGTGGAAGCTGCATCGGCTCCGGGCAGTTGTAAAATAAATGGCTATTTTACATTCCCTGCAAAGCTGAGGAGGACGAGCCGAGTGGGATTGATGGCGATTCTCTGGGAGCCTGCTCTGGGTTTGGGAATTCCCAATGGCTTTAGCCTGTACATCTTCCACTTTTCACATGTCTTTTGAGATTTTCCACGCCTCCATCCCTTTGGGCAGCTACGTAAGGGTGGCAGGGCAGAGGGGACACGGTTTCCTTCCAAGTTTTCCCACTACAAAAGCGGGAAACGGGCTTTGTCTTGGGGACAGAAAGGGAAACCAGCCTCTACGGTGGGAGTATTCCCAGGACAAAGCAGGATTTTTTGTAACATCTCTGGCTAAATGCCACCCGTGGATGATGATTTATAGGGCAATGCCTTCCTGCTGGGAAGCTGTGTAGCACTGGAACTAGTAATTAGTCTAATGCTCAGAGCTCGATGCTGAACGGTGGGTGCTAATCTCCACTCCACAATTAATCTAGTGGGTTTATCAGTGCCTTGTACGATGAAGGACTAAGTCTGAGGGTTACAGTCATCTGTCCCTGCAGAAAATGATGGTCTTTCAATCAGAAAGAGCTTTGTTTCGTGTTATGGTCCTCTTTTACTTGGCAATCTGTGTTGAAGATATGTATGTATTTAAAGGATAAGGTGGAGAGGAAAAATCTCCCCAAGTCACCCCAATCCTGCTAAATTCCAGCTCGCAGTTGCCTCTTTTCATAGAATCATAGAATTGTTTTAGTTGGAAGAGACCTTTAAGATCATCAAGACCAACTGTTAACTCAGCACTGCCAGGTCACCACTAAACCACATCCCTCAGCACCACATCTCCACAGCTTTGAAACCCCTCCAGGGATCATGGGAACTCCACTACTGCCCTGGGCAGCCTGGGACAGCCCTTGACAACTCTTGCATGGAAGAAATTATTCCTCAGGTCCAACTGAAACCTTCCCTAGCACAACTTGAGGCTGTTTCCTCTTGTCCTGTCGCTTGTTCCTTTGGAGAAGAGACCGACCCCACCTGGCTCCCACTTCCTTTCTTCTCTGTAGCCCAGAAGAGGGATATCTGGGTAGGGATTTCTCACTGCTCTCCACTGAAACAGCTATAGCAGGTGGTGGGTTTGGTGTCCGTGCCCAAATCTTCTCCCCGGCAGGGTGTCTCAAACTATTTCTTGTATTGTTGGTGTGAACGCAGGTATCACAACACAAAAATAATACTGAATTTTCCACTCGGCGGTGGAACAGAAAAAGTAGGTGTGAAAAATCAGCTTGGATCAAACATGTTCCCCTGTGTCCTTCTGTGGACCCAAGAAACTTCTGAAAAAGTTCCTTTCACATCCAGCCAGAACCCTTGCTTTGAGTCCTATCAAAATATTTGGGTTTGTTTTGAGCTATTTGGGAAGTCAGTATTATTTTTTTAAATGCCAGTCAGTTTTCAAACAACAAATTTTGTTTCCAAATGAAAATTTTGAAAAATAAATGAAAAAAAACCCCCAACTTTGGCCTTGCAGGAATAGAAAATCCTTTTGAAACATTCTCCAAATTTTCACATCGTTACCTCTTGGCCATGACTACCTGTAGATTTTGACTGGATTTTACAAATGGCTTTGTTTTCTTTTAGACTGTTTTTTAGCAAAATCATCAAACAATTCTGTCCAGGTCTAGTAATAAGTACAGCAAGAACTTTCTCATCAGGAGTCCTTCATTTACGGCTTATTTCCTGGTTTAATCTGGGCTCCCACCACCTCAAATGTTCTGGTTTTCAGTCCTGTACTCTTTCACCAAATGCCTTACAGGATGACTATTGCTGAGTGCAGACCAAGGGGTTCTCCTTGGGTTTGACTTGGACTTTACAGGAGCAAAATGGGGTATGTCGAGTCCGACACCTCGTTGGTGAAGGCAAGAGGATGTGCTGGCACTGTGGGTAGAGAGCTCTCCTGGCAACTGGCTAAATATTAACCAACCGGGCATCGTGTCAGGGAGTGAGGACACTTTGGGAGCTGAGTTTCTCCTGCAAATGTAAGCAAGTTTCCCTTACTTGTTTAAAGAAGAAGTGCTCTGGGAAGAGGGCCTTCTGAAAAAAGGGCAGTGCTTTGCTTTACCCAAGTTTCCCCGTGGCACAGCGATGTTTTCTGGGGAACCTCTACAAACAGAGAGGAGGGAAGCGTGCAAACCTGCGGTCAGTTTAGGGCTCTCGCCGGCAGCAGTTCCCAGTGCAGCTACCCGAGGACGCTGCCTTTGCCTGCACGGTTCTGATAACTGTTTGCTTTTTTGGGCTGCCCACAACCAGTGATGGAGCCACAGGGTCACCCCGGAGGCCTCTGCAGTCTCAAGAGGTGTCATATTTACGCCATGAAGGGGATGGGCTGAAGTGAGATGTGATTCATTCAGTGGCTGGTTAGCACAGTTTTGCCCGTGATTTCTTACTACAACCTTTGGTCAGCTTCCCTTCCTCTTCATTTCCAGCTGCCTGTGACCCCTTCTATGCAGGATTTTGAAGATGTGAGGGATTTTGAAGATGTGACCAGGATTTTGAAGATGTGGGGGTGGAGAAGCATCTTCCTGAGGTCCTGCTGCGAGCAGAAGCAGCATCAGAGGGGGCTGAGGTTGAGAAGTGTCTGGTTGGGGTGTCTGTCGACACCTAGAAGGAGCCCCAGAGTTCAGAGTAGATGAAAGACAAATTTGTTGCTGAATATCTCCTGTGCTGCTGTATCTCCAGCAAAATCAAGACTTGGGTGCCTGTAACAGGCTCAGAGGAGCTCTTCCTTTGATCACTGGGGATTACAGAGACTAACCACCAGCAAGTTCCTCCTTACTGGAGCTGAGGCACTTCATACACTAACAGATTTGCTTATATATTGTTTCAGGTTGCTGCAGAAAAAAAAAATAGTCCTATATTTTCCTTACCAGAGCATCAAGAAAGTTCCTCAGCCCTTTGGCAGGGAGAGTATGGGAAAAGGAAGAAGAGGGAAAGCAAGAGAGGAGGGAGAGGAGTCTGGTGGGTTGGTGTGAGCATTGCCATTCCAGGGAAGCTGTTCTCGGGGCTATTAACAGGAACTTTCTTTTATTAACTGCTCTTTTCAGAGAGAATGGATAAATGGGACCTCAGGTGCAGCATTAGATGACAGGATAGTCTGTAAAATCAGCAGCTGGCAGTGGAATATCTTTATAATGGCTTAACAAGGATAGGCAGAAATAGGCTGGGGCCTGAAAGAAATCTTTGATGCTCTTCCGTGTATTTGCTATTTATTCTTCTGGCACAAACATAGCATGAAAGAATGTCAAACCCAAAAAGCCCATAACCTGCTGTCTCTGGATTAGTCCTACATCTCTGTAACCATGGCATCACGTAGTATTGACAAGGAAAAGCAGCCACAACGGGAAAAAAAGCACCCAGCATTTGTGACACTTAGGAGAATGAGGCAGACTCCCTCACTCTGGTGAGGATGCACCAGAAGGGATAAGAAAATCTGTGAGCATCTTGCTAGCCTGGGCATCTGTGAGGCTCATCTACGATGGAAAATGCCACGATACAGCAAAATTGCTCCCTTGTGTGTAATTCTCTGTGACACATATGGGGAATATAGGACGGATCCTTCCCCCAAAACATTTTGCTGCCATGGCAGAGCACCTTGAGCCCCAAGGTGGGGGTGGCATCAGCGCCTGTCTGTAGTCAAGAGTGGGAATAGCTGTAGCACCTCAAGCGCTGCGGTGCTATCAGCTCTCTCCCCACAGCTGTGACCCAGTGGTGGTCTGCTCTGCAGGGGTGACGCTGCCAGTCCTCCCCTGCCCATCCTATTCCAGTGCTTTCCTTCCTTCCTTCCCCTCTGCCGCTCCCCCTCTCTTTGTGCCAGCCTCCCTGGCTCTGCAAGTCATGCAGCCGCTGCAGCTGAAGCCCTCCCCCCTGGCTGTACAGAACAGAGGACCATGCAGACATGAGTAACAAAGCAAAGGCCTGACACAGCAATTATTATTTTCCTGAAGATAATACTTATTCACTCCTTTTTTTTTTTTTTTTTTTTTTCTGGAAGGCTTTTGCTGGCTCGGAAATATTTCAGGTACCAGGGGATTGGGGAGCTTCTTTTAATCAGCTTTTGTTTTGTTTCTTTGATTTTGTTTGCATCTTTGCAGAAGAAGGAGTAAAAGCCTACTCTGAGGTGTTCTCCACGGAGGAACTGGGATTTGGCAGCGTCACGCCGTGATGCCTGTGGAGAAGGGGAAACGGAACAGAGCAGCCTCCCACCGCCTCCCAGAGCCCCCGTGCAGGAGGGGTCCTCTCCTGCAGAGAGATTTAGGGCTGGGGGGCTGTTTATGCTGTCCCCAAGTCCCCGGGCGGCACAGAGCAGAATTGCCAATAAAACCTCAGAGTGGAGACTTTCACAGTTGTCTAACAAGTCTAGAAATGCGATTTCCTCTAAAATAAGCAGACCAGGCCTATAGCTACCATGGTATCTCGGCTGCGGCGTGCGCAGCAATCCCTCCTTGGCACGGCCGCTGGGGCAGAAAGTGAGAAACCCCAACAAACCCCAATGTCTGCCATTCTTGGTTACTCTTCTTCCTTCCTCTGTTTTGCTTTTCCTCTCTCTCCCTGGCACTACCGTGGCTCTGCCCACCCGCCCGCAGCCGTCCCAGCCCCGGGAGCAGCCCTGTGTGCGCAGCACGTCTCAGGAGATGCCATTTCTCTCGCAGGCGTTCAGCCCGTGGTGCATTGCAAAAAATAATATCCCCAGCGGATCAAGTGATGCCAGTAAGACACTCTCCTTCCCTCCACCTCCCAGGGCTACTTTCTGCCTTGGCTACAAGCCTGCTGAATCTTTGTGTGGTTAATAAAAATAACCTAAAAGTACTTGGGAGCAGACAGAGCAATCCCAGAGACTCCAAACATCTAAGGGGCTTTGTTTCCAAGGCAACATCTTGTCTCCTAGCTGCAAAAGGCCACGGGAATGAAGGCAGCCTATGGAAAATGAATAGCTCAGTGACAACAACAACAAAAAAATCTGCTGGGGAGCGTATCAGGGAGGGAGGGGTGTTCGTAGGGGGGCCAGGAAGGAGTGAAGCTGAGCAAGCTGGGACTAGCTGCAGCGAGCATGCGAAGGGACAGGGTGCAATTTATCTCCTGAGAAGCAGAGTCCTGCCCCCATTGAAATGCATAGCACCACTTCCACCGACTTAATGGGAGCAAGGGACCTTGTACAAATCAGCTATTCTTTTCCTTCCCCCTTTTTTTAAGCTAGAGCATTTGAAGATTCGAGCTAGTTAAAAATAATCCATTGTCCGAGGCAGAGCCTTCCTGGGTCCCGGGAGCTTTCCAGCCAGGGCTGCAGCACGCTATTCATTCCAGCCACCCCACGTTCCCACTGCCAGAGCTGTCTCCTGCCCTCCACACCCCAGGGCAGCAAAGTGGGAGGTGCCAGAGCACCAGAGCATCCCTCCAGCTCTTTCCATTCAGAAAGAACTGTGTTTTCCCCCATTTTTTAAGGTTTCCAGAGCTGTGCAGTGTGCGAGTGCGTGTGTGTGCAGTCCAGGGCGCAGAATCGGTTTCTCCGCCACGGCTGCAAGGCTGGTTTTGTTCTTAGGGCCTTTCGAGCCAGCTGCCTGGAGAGCAGCCTTGAGGCTTCAGGTGTGGGCAAAGCACAGACCCCTCTGCCCTCCACATCCCTCCCGTGGCACCCGTGGCCCCTGTCTGAGAGCACCTTCCCTTGAAGAGTCTCCAGGGCGATGCTGTTTAACGTGCACGTTGCCCTTACGTAAGTGACTGCCGCAGTGGAATGCCCCTGAGATCAGCCATGGGATTGGTATCAGACTGGGAGGGGAGAGGCTCCCCAGCGCCAGCCGAGACGCCTGCCTGCAGACGCCCTGCTCATACCTTTCCTCTCCCTCCTGTCTCACGGGACTGCCTAAAAGCTTTAGGATAGTGATGCCAAGTAAGCTGCCGGGGCTTTTCCTCAGTGTCCCAGGAGGTGGCATGGATGCCCCGGGAACCTGACAGGCATTGGGTCAGGAGCTCCTCCCGAGCTGGCTCCTGGCTCCTCAGCAGCACAACCAGTGTGGAGCTTCGCTATGTCAGGAGTGGGCTCCTGACACAGGAGCGGAGCAGGAGGGAGCCTTGGCACTTCCCTGAGGTAGCCAGGAGGGATGAAGGGCATCAGGGTGTGTGTGTGCTGGTCTCTGCCCTGGGCTGAGCCAGTCTTGGCCTTACGCTCTCCCCTCAGAGACTCTTTGGGATGATGAACATCTCAGCCATTGATGTCCTGCCTGATGTTAAAACATTTTATTTAACTGATGTCTTTCCTTTGTCCCTTCTCTCAGTCAAAACCATGTGAGGCAGAGGTTTGCAGAGGGAGAGCTGCTGGGAAATGCTCCTCTCACACTTTTTTTCTGCACCCTCTGCTCTGAGCAGAGCAAATCTGTCCGCATGGATGGACGGCTCCTATTTATTATTCATCTTGGTACATCAAGCAGAGCTGTAGATGAGCAAGTTTTGAGATGATGAGGTTTGCTTCTCGCTCCCCTTCCTTGAAATGGTTTTAATTTAGCTTAACTCCAGGGAATTCCTCCAAGATTGCCTTGGTGGAGCAAGGCTGGAGTTTGGCCCCCCCTCATCCTGCCTAGTTATTGTCTGATAATTTCCTGCCCTCAACTCCTTTGCAGTGTTCCCAGATCGCCTTTCACTGCTGTAACTTTCATCCTTACGTGGCTGAACTTTGCTTCTACATGAAATGATTCCCACAGACCACCTCCAGTTTTCACTTGCAAATACACTTTCAAAGCACTCAGCCCTGCTTCAACATGACAGATGTTGTGCATTTTGTGCCACCCTCTGTACAACTGGCTCTTAAATTTGTTCATAACGTTAACACAGGGGTTGGGATTTTCCAAAGTGCTTGGTATTGACCTAACCTAAGTCATACTGAGCTGGGCTGTAGATTGTTATCAACAGGGAACAATAAATGTTCCTGAAAATCCTGTTGTTTGGACCTGACAATAGAGAAAAGAGGCTTTGCAGGATACGTTATTATTGGCTTGTTAAAAATCCTCACCTAGACGCCTTTAAAAATGTATCTGCTCAGGTCATTAATGGCATCTGCAGGGACAGTCTTGTCACTATATCTGAACGAACAAATACGTAATTTATAATGTAATAAATTTACAGAATGAGAGCTAAATACAGCCAGCTGGGTCACCAGCTACCTCCTCAAGAGTATTCACTGCCTGATTTCTTGCGTTCTTCTAGCTTGTCAAGAGCCACGAACAGGAGACGACCCAGCTGTTGCCCTTGGTCCCGATGCGATCAGGTGCCGAGCGCCCATTGAGCAGTCTGGGGCACTCCAACCCCTTCCTGCAAACCTGCCTGCCCCTTCGTTTTCCCTGCCACCCTTCTGCTTCAGATGGCTCAGCTCACTTGCTCGCTCTCGACAGACACACACGCACACACAAGCTGGCTTCCAGACCCACAGCTCAGGGACAGACAATACACGCTCACATCTCTTCCGCAGATAAAAATTGTCAAGCTTTCAACTTCCCTTTGAGCTGACAGCTTCAGAGTAATAGGTCAAGCTGGAAATGCATTTCCAAGCCGCGTTTGCCGACCAGAAGCAAGCTCTCCATCGCTCTCCGCCGCTCCTCGCGAGCCCCAGCGCTCGGTAATGAGGCCATTGATGGAGCAGTGCTATGTTCTTTTGTCCCTGCCAAAACCCTGCTCCCTTCTATTCAGCTCGACAAGACGCGAAGCCCTTGGTGCTGCCAAGAGGCCTTTCAGCTGCCAAAGGAAAAGGAGCTAATCAAATGAGTAAAAGAGCCCCGGTGCCAGGCTCCATCCCCAGCTCAAAGCCCGCGGATGCAACACCCACCGACGGGACCGGTCGGCTTTGAGCAGCTCCTGCTCTGCTCGTCCCGGGGTGAGAGCTGTGGGCTCTGCCGCTCCCGGTCCGCATTACTGCTGCCTCAGTTAGCCCACGTTGGAAAGCTGCTGCCTTGATCCCTCTCAGGGCACACCGCAGCCTGTTCTCGTTAGTCCTTTATTTTTTTTTTTCCTAATTCCTTTACGCAATGCCAGCTTCCTATCTCTCCCTCCTCATTTCCCACACCAAGGAGAAAAGCCTCACACTGTGCCTTTCATGTCCCTCAGCACGTCTGAGGTCATCTTTTTTGCCTGCGTTTTGCATGGTCAGAAACGAGAGGAGACTGTTGGTTTCCAGTATAAATATTTCAAGGGTCGCATGGGTCGTCGCCCCGTAACTCTGCTCGGTCGGTGGGTGTAAAGCGGCATCGCTGCGTTGGCTCTGCTGCTGCTCCAATCCGATTTACACCTAGATGAGGATGGGCTTTGTTTTCGGCTGCATCCTGATCCGCTTCTCCAGGATATTCTTTCCTCCTCTTCATTTTTAGCACTGACATTAAGTATTTAGAGCATAAAATGACTAATTTGCCTCTTTGCAGCCGCTACGTTTTGAAGCCATTTGGGAATTGCTGAAGTTATTTGCCACCTACAGCCCAGCCAGTTTAATAGAGAGATCGTACGTTGCCGTAGTACTTCTGTCTTTGTGCAAACTGCTTATTTACCCTGGAGCCAGCACTGTGCGAAGGGCCGGGAGGCAACCGCTCCGGGGGTTAAACGTAGGGGCTACCGAACGGCCCGGTTACCACGCGTAACGGTTTCGGACGGGAGGTGAAAACGCTGCTTTGCCAAATGAGTGACACCAAGTTATCCATTTCAGCTGGAGCTGCTCCAGCGCTTTTGGCATTTCTAGAGCTCACAGACACCGCGAAGAATATTTAAGGAGGCAAAAAGTAATTTGCACGCTTTGGAGGTCGGCCACGCTGCCGCTGTAAATACCTCTCCGCTCTCGGGTCCTTCAAAGGTCGTGGGTGCTCAGTTGCTTGGGGTTGCATCTCTCCTGCCAACACTGGGTCCCTCTCACCAAGGGGAAAAGTAGGCCAGCCCCGAGGTGGGGAAGGATGCTGTGTGCTCGTTGGCCCTGCATTCCATCTCCAACACTCTCCTTCCTCGCAGAGAGGCCAGCCTGAGCGATCTAGCCTTGCGTGCACTGATCCTGGCTTGGCTCGAGCTGCTGGAGGAGGTGCAGACATTTCAAAGAACCCCAGGCTGGTGGTGTAGCTGATGGACCATCCCAGCAGCACTCATGGGCCAGAGAATGGTGCCATGGGGTGGGAGAGCACAGCCGAGCTGGAGGGCAGGGGGGCTCCCCTGACCCCAGACATAGCCCATACACACAGGGCTGGTCATTGTCAGCATCGGGGCTGTACCGCAGAGAAGTCAGCACGGCTGCTCCTGCCAGACCTTCCAATGCTCATGCTGAGCCCACTCTCATGGCTGTGCAACATGCAGCTCCTCTACTCTGGAGGTAGCACAAGAGCTTTCCAGAAGCTCTGCTCCCAGACCCGGCATGGAAGGTAAAACAGGAACATGCCACTTGTGGGCTCATGTTCCCAGCCATCACATTTGGGTCCCTCACTTCCAGAAGGACATTGAGGGGCTGGAGCGTGGCCAGAGAAGGGCAATGAAGCTGGGGAAGGGTCTAGAGCACAAGTCTGGTGAGGAGCAGCTGATGGACCTGGGGTTGTTGAGCCTGGCGAAAAGGAGGCTCAGAGGAGACCTTCTGGCTCTTGACAACTCCCTGACAGGAGGTTGGAGCCAGGTGGGCTTGGGCTCTTCTCCCAAGGAATGGGCAACAGGACAAGAGGAAACAGCCTCAAGTTGCACCAGGGGAGGTTTAGGTTGGACCTGAGGAACAATTTCTTCCCTGCAAGGGTTGTCAAGGGCTGTCCCAGGCTGCCGAGGGCAGTGGTGGAGTCCCCATGATCCCTGGAGGAGTTGCAAAGCCGTGGAGATGTGGTGCTGAGGGACATGGTTTAGCAGTGACTTGACAGTGCTGGTTTAATGGTTGGGTTTGATGATTTTAAAGGTCTCTTCCAACCCAAATGATTCTATGATTCTGTGAGCATCCCCACACTGCAGCAGGGCCCCAGGCTGCCAGTGTTTTGGCTAATTCTTTAGCTCCATGCAAAGCTCTGCTGCTCTCTGCCTGGACTAGGAATCATCTGTCTGCATCTGTAGCTAATGCTCTGCTCAAGCTGCAAGAGATGAGTCTGCCTCCTTCCTCTGGAGTGTCAGCTGAAGGGGTCATGTTCTACAGCGGGCAGTGCTGTGTCAACCTGATTTCTGTTTATTGTCATGGATCTGGTGAGTCTTGCCTTCAAAACCCATCTGCAAGCTTTGCACATTGCTGGGTTAGGGATAATGATCTCCAAAGGCACCTCGTTCTGCAGTAAGCATCCTTCTGCTCTGTGGCATCGGGTGCTGGGCCCCTTCTCTGTCCGACTTCTGTGCACTGGACGGAGCTTCTCCATGGGAGTGCTAATTCCCCCCTCTTCACCCTCAGTTGTGCTGCTTCCACCTGTTCATCCATCCCCAAGCCAGAGTTTGTGTGGTGTGATGCCTCTACCCACCCTTACTGCACCTCAGCAAGTTGGGTTTTTTCTCTTATTCCTGCATTTCTGTGAGAAGCAGCAGCAGCCCCCCTCCAACCTTTGGGGCTGGTCAAGCAAGTGAAAAACATCCCCTGCATAACCTGCACCACCAAACTTGCCATCCCACCACGCCAGGCCAGCCTGATGGATTCGTCATTTAATAAACTTTTCCATTGCAATGTTAACTCTCCTCATCCCCCAGCTGAAGTAATGAGCACTGGCAGGATTTTATTGTGTTCGTAAATATTTCCCTGCTGCTGTAAGAGGCTGTTTTTCCCTTTCTCCGTATCAGATGAAGATGGCTGCTCTGCCAGCTCACCATGTAAATTTAATAGCATTCCAAAACCTCTGTCCTACATAAATGTGAATGTATTTCATCCAAGAGGAACCTGTTATGGGAGGAGCTGCATTGCTAAATCATTCAGAAGGCTATTGTTTGAAGCACTCGCAGTCAACAGTGTCTTGGCCATTACAGCTTAAAAAAAGGGAGGGAGAGTGGAGGGAAAAGAGGAGTGGGGATCATGGAAACCTCTTTAAGCAAAGGAGCTCATGCACCGAGATCATCAAGGTATAAACAGGGCACTGGAAACCAGCAGGTCTGGCCCCAGGAGGACAGGCCAGCTGCAAGCAGCTCCACATATTATTCACTGGCAATTGCTTCCTTGCTGCTACCCTGACTTAGTTACACTCCAAAAGATTTCTGAAGGATGTTTATTTAAGAAAAATGCATCCAGAGGCTCTGGAAAGTGGGGAGAGGAGCTTTTCAGAGGAATCTGGCCCTGCTCCGACACAATTTGTTTCCCTCATTAACCCCTCCACGTGAGGAAGGGGCGGGAGAGCACTAAGTGCTCCTGCATTATGCATCGGGGCACCACGTCAGGGAATTCTGCTTTGATGGACACACAAGGTTAAAAGGCATTTATTTCTGTACTTTTCCTTACTCCTTGGTGTCATGCTGGAAGATGGAGCGATGTCGTGTGGGTGGGGAAAACCAGGGGAATGATAGTTCTTGTATCCAGACAACGACTGCCACAGTGCAAATGGGAAGAGCTTCACAGCCGCAGAAGGACGGGTGCTCCCCTGACAGGAACGTCTCTTCCCAAACACAAACATTTCAATCCCACTTTAGTAAATTCCCTACTTCCTCTAAGCAGTTTTGTGTCATCGGTACACGAAAACACTCAAATCCTCATCTTCAGCCCCGCTGACAAACACGATTCTGGGTACTGCAAGAACTCTGAGAAGGCCCAAGGTCCAAAGAGAGACCTTGCACCTTCTCCCCGAGCTTGTAAACCAGCAGCTGACAGAGCTCTGAGTTTCTAAGCTGGTTTTAGTCATTTAATTGATGATGCAACTGTATAAACCTGCATCTCTGTCCTTTACTTTTTCGTCTGTTCCCCAAGCAAATGTTTAAAATGAATTTGCTTTTTTGTTTACACACGCAAAACGCAGAAACAAATGAACTGCCTGCGGGAGTGTTGTGGTTTAAGATGTCAGCCCTGTCTCTGGGGGGCTGTCATTCCCACAATGACTTGGGTTCTTACTCCAGTTCACTATAAGGGAGAAACCTTAACACCCTCTAAAAGCGGCTTTTAGGTGCATGTGCCTCACCACCAGTAACCGCTTTGGAGACGCCCACAATGGACATTGTTCTCCCAGTTCTGGTGCAAGGCATCCAAGGCTGATGCCTGGAGCAGCCCAGCTACCTCAGGATGCCAATGCCCTATCAGTTTGTTGTTGATTCACCTCCAGATAAGAAGTGGTTGTTTTCCTGTTTCTTTGCTCCTCCACGTGATGACGTTCAGCACCTCATCACCCCGAAGGTCAGGACCCCAGCTTGTTTCCACTTCAGTTGAGCTGCATGTATCATTAATGTGACGCGCTCACTCCCAGTGCTGCCACTGGACAGGCACCTTTGACGCCAGCAGACCTGGCCCCGCTCTGGCCCTAGAGCCACACAACTTCATTTTTAGGATGAGTGAAATCTGTCTTTCGCTGCTCAGTGTTCAGAGTTCTGATATTCAGCAACAGGCTTTCGCATTCGGATGTTCCTCGTGCCTTGCACCACGGCAAAGCTATTAAAACCGGAGTTTAATTTTGGTCTCGTTACTGATCAGTCCCGTGGGAATTCTCACTTAATCAAACTTTAATGTTTTCCTTGTAAATTTCAGGAAAAAAAAAATCTGTAATTGGTCTGATAATTGAATTTTCAGATCATATACCAAAGGAATAATGCCACGCATGGGATGAGCAGCAGCCTGCCTCTGGAAGCCCAAAACCTCTGAAATGGAAAATTCTGCAGAGTTTCGATAAAGATTTGAATATATGCTGTAGAGCTAAGAATAGATCTTATTATTTATATCGTCAAAGGAAGCGGCTGAAATCACAGAGATCTTCAGAGAGTAAAAGATGCTCAGATGGTTGCGCACAGGAATTGTGTTCCCGGAGCTGGAGTGGAAAGCTCCTGATGTCTCAGCACAGGCACGCTGCTCCCAGCAGCCCCACCGCCCAGGAGGCATTCCCTGCAGAAGACAAATCTCCCTCCTGGAAGACACACTCGGGGTATCTTCCAAGCACCCAAGTAGAAAGCAGAGATGCCTGGTGCCGCAGCGGGTGCATCTCCGCTGCGCTGGGGTCCCTGCGTGCTCTGTTTGGCCAGGGTCTCCAACAGAGAGCTTTATTTCAGAGATTCATTAGGGTTTTCCCACTGAGTTCTTCTCCAGGTCCAGGTCTTCTTAGAAGCTGATTTTTGACCAGATCAGAGAACGAGATGAAACAGCTAGTGGGAAGAACTCAAAACATCCTTTTAATTAAAAATAAAATAAAATAGAGGCCTCACAGCCATAACAGACGACTGCGTTTCTCTGAAGTTCCCATACGTGAAGAACTGCACCCCTCTCCTGGGACCCTGACAGCAACACTCAGCTTCTCCCGCACTTCAGATGCTTTCAAGCCGAGAAGCGTTTCCAGCAGTACAATAAATGCCTGCTTTCGGTCATCGCTTAATGACCCTCTCTTTCCTCACAAGGATATTTCTTGTCTCTTCACTGCCATTTTCCACCTTCCCCTGTTGTTTCCCATCTCTCTAACTGAAGGTGAATGTCTCCAACCTTAAAAAGTGTACAGATGGAGGGTCCTGTTTCCTCTCGCTCAGCGTGCGAGATCCCCCAGGGGCATCAAAATACAAGAGAGAAGAATGAGAGCCCGTGAGCCTGCTCCTCCTGTGCCTGTGTGATACTTTCTTCCACCAAGCCAAGGCAAGAAGAGCGTGTGAGAAGAAGGTTGGAGCGTGCCCATCTGCAGGCCTAGGAGACAGCTGCTTGGTAGGAAGCACGCCCGCAGCCCGCTCCGAGAGCCGCAGGTGCCAGAGGAAGGATCCGTGTTCCCGGGAGGAACAAGCAGCGCCAACCGCAAGCCGCGTCCAGGACTCTGCCCTGCCGCGGAGGGGAGCGGGGGCTGCGTTGACGCTGCCCAGGTGCCACCAGCCTCCCCCAGGACCGCAGTCAGCACTTGCACGGAAGGGGATCGCTCATCGCTCTCCTCGGTTTAGGTGAGGAGGGAGAGATGATGTTCGTGACAGTTCAGGCTTCTTTTTTTCCTTCCTGACAGCGGAGGTCTGCTCGGCTTTGCCAGCCCTGTGTCCGACAGAGCCAGCTGGATGCTGGGGTTTCTCCCCTGTGCCGTGACAAGAAGTTACACTGGTTTTTGCTAAAACAAACATGCCAACAGGTTTTGGCAGGTGGTCCTCTCTGCGCCACGTTTAGATAATGTTAAGTTCTCTCACTTAAGCAGTACCAAATGTTTACATTAGAGCAATGACAAAATATCCCCTTTTGATTTTTACCTTTCATTTGAATTTCCCTCTCATTTCCACATATCGGCTGTGAGTCGCTATTGCTATCTAGCAAAAATTAAGATATTCAAACTGTTCTCTTTATCTTCTCACTGTCAAAAATCCAAGCAGAACCTCTCTCCCTTAAAACTGTGGGATTTTGAGAAAGCTGCATTTTTAGACAGAAAATTACTTCCAGGGAAATAAATGAAACTGGATAGAGTGCATGTGCTGGCATTAGCTCAGCTCCTTCCATCTAGGGGAAGGGGAGCTGGTTTTAAATTCATTCACTTGAATGGGCAGGAAAAAAAGGGCTCTGATTTGTTTTGATGATTAAAACATCCAAAAATACCAGTTTCCTGTCCATCATTCAGAGCGTGTTCGTGTCGGGCAGCAAGGCAAAGGAAAGTTTATCCTCGAGCAGTGACAGAAGACCAAGAGACCGATCACCTCCAGCTGCAAGTGCCTCGGTGGTCCCTCCTACCCTATGCAGAACCGCTGTGTCAAGGTTAAAGGGTTACAGAGTTGTGGATACATCCATCTGCAGACCCGTAAGTCTGTAGGTAATTGCTTATTAATAGCTCCTTCTGCTAAAGGGACCTGGAATTCTGTGCTAATTGATCCATCAGGCAGCTTTTGCTGACAGCATGTATTTAAGTAGCGGCAAGTAGCTCAGGTACTCTTGCCCTGATGGTGAAGAAGAGAGTCCAGCGGAGGCTGGGAAGATGCTGAGGGGACTGGAGCATCTCTGTGCCAAGGAAAGGCTGAGAGCCCTGTTCAGCTGGAGAAGAGAAGCCTGAGAGGGGACCTTTAGTGGTTTAACACTCCACAGCATCCTCAAAGGGTGAGTGCCAAGGTGTAGGTTCAGGACAGCTCTTGGGTTGCTCAAGTCCCCCGGTCACTGTTGGTACCAGGCATTGTGGGAGGGAAGGGGTGGTTGTGTCACTCTGAGACATATGTGGGGGGAGACAGAGAGGTTGGCAGCCCCTTCTTCTTGAAAGTGCTGAAGGAAATCTGGCCTGAGAGAAAGTTTCAAAAGATGGGTGAAAGCTATGGAGAAGTAGGTGGTTTGGAGGCAATTGATGAAGAAGCGGTGGAGGGAAAAGGTGCTCCCAGCAGCACATTACTTTCCAGAGCGAGATGTGTAACATCGCACCCTGGGCAGTGCCAGGGATGTATCTGTACCCAGAGCCAGCTCCTCCCCCATGCAGTTCACACAGCAACCAGGATCTCCAAGAAAATGTCAGGGGAACATACCACTGTGATGGCCTAGGCTGCATTTGCTCCTCACACGTTCCAGGGGAGCCTGATAACGACAAACTCTCCTAAGTTACCGGGTAGCACATAGACAGGGGAGCTCTACTGGTGCATCTCCACAGGACATCCCCCACCCAGGAGCAAGGGCTGCCTAAGCCTCAGGAAAATCTGTGTCTTGCGTAAAAAGAAAGCACCAAGCTCGCTTCCCAGCACCCTGCAGGTTTATTGGAGGGAATAGCAATGGGAAAAGGTGGATGAACAAGGGTTAACAAACCCCATAGATATTTCCTGTACCAGCACAAGCAAGTTGTGCAGAGAGGTGTGGGACTTAGGAACCACATTTCTGGCACATCAGAGTCGGGTGGGCTGGGGAGCAGCCCCTGTGCTCATGACCTGGAACAGCTACAGCCAGTCTCAGCCTAAAGATGCTCAGTATTTTGGGCCCAGGCTTATCGGGGAACTCTTCATCAGGCGATTTTGCAGCCAGTGTTACCCATCCGTTAATGGTGATTAGCAGAGCCACGTAGATGGAGAGATGGGTGCACCAGCATGGCTTGTGCTCTGGGGGATTGAAGAGTGCAGGATGCTGGAGAGCTGAGCAGATGCCGGGGAAAGCTCAGCGTACATCTCTCTCTTGCTGTCTCAGGTAACTGAAGGGCTCTAAGTACTTGAGAGGATAAGTCGTGTTCAAATGTAGCAATTAGGGCTTCTGTTAGAAAATCCATACTCTGCTTTAAGGGGTTTCTGACAGGCAGTAGCAGGAGATTAGCAGAGTACAGAGGGGCTCTGAAGCTCCTGACAGCAGAGCTATTCTCTTCAAGATGGAGCTGTTGATAGGCAACCAAATTAAAAGTTGAAGAGATACAGCTGATGTCTTCTCTCTTTTCCCTTCACTATCATCCTTCTCTTCTAACCCTTTCAGACTCTGTCTGCATGCAACAGATCATTCAAAATAGTCAATTCTCTAAATCTGGAGAGGAAAAAATGCTCATTTTATGAGGGTTACCCAAGCTATCTGCCCCCAGTCAGTTCTGCTGCAACCCACCTGCTCTTCTCCAGCCAGCTGTGTGTCTGGAGGCAGCTTCATGTCCTCTCCCAAAGCAGAGTGGGACCCAGGACAACACTTTGAGACTAAGAAACTAAGTCTTAGGCACTTTGGGAGAGAAATCAGCTCTGTCAGCTTCACAAGAAAGGCTTTTCTGGGCTCTGGCTCAACTGCTTGGGCGTTGCAGCAGTGTAGGAGGTAGCTCTGGTATTAGGGCTCCTGAGAGCAGTCAGGAGCTCAGACAGGGAGGAGAGGGAAATCCGAGAAGTGTGAAATCTAAGCTCTAGTATTGCTTTTTTTAAAGTTCCTAAAGAAGACAAAAATGGCAAGCTGTGCCATAAGCTGGACCCTTTGGAACTCCTCCGACTTTGACTCCTGAACACCTTTTATTTCTCTTTGCAGCTAGTTTTTGCTGAGCTTTTGCTTTGCGTACATGCAATTTCCCTGCCTGCCTTCTGGAAACACAAAGCTGTCTTGTCACCCCATTCAGCAACCCACTGGCCAGATCCAGCCAAAAAACTCCATCAGACAACCCAACGATGGTGCTCAGGTAAGTGCAAGAAACAGCAGACTGCCAACTCTACCGTGCCCTACCCCATGGCGTTGCTCCAGTCTGAAAGCTCTTTAGCTCACTTAAGCTTAATTGCACAAACCACTAAAACCTTCCACCATCACTCAGTGGCAGCTCTGGTACTGACTGATTCAAACCCTAAGTGCTTTCCAGCCCCACAGAGGACAGTGGATTTGGATCCAAGTGTCAGAAGCTCCCAGCTGACAAATGATAAAAGCGTGTAACTTTTAAAGTTCGCTGGGTTGCTCTCTTCCCAGTGTCTGTGCATCAACAGGCTGAGCCTTGAGGACTTGTTGGTACTGAGTCACTGGGAGGCAAAAGTTGGTCTGAAACGTACTGGGAAAGTTCACAGCTCCAACCTGACCTGACCCCTGTGATTCAGGGGGTGCATGTGTAAGCACTACATACAATTTCACTTTAAGGTCAAGTTCAAACCCAGAAGATTCCAGCATTGTGAGAAATGACTTGAAAGAGATTAGAGGAGTAATGGGAAGTAGAGATGACTTCACTAAAAGACAACTGGCATCTTCAAAGAAGCCAGAACCTCGGGACGTGGCAACCCAATGGGCAAATGTTGCAACAGCCTGAGATGCTCAGAGCTTTTCCCATCCCGCATCAGGCAGATGAGTCTGAAAACATTAGCAGTGACCCTGCAGACCCCCAGTGCTCCTCGAGAGACCACGTGCACGGATAGAAAGCCCCGAGGTGTTTCAAACCTTGCCGCAAGTTCCCAAGCTGGTACAGCAAAGGCAAAGGGGAAGGGTAAAAGCTGTGAGGTGTGGAGGACAAAGGGCGGAAAGAAGGATACAAACACAAGACAAATACAAATTGAGTCTTCTTTAGTGTATTGAACATACTCTGCTGGAGTTTGTCTCTCCCTGCCAGCCTGGCATAAGCCCAAATTAAAACTAGAGGATTTTTTTTCGCAATGCAGGTCTTTTTCCCTGATCCCATCCCATTACTTGTATCAGCCATGGGTAGCTAATATAACCAAGAGACTAAACACTAGAATGGAGCCTGAAGTAAAGATTAGGCAAGCAAAGCATATGGGAGGTGGGCCTGGCCACTGGATACATGGACAGCTTGACAGGACTGACCTCACTGGGAAGAAAAGGACTGACGTTCCTGTAAGAGAAGCTATAGGGTGTCGAGGGCAAAGGAATAGCAGAGGAGGTTTACTGCCTGCTTATACACATCAGGTGAAAACACCGAATCTGAGGCTGAATAGCTCACTGTTGGTTACGGGTCAGGCTGTCACCTCAGGTTACATCACCTTGCCCAACAGACAGAATCTCTCGCTGGGTAACTTTCCCCAAATGCTCACTTTCTCCTTCTATCAATTTTTGCTACAGCAGTAGTTTTCCACATGAGCAAGAGGTGATGTTTATGATTACGCTTGCGAATGCCAAAGTTCCCTGCGAATCAAAACGGCCCCACGGTTACCTGACAAATATACTATTTTAAAAGCTTTTGCAGGGAAGAAAAAAAATAAAAATCCACCGTTAGACAAAAATATACAGAAATAGCAGCCGGCTTGGCGTCATCCTCACAAATACAAAAAACATTTAGGGACCTATTTTATGTGCTGAATATTTCATTCAGTCCTGCAGTGCAGTGACTCCCTAAACCTTTACTGAGCCGAGCTCTGCTTTTGAGGCTCTAATTTGCTGTTGCCATGACATTGTTAATGTCTGAATTGCTTTTTTTAACCACTCTTCTCCTTTTTTCAATCTCTTGCAGAGGCATTCTGAAGTAGTGGGCATGAGCTGATCTTGTGGAACAGCCTGTGTGTCCTCGAAAATAACAGAAGAGTGTTCATTTGTACAAGCTGGGTGGCTGATAGAGTCCTGATGGACGGATGATTGCAATCCTGATGGATGATAGCTTCTTGAATGGGGAAACCACAGTGAACGTATCAGACCTAGCTGAGATAATTTTGGCTTGGAGGGGGGGGAGTGGTGAGGGGCTATTTCATCTGATGGGTTTTTAAAACAGTCACATTCAGAAAAATTGTTATTAAATAAGCAAGAATTCCTTGTTCTTGTACGCTTAATTGGGTTTCCAGAGTGAGTAGAGTTTACAGAATAACATTAAATTGCTCGGCAGTGAGTTTATTAAGACACTTGTTTCCCAGATCCAACTGAGAATGAACAAATCTCTGTCAAGGTCAACCTCAGCAGAACAGCATTGCTTCCTTAGGAAACACTTTTTGCAGGGCATGTACTTCCTTTAATGAGATAATACCCTCTAGTTGTCTGGCTTCTTAATACTATGGCAGCCTTCACTGTTCAGGGGTTTAAATAGGACGTTTTTAGTTGTTCTGAAGAACAGGTCACCTTAGCTCACCTTCCCTGGGCTTTGACTCCTCCCTGGTCACCCCACCTGGATGTGCACATCCTGCAGCACATCTCCTTCGAGACTTGCATGGCAGAAAACTCTCCCGTTATCACCTGTCGCTGCAGCTACCCCAGGCTGGCAAATGCCCCTTCACCAGTGTGGGCAAGGAGATGGAGCCCAGTCTGCCTCAGCCGCTTTCTTGAGGGGTGGATCTCAAGAGCTTCCTGAGCCCAAACCTGAGGCAAGTCATCTGAGGTCACCTGCTGTCACCTTCCTGCAGCAAATCATTCCAGTACTATCCCTACTCCTCACCCCAGCAGCAGCCTGAGCCACGCTTCAAACGTATTTTGATATTGGCATTTTGACCTTTGGGATATATCCTCCCAAGGCTGGAGAAGTGGAAGATGTTTAACAGCTGCCAAAACTTTAGCAAAAGGAGCAAGTTTGACAGAACGAACAGCCTGTTCTCTGAAGGATTGTAGATGGAACTTGAGCAGCTGTCATGACACAGAGGCACCACTGACTTTCCTCCAGGAGAGAGGGTGACGACAGAGCTCAGAGCTGGCCTCGGCCATTGGACTTGGGCCCTGCCAGTGCCCAGGAAGGAGCTGACATTGGGACACTGGCAGATCCCACACTGGTGAGCTGTGTGGTACTGTAATGCAGTGGGATGTGTGTGGATGCAGTGATATCTCTTCATGGCACTGGTTTTAGTTCTGGTGTATTAAGCAGAGACCGAGACCAGCTGCTCCCAAACACTCACTCTTACAGGATGGATGGCATTCCCTTAACGTCCCAGCCAGATATAGCTGGTGTCTTTTCAGTTTGGTCTCTGCTGGGCTCCATCCTGGCCAGTTAGTGGGCAAAGACTCCTTTGTTACTAGGGCTTTCTCAAGTCAGTAATATAATTCCCAGTCAATGAGAAGAAGAACGGGTCCACAAGTCTTTTGAGGCCATACAGAGTGCAAAGTGCTACATAAAGCTTATTAACCCCATAATGGCTTTGAATATTTCTTTGCTTCAGTCTCAGTTTTTATAGGTACCTCTGAAAATAAATAATGCCCTTAGAACACACTAACAGTGACGTCTGAGTATTTCCAGGAACCTACACTATAAAAATGTCTGCCCACCAAAGAAAGGAACAGAGATCGACATGATTTCAGATAGCAAACAAACGCCTTTGATCTTCTCCCCGTGCCAAGGAACACTGATATTGTCACTGTCTCCTGGGCATTCTTCAGTGTGCCTCATTAGGACGTTATGAAATGTTGCTCTATTTGTTCTGTTGTAAAATAGCCAAAACAAGCCTTGGGGCCAGGCTGATGTCAGCAGAGCTGGATGTGCCCAGGCTGAGGATCTGCCCTCTGTGTGCGGATGCTCGTGCCTGGCGTGGCTGGAGGTCGGGGGGCTGGGAGAAGAGTGGGGAGAGGGAGAGATGATCCCCTGGCAATTTCTGTTTCCTTTCCGCAGCTCAGCTAAGGAAAGACCTAACCTAGGGCTGCTGCTCTCTTTAATGCTGAGCTTGGTGAGACCGATTCTGCTGTGTTAACACGTAGCGGCGGGATTTCAAAGGTTTCAGTCTTTAAGACAGATGTGGAGGCAAAAACAGATAGATAGTATTTTTAGAAATGGTTGTTTTTACCCAAATTGGAGCTCTTAAGCTAAACAGATTGCTGAGAAGAGCTCCCTGAAAATAGCACAGGGATTCTACAGCCTCACTGTGCTTTTTCACTCTGTGACTACCAGGCAAATGCATTTGGTGCTTTTGTTTTTTTTTTTAATAAACACTTACAAAGAGCACACCAGAGGTGCGGGGTTAAAACACGCAAGGGAAAACTTTCTGCTGAGAATTTTCCCAGGGCATTTAACAAACCTTTGGTGTTTCCATCTCCTAAAGGGACTCTTACTGAGCCAGAGTGGATGTCTGATCTCCACAGACAAGGTGAGGTAGGCACACCCCTCCAGTAACACACAGCACCAGCCCACACCTCTTCTGCTATTGCACACGCCAGCGTGCTCGTGGGTAATGGCTAATCCTGTCCTGGGCTAATCCAGTCATGTTTGCTTAACCATATTAGCCCAGTTGCTCCCAAGATCTTTGCCTCTACAACGAATAAACTTCAAGTTCAAGTGGCCAAGGCGCATTTCCAATTTTAGAGATTTGAATGTCAGCCACAAACTTAGATGTCGATTGCTCTGGAGATCTACCAAACACAGGCTCTTGTAAATCCAGGCCTTTTGGAAAGGTCAGAAGTGACTGGGATTCCAAAGTCTTTTTGAGCCTGGCAAGCTTGCTCTGGATCCCCAGGCTTTGGACTAAGCGACCCCTGACTTTGGACAGAGCTTTAACGGTGCCTTTTAATCCTAGGGTTTCGGATCTCAGGGCGGGATGTTGCCATGTGAACTCACGTCAGCTTTATGTCCAAATCAAGGCGGTGCATAATTGTGGGCTTCAAACCCTTGAAGAGTTCTCCCTGCATGAGACAGTTAATACAAAACTTTAAAATACTGCGATGGAGCAAATTAGAGCAGCGTGAAATTGGATTATAGTTACGACATCTAATTAGAAAGCCCTGTGAATGATGCACTTTTTCTAATATATAAGCTGGTTATAAATAGGACAGCTGGACGGAACAACAAAAAGTTGCTGGTGCCCTCACCAGCAACCAGAACACTTCAAGATCTTCCTGCCTCAAACCCTGGATAGCTGTTTCCCAGTACAGCAAAGATTAGTTTCTCTAGTTTCACAAGCAAGAATTAAGTCTTTCAGCCTATGCTTTCTTCTGGACATAGACAAACAGGTCATTGACAGTATTTTTAAAGTTTTTGGTTGAAAATGAGCTGCTTTCACTGAGAGATCAACTTCCATGACACCACCACCAGCTTGAGGACTTTTCCTCTGGGGCACTTGGAGATGGTGGTGTCAGCAGGACCTCACAGGTTTCGCATAGCCTGCAAATATATCTGCCTTCCTCCACCTATGTGTGGACATAGGAATGGCTTTGCTGAGACACATATCTCAGGGCCTGGCTACCTCCAGCATCCCAGGACTGATGTGTGAAGAAGGCAGGACGGCTTCTTCAGAGATGATGGAAATGTGCAGACCTGAAGGAACTGTTCCCTTCCCCTGTGGCACTGCTGCCTGCGTGCTGGAGAAGTCCTGCTCCTGAAGGAATGCCCAGAGAGTCACTCTGCTCCTGTCCTGGTGCCCTGGGGGCGTTTCTGTGAGACACACCGACTTGGTTTGACATTTAATAAACTGCTTTGGGTTTAGTTTTGTTTCTTTGCCAATTAAAAAGCACCTTGTTGCCATGGCAACAGAAAGACATCAACAAAAGCATGGGAAGAGCAGGGTTATGTTACCCCCAGGAACTCAGGTGGCAAAACCATCCGAGCCCTGTCTGTGGCTCTGTCAGTCTGTCTGGGCCATCAGGGCTGTGGGGCCCTTCTGGTTTGACTTGGTATGAGAGACAGGAAACACAGAGGCAGGATTGCCAGGGTGTCTTTCCTGACATCTCACCTTCAGGGGTGGAAAAGGAAGCCAAACTCCAGACAAGTAGGTTTGGGCAGTGTAGAGAGAACAAATAGCTTCTGGATTCCACCCGAGCTTCCAAAGGGCCGCTGCCCGGGAGGTGTGTGCTCGGAGAGTGCTGGCAGGGAGCGCAGTGCCGGAGCTGTCTTCCCGCAGAGGGGCACTGCGGCCTTTTGAAGCCCAGGGATGAAGGCTTAGGGGTGAGGATGGTCCACGTGAGCCACCTGCTCTCTTGGGTTGCTCACTGCCTCCAGCCTGCTCTTGGAGACAAGCCATTCCCAGTGATAATGGATGGGACAGCTTTAGCCCTGTTTATTTCAGCCTGTCCTAGTCAAAAGCTCAACTTGGGGATGAAAGGAAGAGCTATTCACAGAGCTAGGAGAGTACATGCAGATCTGACCTTTTGAACAACCTTTTACACTTACAGAGATGCTACTTTTATCACCCCACTACTTGTTATCCTATTTAGCACTCAGCTAGAACCTACTGCCCCTTTCTCTCCTGTAAGGAAAAGCTTTGCCAGTGGTGGTCCTGCATGTGAAACTGGATCTCCTTTCCTTCCACACATCAAGAGCTTTATGTCTGACCGCTCCCAGCATCTCTCCATCCAGATTTAGGTGCTAGGCACTGCCTCAGAGACCCTGGATTTATAGCTGTAACTTTGTGTGTGTGCACCAGAGTGCTGGCAGTTGAACCAATTGTTTCACACAACGTCCTGATGCCTGGTTCCAGCCCAGCGTTATGGTAACCCACAACAGAGGCCAAGGGCTGGGTCTCTGTGGCTTTGGAAGGATTTAATCTCTTAAGAGCTAACACCTTTACCGCAAGCACTAATGGGCACTTTTCATTAGCAGCCTCCCCTTCCAGGCCAACTGAGAGGAAATGGAAATTAAGTTGGTGTCTCCCAATGGCATGCCCAGACTCAGGCCGCCGTTTGCAGAAGGTGTTTGAGTGAAGCTCTCCCCAGTCCTGCCACTTGCCAAGAACAAGGAAGAACCTCAACATAAGAAAGCACCAATACTTCCCCCAGCTCCTGCCCCGGGGGAGAGGAGCTGACTGGTTCAGCCAGAAGGAGATACAGCAAAGCCAGCATCACCCCTGCCCTCCTGAGAAGACCCCGCTCTTCTGCCTGCGGACGACCAACCCTCTGCTAGGACGGCTAAGAGAAGAACCCAGTTCAGTGCTGGTGGATGGGACAGGGACAAACGGTTCACTGGAAACTGTCCTGGCACTATTAAACCTCCTTTGCAATGTGGAATGTAGCAATCTCATCAATGACTCCTGGCCTGAACCAGGAGCTGCATAATCACTGTGAAGGGAAATCTGATTTTTCTGGCTCGAGGAACTTGTTGGACTAATTCTTCCTGATCCCAGGCAGCATTCTATAGCTTCTTATGGAAAAGGGCTTATAACTGCACGGTGTGCTGGTGCCGCTGGGTGTGTGTAATAGGGTTTGGAAGGGCTGCTGGGGAGAACATCTGTTTACATCTGGAATTTAACTCACAGAGAGCTGGTGCTTTATGGTGAACTTGGCTCCTGAGCTCAGTTCTCTTCCTAAAGGGTCACAGAGGACTCACTAGCACTGGAACTAATTCCTTGTGATCTCTGAGAGGATTCCAAGGCAAGTCAAATAATGACAGTGTGGAGTGATAGGCTTCCCCTCACCATCGGCCCTCGCCGTTCATTTGCTGCCCACTCTTCCTCTGCAAAGTTGACGGCAAAGGAGAAAGGGACGCGGCGCAATAGCCTGTCCTCTCCCTCCATCCTTTGTGCTCTTGGATCGGCCCAGAGAAATGAAGCTGAAAATTCATGTTGACAAGCAGCATGACCCCAGAACTGGGGTCTCGCCTGTCCAGGATTTTAGGGGACAGCTGATTAGTGGTGGAAAGGCAGCTCAGAGCTGCTGCCCGCATGGATTACTATTAGCAGCTCTGTCCTCATCATTCTTCTCCTTTTCCCAAAGAAATCCATCAGCTGATAGTGTGCTCTGGCCTGAACGTGCAGCGGTGCCCAGGGAAGGCCCGTTGGAGATGCTGCGTGCAGCGGGGTGGCTTGTGCTTGCAGGTTGCTGGGGGACATTGACTGCGGGAATTGCCTGTGCAGGGACAGGCTTTGCACCCCACAGCTCCTTCAGGAATGGCAAAAAGAGACAGAAAAGGGGTGTCAGCCCCCCAAGAGGTGGCTTTTGAGCTGATGCAGTATGGTAAAATGTCTGCGTACAGCCCGTGACTGGGAAAGAAGCAGAGGTGTAGTTTAGGTCCAGCTCCTCTTCGTTTCTGAAACCTCCTGACCTTGATGCTGAAGTTGCTCAGAGTCCTCATGCCAGAGGACAGGTTTCCTCCTCCTGGTACACAGCTCAGGGCTTCAGGGTTTGGGCATGTACATTTTTTGTTTGGATCACCCACAAGAAACAGAAGATGCTCATAGCTTAGTCTGCACCAGCATAAAGAGCAGCTGAGCCAAAACCTCAGCCCTGCAAAGCCTTGTGCGCTGCTACAAGTCGCCCTACAGCCTTCCCTGAAGTTTTGTTCTTGGAGAGAAAGTTGAGGAAATGAGAATTTTTGCCTACTCACTCATCACAAGACCAGCCTGAACTTGGCTCATGATCCACTGTAATGCTGAATATGGTCTTTTCAGCCTCGGTATGTCTTTTGCCTCTGGAGTAAATGGGAATAAAGAAACCTGCAATAGCGGCGGGCGCGCAGCAGCCACAAACAGCAAACCCCACAGGCAAAGGATCTCACCAGTGCAGGTGAGCAGGGAAGACCCACATGTGCCACAGCAGCTACAAGAAGCAGAGCTGGAACTCGCCAGCGAAAAGCTGTGTGCCCAGGGAGGGGCTGCCCGCAATGCAACGAGGGGAGCTGTGGTAAAACAAAACTCTGCCTAAAACTAAGAGACTTGAACATGGATGGCACAAATATCCCCGGTGAGAAATCCTTGCACGCCTCGTAAATATGACAGTAGAATTTGGCAAGAGAAGAGCTTCCTGAAGCTTATAGTACCAAGAACAGTCATTAAGGAGAAGAAAAGCCAGAAGAAAAATGGCTTCGAGACCTTTGGCTAAGGTGCTGGGGAGGTGGTGGTGAGGAAAAACCAGCCTAAAATTCCCCCGCCATTGGCACCCACAGAAATGTCACCCTGCGCCTCCAGATAGGCTCTGTTGCCAAACCTGCCCTGCAGCAAGGGAGTAAAGAGACACAAATGCGATGACATGTGGAAGGGAGGAACAGAGCTGAGACCCACTTGTCACTTGGAAGAAACAAATTCATAACTTTACAGGTCTAACTCAAACTCACTGGATGGTGACTCTTGGGATCTCTTTCGTCTCTGAAAATTGCTCCTTTGTGGCCTGGAATATCATCTACCAGAACAAAAAGCTCTCATAATTTTACATAAAAACTCAGCAAAACTGCCAAGCCAAACATTTTCCTGGCCTCCTACTTCTCTGCCGCTGCCTCCTGTGCTTGGCATTGGTGGCACGGACAGGCGGGCACGGGTGGGAGCAGGGTAAAACCTCTTCCAACTGGAAGCAATGTCCCTGGAGGACAGTCCTGCTCCTGTTTTGCTGTCAGCCTAACTAAAAAGTAACCTCCTGTACTCAAGACACGGCCCAACAGCCTCAGTACCTGACTCTGAGCACCTTTAATGTGTATCCAGCAGGTAAGATCGGACTAGTAAAACCCACTTCCCATAAAGGAGCAAACATCTGCTCAGAGATAGTTTCAAAATGCAGGAAGACTGGTTCTCAGGCAGATGACAACCATGTAGCTAACCAGAGCGTGGTACCGTGGCACTGTTCCTATATGTCACTCGATTCTCCATTCCCATCATCTCAGTGTAAATCAAGAGTAATTCTCCTCTATCAATGGAGTTAATTTAGTCTTAAACCAATCTATAGGAAAACGATGATTTAATTATAAATAGACAACCTAGAAGGAATTATTTCTTACCGAGGGAAAAGTATCTAACAACAGCCATGCCATCAACACAGATCTAACAATGCTGCAAGCCAGAAACTCCTACAGCCCTGGAAAAATGAAGAGCACAGCAGAAAGGAGGAAATTTGTTCAAAGCCCGTGGGTGAGATTTTCTCTGGCTCCTGAGTAGGTTTTGACACTCGGGAGGGATGCGCTGTGCTGCCTGGAGTGGTTCTGGGGAGACATGCCACAGCTGTGGGTCTCTACTCGGGAAGGATTAGGCATCCTGGGGCTCCCAGCGACTATCTATCAAAAACCCTAAACCAGACCCAGGCTGATTCGCATGTCCTGCGCTTTTTTCCCTGCACGTTTTCTCTCTCTTTGACCACAAGGGTAAGCATTGCCATGGCACAAAATGAGACTCTTATAGCAGCTCTTGAGGCTTTGCTATTTCTAATCTTCATCTGGAGCTGGATTTTTTGCTTCCTTTGAATGAAAGGCAGGGAACTCCTCCCTGGCCTCCTGCTGTGGGCATCCTGACCGGGGTGATGGCATCTTTGGGTTCTCACTGCCCTGGGTGAAGCTGGTCCTGCTGTATGATCAGACATCCTCACACCCCACTCGGTAGGTGAGGCTGATGTCAAAGCAGCAATCCTGGCTGTTAAAAGAGTTCCCATGGGGTGTCTTTAATCAGTTATTACCAATGTACACAATACTGATTAATAGCCTCAGTAAAACCTGTATTCGGGTAATAAACTCTTCATGTGTGGCAGATCTCCTGCCACCCCCATGATGGATGCAGTACAAGGGACACGTTCGAGGTGCTGCTGTCCTGCTGTGCTTCTGCAGCTGTCCCTGGGGTGGCTGGGAGAGCTCCCTCCTCAGCTGACCTCCCCGGGGCTTGGAGGGGCAGGTTTCCCCTAAGAAGGCCCATGGTGGTGCAGGGCTCGGGTGCAGCATCGGCACATTTTAATGTCTCCGTCTCCTCGTTAGCAAAATTCCCTTTTTGAAAGGATGGGACCTCACAGTCACAGGCCACAAAGTGGAGCTGACAACGAAACCTGCTCTGCAAAGAGCCTGAGGCTCTGAGCACCTGGATTCATCCATGCCTGGTGCCATGGACCTGGGGCTCTTGCAAGGGCACCTGTTATCATGTCCCCCCCAGGGGGGCTGAATTGCTTTGGGGGCTGTGGCCAGAGCAGACCACTGCTGGAGAATATTCTGTTCTAAGTTTATTAGCAGCTGGTGTCAGCAAAGACCATGTTCATAGAGTCACAGAATTATAGAATCAATCATAGAATCACAGAATCCTACAATGGTTTGAGTTGGGAAGGGACATTTCGAGCTCATCTAGTCCACCCCCCCCTGCAGGGAGCTCGGACATCAGCAACTAGAGCAGGTTGCTCAGAGCCCCGGCCAACCTCACCTGCAATGGTGCCAGGAATGATTCCCCATCTCTCCTCTCCCACGTGCCCAGGCACAGCGAGGCAGCCGCTCCGTCTCTCCTCCCACCCTCCCAAGCTGTCCCAAGCCCAGGCTGCCTGTGCTCTTGCTGTTTTGGAGCAAGGACTGTGCTATCCTTCACTACGATCCCTGAATAAACATCAAATGACAGAGTCAAGGGAGAGGTGCCTTCCCACGACATTTGTTTTATACCTTTTTTGTGAGTTACACACCAGAGATGTGTTTAGGCCAGGGATGCCCTGTCGAAATGTTTTCATTTTACATCTGGAGACATTCAAATAACAGAAACATCACAGAAGGCATTCAGAAAACAAATATTTTAAATGGCACTCCTAAAACTGGTGAGTAAGCAGCATGACTCAGCAGTGCTTCCCAACGCTTCCCAGAAGAGATGGAAATAAATCCACTTAATAACTGACATGTATTTGAAATGTGCTGAGTAGTTTGCTGTTACCTGCCATTGCTGCTGGGAGAGCTGACTTGCAGTCCTACCTGAAGACAGCACCCTGCCTGCAGTGAGCTGCAGCCAGATGCAACCTGAGCTCCAGTCTCAAACACAGCAGTGGCTTTCTGGAAGGACTGTAGTGGGTTCCCCATCACCCACACAGTCAGAAACATGTGTTAAGCATCTCTGAAGCCTCAGCTGTGGTGTGTGTTTAACCTTAGTGCCTCTGTTGCGTGGTACATCAAATAAAGAGATGTATTTTTTGTTCTGGCTTATGGGTCCTTCCCTTTATGGACAGAAAGGCTCTAGAGAAGGACAAACAGTATCCGACTGTGTTCTCTGACACCAGATGCTACCCAGGGCAAGGCCACTGCTTGTCTGCTCTGCGGGGAGCAGCTGTGCTGAGCCTCATCGGATGGGTTGAAATCTGCCTTGGCCAGGCTGTGCTGTCCTCCGGGAAGGAGCGGATGGTGGTGTGGAGCTGCAACCCACCCTGCAACCTGACCTGCAACCCACTCTGGCTCCAAGAGCTGCCAGGGAGCCTCTTTGCAGGCAGCAAGGAGGTTTTCACCTTCTCAGGCCTCTGCTCCATCTGTGCTCTTCTGCCAGGTATTTTTGAACACCTCCTCTTTTGCATTGTCCCGCTCTGGCGCTTTCCAGAGGTTCCTGGAGCAGCTCTCTCCCACCAGTATGTTGTGGGAATGGCAAGCAGCACCCCACCTCTCATTAACTCACCGCTAATGTCACTGTCCCGTGGCTGCTCCTCTCTCCCCCTGCCTGCCTCCCTGTCACACCACATCCCTGGCTGCCCTGACTGCAGTAGCATTTGAATAACAAATCTCTTGGGGAAGGCAGGCAGCCCTTCTTCCAAGGGAACAAGGTTGGGTTGTGTTTTTTCTTTTCAAGCTAAAAATACTCCCTGCATCACCCAAAAAATCAGTATCAAATACGTAAAGCTTGTGAAGGAAAAAGGCTTCCCTCTCAGTGAAAAGATAGAGCCTGCAAGCGAGGAGCAGGGGGGACTGACCTCCCTCCAGCATGGGGTCTGCGTGTTCACAGCTGAACAGGGACGTGGGACAGTTTAGGAGTAGGTGAGGACCCTTTCTGGGGATCCTTTGGAGGGCTCATGTTGTTCATTACTCAGAAATCAAGTCTGAAATGGCAACTGAAAGCAGAGGCACCAGAAAAATAAAAGCAGCTCTAAAGATGGATTTGTACCTGAAGATGTTGTCCTTTCCACCAGCCAGGGAGCAAACAATGCCAGGAGAACTCACCTGACCAGCTTCTCTCCAGGCAACTGGTGAAGAGGAAGGCAATATTCACAATTATAAAATCACCTTTTGGGTATTTCGCATTTTCCCTGATCCTCCTGTACACAAACATCCTCAGACCTCTCTTATCCCTCCCTCTGCAATTCTAATGCCCAAAGGGCTACATGGCCCTTCAAGAGTGAGTTGTCCTGATCTCTTCTGGTGGCATGGAGAGAAGAGGAAAAGCGCTGCGAGCCCAAGCCCACGTCTGTCTGGAATTCCCTTTCCTGGCACCAGTGACTGCTGCCTTGTCCTCTCACTGTGTCTCACTGGGAAGTCTTGGTCACCGTCTTCTTTAAAGGCCTCTTTAGGTGGTGAAAGACGTGATTAGATTCAATCTTGAGCTTGGAGTTGGAGTGAGATGACTGAGGTCTCTCTTATCAATGATCCTCTGAGACATCTCTTTCCCTCTTCTGTTTTTCTTCCAAGGAAAATTAAAAGGCTGATTTTAATTGATGGCTTCTGTTCTGGCCCGTGGTTTTATAGGACACTTAGCTACAAAGCTCATTTCAGAACTGGGAAGGTGGTGTGGACAGCAAGTGTCACCCATCTACAGTGCCTGGCTGATGCCAAGTGCTCTCCAACAAAACAGATCCGAGTGGCATTTTAAGGTGTGATTGCATCACTTATTCTCATCTGTCTCATTTAGAAATGATGCTGAAGTGCATCAAAATCACTTTTTTTTCCCCTAGAAATGTATTTCTTAGAAACAGGTTTCTTGACTGTGCAGAGGGACTGGAAGACCAGGTGAACTTCTGTCCCACCCTGTCTCCTGACTGCTGCCCATTTAACCCCAGCCCACACATCCAGGAGAACCCAAAAAGCAGCCCCGGTGTTCACTTTTGAGTGCGGATCAAAGCGTTGCCATGCCAACGCCACAGACAGCATCCCGAAGAAGGACCAGCGTGAAAAGCATCGCGCTGGCGCCCCACCCGCTCGGCAAGGTGGCACCTTCCAGAGAGCAGCCTGCCTTCCGCACCGCGCACGTTTCCAACTTGCTACGCGACTGCCGCCCACTCTCCCCTGCCTCCTTTTCGGCTCCCTTCCACGCAGCCTTTTTTCACTCTGTAGGAATTTTAGCTACAACTGGGTGAGCTGGGCCTCTCTGGGGAAGTCTGGGGTTTTAAAGCTCTGTCAGGGATTGATGGTCTTCCGATGGGAGAAAGCTTCACTGAGCCTGCCTCTGGGTGCAGTGGTGTCCGTGCAATTCGCTCGCTTGCCTCGAGCACCCAGCTGTTTCCACTGCTATCATGTCTTCTGGGCTATTTCTGTTGGAGTCCCCATCCCTCCCCTTCTCCTCAGAGTATCATCTCCCTCCTAAACTCAGGACTTCCTCCTGCTCACAAGTGATGTGACATGTTTGCAGAGGGCTGGGGTTCTGCCTGATGTTCACCATCGCTACTGCTGCCCTACAAGGAGCTGTAATCTGTGTGCTGCTGGAGCCAAGATCTCATTTTAGCCCTCAAGGAATTGCCAGTTTTCTACTGTAGTTATCCAGGTTGGAAAGGAGGGCAGACTGACAAACTTAGTCTAAGTAAAACTCTACATGAAGACTTGGCAACCTCCAACCTGCTTATTTACTGAATGGCTCTTCTAGGACAAATTCTGCTTGGGAAAGCAAGCCAAGGAGCGTTTATAGCCATGACACAAGCTTATTTGGTTGTCCATTTAAATGCTGTCTTTATTAGTCGCATAACTGCAGCAAACCAGACACCAGTTCTAGGGTGAGCTTTTTTGCTGTAAGATCATCCAATGTTATTGACTTGATGACCATGACCTCAGCTTGGCAGAGCCAAGCTGTGCTGTTGCTGCTGCAGCAAAACAAGGTCTCACAGGTCTGACTGTGGGTCTCTGCCCACGTGGCTGGGATCTCTCCTAGCAATGAGTGAGTTTGATGGTCCCTAAGAGGCAAAGCAAAGGCACGTAGACTTTTTTGGGCTCTTTTAGCGGGTGCAAAGGGTCATAGACTGTCTTCACACTTTGCTGTTACATTACTGTGATCAGCTATTAGGGAAAGATTTTGCATTTTCAGGGGCTCAAGGGATTTCTGAGGGAGGAAAACACATTAGTGGGGTGTGGATGGTGCAGCTTTTGGTTAGTGAGACTCCAGAATCAGCACAGCGGGGCTTAGGGTCTGAGTGTGCAGGCAGAGCTTACTCTGGGCTTTCCCTTGCTCTTTGCTGTCTCCCTCTTTCTCCCGCACCCTCACGGTGCAGCAATGATTCCCAGCACACTGGCCATCTCAGCCAACAGCAACCAGCCTTTCCTGAATGAGCCAACCATCTCCCCGGCAACGGGGCAGGCTGTGAAAATCACAAGTGCTTTCCTTGCTGCTTAACGTTTCCCACCTCTCAAGAAATGCCCTGCCTGTTGTTTGCCTCCACCGCTGAAAACCATGAATGATGGTAACTGGAATGCACCTCGTGGAGGGACGAGGAGGGAGGTGTGTGAGAAGGATGGCTTTGGTCTTTGTGGAAAAGAGTGACAGAGCCTTGCACTTTGGCACAGGCCAGGATGAAATATTTGTCCGGTGCTGTTACATTGATGAACCCAGCAACACCAGTACAGCAGGAGTGGTTATATACAGGCTGTGGCTATTGCCAGAGGCTGTGGCTAAAATGGGGTGGCTAATGCCCCCTTTATTCCATTTTCCCTTTTCTCTCACTCTCCTGCTCCTCTACAAAGCAGCCCTAAGTTACGCTTCACCGTGCTGAAGTTGTGTCCAGCTCTGGAGTCCTCAGCACAGGAGAGACAGGGACTTGTTGGAGCGGGGCCAGAGTGAGGTTGGCCGGGGCTCTGAGCAACCTGCTTTAGTTGCAGATGTCCCTGCTCAGTGCAGGGGGGCTGGACTAGGTGACCTTTAGAAGTGCCTTCCTACCCAAAGCATTACAACAGCAGACCAGCAAGGGTTGGCCGTATCCTCACTGCAGCAGCAGTAACCGAGGAATCCTGCATCCAGCCCCCAGACCACCTCATTAGCTACCAGTCAGCAAAGGGAGGCTTCCCACCAGCACAGCAGTATCTTATTAACCTCGCCTGCCCTCCCTGAAGTTGTCAGCAGCTCTTCTGCATTTCTCAGAGAGCTTGGGTTAGGGACATGCCGTAGGAGCCAGCTGGTCTGGCTGAAATGAAGGAAAATCCACAAATATCTTGAGCTGACAAGTAAAAAAAGCCAGTTACAAAGGGAGGAGCAGGTCTTACGAAAGAGAGTTCCTCCCTCCCACACACTGCTCCCTTCCAGCAACTGGAAGGCAGCAGGTGACAGTGGCTGCGCCCCTGGTCCTGCCACTGCCTCTGGCCTTTGGCACATTCAGAGAGGGCAGGGCTGGAGGCACCTTTGCTGCTCAGAAGCAGGTCAGAGGCAGCTCCAGTGCATGCGGCCCCCTTTACCAGCTGCCTCGGGTGGGCTGCTCAATTACACTTGAACAGATCTTTTTTGATATTATAGCCAGTATTTTAACATGTCCCAGGTACACCCTTGTTTCGCTCAGTCTGGGAGTCACACACTGTATACAGCATAAGTTCACCACGGACACATTTTGCTACAAAGCCTGAACCAAAAAAAAATCCCCTATCAAAATGTTTTAACACTTGGGCAGCTTTTCAGTTCCCCTTTCACAGTTTAAGCAGAGACACTTCCAGGCTTTCATTGGGAAAAATGTTCAACGTGTAGGACCATGTGCTGGACCTGTGACCCTGCCGCCTTAGATACGTGTGTCTGAGCCACGTGACTGATACTGGGATTCTCTACTGAGTAATTTCTGAACCATTTTGGCCTGTTTCTGTCTGGTTTCTGCTGCCATGAACACGCTCAACAGCTGTTTTCACAGGGTGGTGTGCCTGCCTGGGCAGGCTCGTTGCAGCCTGGGACCACTCCAAGCTGCAGACACCCCCAGGCCCCCCAGCCTGGCTGCAGCTCTGACATTTTTCCCAAGTTGAGGGGGTTGTAGATGCTGCATTTTCAAGCAGCTTTTGAGGTCAGCACTGACCCACTCAGGAAGCAACTTTATGCTTCTTCTGCCTGGGAGTTCTGAAACTGGACTTTGGAACTGGCTCTTCAAATGGAGAGATGAAAATCCACCACTTCCCTGCCCCTCCTGCTTGATCAGATCCAAATACTTGTACTGATTTCTGGAGTCCTGGCTTTAAACTTCCATTCCCCCTTCCCTCCTCCTGGGCACGCTGAGAGGGAATCAGCGAGGAGCTTGTTTCAGTAATACATTTGCACTCTGGAGAACCGTTTAATCCAGAGGCTGCATGTTACGGCCTGACTCCTTCCTGCCTGTTAATCTGATTATAAAGGTAAGGACTGAGCAATGCCCTGCAGGCCAGCTGGATGGTCTGGAGGAGACAAGCCTTGTCTGTTCCTTCATGCCCCTCTCTCTTCATGTAAGCCCTTGCTGGATCTCCAGGGATCCAGACCTAGGGCAGCGATGGCCCTGAAGATGAGGAACACCCATGGACGCTGCTCCTCCCGCAGCCGGCTCCCATCTCCACACTGATGGCTCCTTTTTCACCTGCCCTCTTGCAACATGTAAGGGATTGGTGACTTTGCACTTGCACAGCATTTCTGGAGCTCCAGACTCACCTTCCAGACTGCATGTGGGGAGAACGTGCTGTGAGCTGGCAGGACATGCACTGAAGGGTACAAACCAAGGACCTAGGTGATGCCTGCAGGCCATGAACCTTTTGTGAGCCAGGCACAGCGGCAAGAAAACCTGCTCCCCTGAACAAGGAGCACGTATAAAAGTGAAATCCTACACGCAGACTGTTTTGTTTGTAACCTGGGGACAGGTTCTTATCATCAGAGAGGGTCAGCGAGACCCGGAGCATCTGCTTTTTGTGATTTATTTTGTCTTTAGCTGGTATTTCCTACACTGATCTCACTTTGTGACTGAGAAAAGCCAAGGGGTTTAGACTGGACTCTTCCCTGTCTTTTGCCGTTATTAGACTAAATACTGGAGGTGTAATTATGGGCAGGAGAAAAATGAGAACAGTGAGAGAGGATTTGGTTATTTTACCTTGATAACAAAAGCACAAATCTTCTCATTCCCATTTATTAAGCAGGAGAGAGTTGGTTTTTTTTCACTCCAGACACTGTCAGGGTGCCATTTAGAAGGGATACAGGGGCAGAAGCATCACCCATGAAGCTGGTGTGGGGGAAGCTGTGATAGCCAAGAAGTCCCTGGGGAAAGCCTGTCCTGGGCCCATGCCCCCTCCTTCCCCGCTGCTGAATCAGGCTTGAGCAGTCGCAGCCCCGCTCCCCTTCCTGAGCTCTCTTCTCCTGGGGGCTTAAGTGATGAGTAGGGGAAAATCCCCCACTAAAAGATTTACATTGGAAACCCTTGGCTGAAGAATGACTTTTAAAATAGAAAAGCTTTGCTCGAAAAGGGATGAACCATGTAGCATAATACTCAACAAATCACCTGTTTAATGGCCTCTCTTTAGAGCAGCTGTGCATTAATAACAGAAGTGGGGGAGCAGAAGCCATGTGTTCCTTTGTAAGATTAAAATAAATACTGTTTCATACTAATACCAACAACTTCCTGAGGAGATCGACTAAGAGAAAGGAGCAAGAGGAAGACCACAGCCTGAGAGACTTGGTTTCTTTCCCCTTCATCCACTGCTGGACGAGGGAATATTACTCTCATCTCTGAAGGGAGAAGATACCCTGAATCAGCCCACCCATCCTCTTGCCCAAAGGGGCTGTGCAGCCTTCATCCTTAAAGGACTTTGTACCCGACTGGGTAAAGCCTGAGAAACCTGGTTTGACCTCAGAGCTGTCCTTGCTTGAGCAGGTTGGGCTAGACATCTCCTGAGCTCCTTTCCAGCCCGAGTTATCGTATGATCCTAGGAACATTTGGCATCTTCTCCATGCGGACACGACATTTTGTACAGCCCAGTACTTCACCTTTCATTCCTGGCAGTCCTGATAACAGCTCTCTCCCTCCACATCCCTCACTCTGCCAGGCCTGGCACTAAAGCAGCTCTGAGATTCCCTCCTCAAATTAGGACTTCAGGCATTAAAAAAAAAAAAAAAAAAAAAGTAGATTTTACATTTTAAAGCTGTCTGCCACAGATTATTTCTCAGACATGGAGAATGATTTGTTTCTGTTTTCCTAGGCATAGGTTTTCAGCTGAGACAAGATACGTTGCCTTGCTGAGAGCTGAGTCACCGAGTAATCAACAGATTAATGCATTCAGTTCGAAAGCCATCAGCATTAGTTCTCGGCATGCTCACAAGAACTCCATTATGGTATCATCTCTATGTTTGGGATGGAAATGTCTCCAGGATTTAGAGTTCCTGGGGGAAAAATCCCTCGATGCAAAGAAATCAAAATACCCCTTTGCGATCGGGAGAAATAAGGTACCTCTTCTTGCAGTAACACCACAGCAGGATTTTGGCATCCCTTCTAGTGAATGCTTTTATTATCAACCCTCAGATAAGGAGTTTGGGGTATGTTATACATCTGTCATTTGATAGCTTCCTAAAAATAGTCACGACAAACTCAGTGGCACATATGATTTTGCCTTTACCAGGTCTTTAAGCTGAAATGATTTTATTTTCACTGAAAACAAGTAGCTTTACTTTCTCTGGGATGGCAGCATGTGAAAAGAGTGGTCTTGACTTCTCTAAGGCTCTGAGTTTCAGACCAAGCATGGGTCTTGGTCTGAGCCAGAAATGCAAAAAAGGGCAGGCAGAGGCTGGCAGGGGCACCTGACAGAGAAGCCACTGTTTAAAAATAGGGAGCTGGTTAAAGAGGCAACAGTGCAGCAACTGTAAAAGGGCAGGCTGGCCTAGGTGTGTGGCGTGAGAGGGCTGCCAGGCATCACAGAGTTGTTCTGATAAGCCGCACTCTGACGCTGCTGTCGATACCAGCCTCACTGAAGTCATACAGCCCCTTGCTAGCACGTGAAATTTCTCTTTGGGTACACTTGAATGGGGAGGGGTGTGAGTAGAAGCCAGTCAAGGCCCTGCAAAAGTCAAGTTACCGCTAAAAGGTTTCCTGTGTTATCAGGCTGGTGGAAGGGATGCGAACCAGCAGACGCACAGTAGGCAGGGCACAGGTTCTGCCTGTACCTCTGGCCAGGCTGTCCCCAGATAACAGAATTTGCTTTGTACTGGCCTGGCTACTGCTGGGGCATGAGAGACTGTGGCAGTTGTGACACAGGGGTCCCCAGCGTTAAGCTCCCTGGCGTAGGTGTACGAAGGGCATGGCACATGCAGTTGTGCCCGTGCCCCTCTTTGTTGCACAGACCACATCTGCAGTAGGCACCCAACGGTGATGTAAATCTTCCCCCCTCCCTCCTTTTCCCTCCATGGTGCAAACTCCTCCTGTTTGTGCTTTGGAGTCTCCAGGTTCTCAGCTCTCTGTACCCAAGCAGTGGTGATTTTAACTTACCCGTCGCTCCTTATCACCGTATTCGATGCCCAAGGTATCCATGGCACGGACAATAGCTGCCAGTGACTGTATAGTGTTGCTGTAGACCACTGGCTTGTACTGCTTCACGTCTTCTCCAGAGAAGCCATCCTCATGGATGATCCTGAACAAAATGCAAAGGAGAAAAACCTCTTGAGAATGTAATTTCTATGGGGGAGACATTTAAAAGAGAGCTGTGCTCTTTTGAAGAGCACATCTGCTAGCTCCATTCACTTAATTTAGTCAGCATTTCTTTTGAAACCTTTTTGGTTGTTCTCCAGTGGTGTGTCTGAGCCCAGTGCCTGGAATTAGCATCCCTCTTGCTCTCTCAAGGAGGTTTTGTGCAGGGTCGGCGCATATGGTACCTCCCTCTCAACTGAACTGCAAACAGCTTGGAGAACCTCGTGTTCTCATGCTTACTGAATGCGGTGGGGAGGTTTCCAGGTCCTGCATCACCTTTCTTGGCAAGGTCTATGGAAATATGTTCAGTGCTTACAATGACCAGCATATCAGATCAGATCTTAAGCATTGAAACAAGTGAGAGAAAACCCTAGTTCTTGTTTCGGCCTTTTCATAGTAACTCCTGGGGTGTCTTACAAAAGGAACCAGAGTGGAAATATCCCTGTACACAAAGGACACAGACACAGAGACAGGAAGTGACTTACTGGTGCAGCACGTAAAGTATTTACCACCTTTCATACCACCTTCCTCCTTCCCTCTCCTTCAAAACCAGTGCTGGGAGTTTCACCACCTCAAGGCATGTTACGTTGTCTCTTCCCAAAGCAAGGTGGGAACGAGCCCCAGAGTCCTACTAGCTCCATGTGCTGGATGCTCTGTGCATTCATCTGTATTATAAAGGAACTGTTCGATGGCACAAGTTCCTGCAGTCCCTGCAGTCAGGTCAGAAGACTGACCCCTGTAATTTCTTCATCTCTAAAGTAACTCAAGGACTAAGCCCGGGCGTGTCTAGAAAACAGCTCGGATTTGCAGAGCTAATTGTGTTTGACAATCATTCTTCCTGGTGAAGACATAAGTTATGATCCTGTCTCTTCGATATTGGCAGAGAGGATGATCTGCTTAGCCGGAATGAAGTCCTTGCTTGCTCATCCCCAGATCTCACTGGACAACAGAGAGTCCTTCAGTAACAGGTCTGGTCACTGATAAAGCCTCGCATCTTGCCTAGAACAGGATTTCTGTTTCCTTTTTTTTTTCCTAAATCAGACACACGCAGCCCAAGGTCCCGACAGCGCTGGCATCCCCTCGGGGAGAGGGAGCGCTTGCAGGGATCATAGCGAGCTTGTAACAGATCCAGTGCTGGAGGGTGGTGGAGAGCACGGAGGATGGGGCTGGATGCCAGCCCCACGTTATTAACAGATGACTACATGAAGAACAAGGCCGATAGAAACACGCTGACAAAGACACGGATCTACACCCCGCAACGCAAAGCTCAGGGAAAGGTTCTAACACAAGCCACCAACTCTCTGCTCTCCCCACCACAACCTTTGCTTGCTCACCGCTGAACGCTGAGCTCCTAGGAGATGCCGCTCCAACACCTGCCAAGTCCTGGAAAAATAATATGGCTACAAGCAGAGACAACACAAGGCAGGCAGTAGTTCAAATTAATTGCTGTCCAGGAAATTTTTAAGCTCCTGATCTGAGGAACTGGTCAGAGCCCTCTGCTCAGGTAGCTCAGTTCCAAGGAGGGGGAATGGTGCTGGTGTGCTGGAAACGGCACCAAGCAACCAGGTTGGTTTGCCTCGCCTAGGCTGAGAAGAGCAAGGGTGGATGGAAACCTTCCCAACTTAGCAAATCCAGACTTAGCAATTTGTCAGTGTTTTTCTATAGCTAGTTTTGATTGTGATGAAGAGATTCAGGCAATGGCAGACCTTGTATCCTGTAGCTTTTATTTTGTGTGAATGCGGTGCCTGTGCCAAGGTTTGGAGCCGCAGCGTTTGAGTAATGGGGGAGGAAGGGGACCAGCAGAGCTGTGTGTCGGCACTGGATCTCATGGATCATTTGCTGTTACTCAGAGAAGTTGCTGAACTCCTGGGAAATGTGTTCTTCGTCAAAAGTTGCAGTCAAACCTGAAGAGTTACGGCCGGCACAAAGCACAAGGACCTGCATCAATCCTGTCTGAAGTCAACAGCCACTATAGAGCACCGGTTCCTCCCAGCTACGAGCACGAACGCAAGAAGCTGGGCAGAGCAGGGGGCCCGTGGGAGGCAGGCAGGCTGTTAGCAAAAGCATCACCAGAAAGAATGAATTCTTCCTGATTGGCTGGCTTGGGGTTGGATTTTGGGGTGGGGGGGACTAAACATTGGTTCTGGGGCAACTAAGAGAAGGAAATGTAGGAGGGGGATAAGAAAGGGGCCAGAAGAGGATGAGTACGAGAGGCACTGTAAGGACTGCAAGAGGATACAGCTGAAATTTGCCTGGTCCAGCTGTCAACCATGCCAGGGGAGACTGGAGTGGTGACCACACCTTGGTCTGGCTTTGTGTCTGCCTTTCACTGACAGGCATCAGCTAGGGACTTTACACGGCAAAAAGAGGGCTGGAGAGGGAAAGAAGTGAGCTTTGGTCTTCTTCAGAGTTTAAACTGTCCCTGGCCTCGTGCCATGAAGTCGGTGCCTGAAGTTGGTGCCTGACGCTTTCACTTTTAAATACTCCATGGTTCTAAATACTCCAAGCGAGTAAGCTCCCTACCAAGTAACAGGGCTCCTTGTGCTAAAGGGGCAGAATTAAGTGATGGAAGGTGGCTCTGGGATCCCCCAGTGAACACCCTGCTGACCAAGCGGCATGCTGACCTCGGTCAAAGCCCGGCCATAAAAGTGCTACTTTTAAAAGGGGGCGGAAAAGAGCGTGGAGAAAAAAAACCACCCTGATTGTTCTGCCTTAAAATCTCTCCGGGAAGGCAGCCACCGTGACTGAAAGCAGCGCTGCGGAGGCCAGCGTTGGAGTTCTGCTGTAGGAAGTACCTACGGATTAATCAATCATGCAGTTAGCACACTGCCTAATATTTGAGCGAGCAAATCCCCGCTGACTAGCAGCGTTCCAAAGCCTGCTAGGACACCGTGAACTGGTTTATTGTCCTACATGCTTTGAGCAAAGGCTTCTCCTCTTACTTGCCTTGGCAATCTGATGGCTGAGCTCCCACGGCAGCTTTTTCCATAGTCCTCTGGCAATGTCCGTGCTGCCGCTCGGACACACCTGCCCCCTTGCCCGCTGTTGTGCTTTACTGCCTAGGAGACATCTCAAGCTCCAACAAGCCTCTTGGGTGGTGTATGGTACTGGGGGATGGCTGGAGCCAGACTGTGCCGTGGGACACGGGAAGCGGTGGAGTTTGGATGCTGGAGTGAGCTGGGACCACTAAAAACACAGTGCGTAGGAATGAAGTGAGCAGCACATTGAGACTGGGAAGTCTTCAAAGGTTCAGGTGGGGTGGGCAACTCACAGATTAATGGGAAGAGAGGGTTTTCAGCACTAAAAATATGACTCCTCTGTTTTCTAAGTGGTTTGTGTGTTTTCCTTGCCTGACGTACAAAGGAAACTGCTGCAGGCAGGCTCCTCTTTGCCACACCAGAGCCGGTACTCTCCAGGGCAAAGGAAGAGGAGGGTTTGAAGAGGATCCCTGGGGGCCATGGAGGGGGGAGATGACGCTGTAATTTAAAAAAACCCAAGCGGTTCTGAACGATTAAAAAGCCATTTCATTCACCAAGTGACTAATGAAACACCGTGCTCTAAATGGAACGGTGAGAGGCAACTGAAGCAGCCTGATTGTCTGGTGTACCTATTAACGCTGCAGACCCCATCCGCTTGCACGTTCCGTTGTCATTCTCCTTTCAGAATGGCATTAACAGACAGGTATTTGCTGGGGAAAACGGTTCCACTGCAGATCAGATCTTCTGCCATCCCCCAGCAAGTCATTAATCCTGAAGAAGTAAGTGCCCGGTGCCTCAGAGATTATTGTTTAATTACAAAATAAATGAAATACTTGGAAACCGGGGGTGCGTTCGGCGCAGCAGCTCGCTTTGGCTTCCATTCAACAAAGCACTTCCATGCCTTCAGCCACTGCATGAATGTATTAAAAAAGGCAAAGCCCAAGGTAATCTTGCTGTACGTCCCTGTCGACACGCTCTGGCAGGGCTGTGAAACGGCGGCTTGGAAGAAAGCTGGAAAGTAAGGCTGGAGCTCAGTCCTGGCTGACCCAAGCAAGGAGCCGCTTTGCCCAGGTCACTCCTGTGGGGAATACTTGTCCATCTATCCTGAAAAACCTCCTGGGGCAGAGGCTTTATTTTCCCTCTCTTCCTGCTCTGGTCCCAGACAAGCTACTCTGGTGCTTTCTGCCAGCCCTTTCAACCTAAGCCGGGTTTAGTAACTGCAATGATTCTTCCCTACACCTTCTCCAACTGGGTCCTCCTCCTTCTTGAGGCACAGTGCCCCAGACTAGGCCCTGTCCTCACTTCTCTAACTTGACAAGATCATTTTAGGCCACAAAGCTGATTCTCCGATGTGCTGAAGAGCCTCTCCCAGCTCCATCTCACTGCCAGGTGTAATTATTTTTCATGGATGAAAATTTTGGAAAGAAGTCAACCCAGCCCCCTGCAGAGTCCTGGTTGACAGAGTCCTCTGCTCTGGCCACAAGTCACCAGTAGCCACAGTCTTTGGGGAAGAGTTGTGCTACTCATCTTTGCTTAAGATCTGAAGTAGTTTTATCTAGACTGTTTTTTCCAGGTCACTCTATGAAAGCCAAGTAGGACTGTGTCAAACCCCTCCCAAAATCTAGATACAGCACCAACTATTCCTCTCCTGCTTCTGCTAAGAAATCAAACGAGATGAGTTGAGCGTGCCTCATTGTTGTTTAATCCATGTGGGATGTCACTCATCTCCCTTTTTATCTCCTAGGTGCTTGCAAATTGTTTGATTGATAGTTCAATTCTCTTGAAAGCTTCTAGAAGTTGACTGGTCTATAATTCTTCCTCCTCTTTTCTTCCTCTATATTTAGAGATAGACACCATGTTTACATTTTTTTCCATGTCTTCTGGTACCTCACCTGCCCTCCAAGAGCTCTCAAGGAGAAGTGTTTGTATTTCTGAGATGGCTCCAGCAGGGCCTGCAAGTATGTAGTAAGAAGCTCCTTAAACAGAGCTGGTCTGAAGACAATTTATCTCATGAATCTTGCCTTTCTTGTGCCAGATGGTGGGAGACGGTAGCGCTCAGCTGCCATGGACACCCCGTCTTCCTTCCAGTGCTCGCTGTCCTCCGTCCCTTTCGCAGCTTTGCCTGCAGGTTCTCCTTTCCTGACTGACACAGCCCTGCCTCATCTCCTGCACTGTGCTATCACCCCAAAACCTCAAGCCAGTGCCTCTGAAATGTTTCCTCCTAAATTCAGGGAACTTTGTGTGGCTTCAGACTGTCTGCCTCGCTGTAAAGACCTAGGTAGAAACTTCCCATTGCCTATCGAGGAAAATAAATCCCATACTGCTTCTGTTTTACCTAAGGTGATTTATTTCCAATCACAAGAAGTTTCCAGCCGAACAAAGCTTTCCTGTATCAATGCACATCCCTAAAATTACAGCGATTTGCTTGAATAAAGCCAGGCAAGAAATCACCAGGAGATTATTACACTCCAAGTGTATCGCGAGCAAATACCTTGCAAAGGAACGGTCCGGTTCCCGTGAGAGCAGCCCTCACTCCTCACCTTCACCTGGACAAACTGAGGCACTTCAAGGTCACGGCCCAGCTTTTGTACAGCGCTCTATGCCACAGCGCTGGGTTTCACCTCTCGGGGCTCCGGGACGCTGAGTTTCAGCTGGCAGTGGCACCCTGTGTGGCACCCACCACTCCAGCCCTGACGGGTGTCTGCTCCTCTGCTGCACCTCCTTCCACAGCAGGGAAGCTCAGGTCTCCCCAGTGCTCTGGATGGGGAGCAAATCAAATCCCCAAAGACAAGAGTGCAAAGAGCATGAGGTGCTACAGGGTGTAAAGTGCTGCTTGCAGCTGCTGGAGGTCACCCGGGCCGTGGCAGAAGGGCTGTGGCATGAAAGGCAGAGCTGAGCATTTGCCCACCGATGCATTTTTGTGCCATTTCTACCTATACCTTTAAGGTACAGACTGATCCAAGGTGGGTTTTACATGAAGAATTGTGCAATGAACACACCCAGATCTATTTTTTTCTCCCTTCTTATCCTCTTTTTCTTTCAAAGAGAGTGTTTTCTGTTTCATACCAGAATCAAGCAGGTTATTCTTGAGAGGCTGGGCAGAGCTTGAGTCAAAAGAAAAAAAGCTCTAATTTTGAAGAAAACCCTGTAAGCTTTGTTTGCAAATGCGGAAAAATAATAATGCAAAAAAATGACTTCAATTCATAGGGAAAGGAAGGAGTTGATCAAATTTTGATGGAAAATCTTCTGCTGGAGGTAATCATCTACTTTAGAATTTATTTTTATCTTGATATGAGGTTAAAAAGTTTGTTTACAGGGGAGTTATGAAGCTAAATTCCAGTGATTCTCTTCTCATTTAATAGCCTGAAATGTGATTAAAAACTCCTGGATTATGTTAAACTAAATCAACACAGATGCCCATGACCTTGTGTTTCAAAGACTGCAAAGGCACGGTTCAGAGCTCCCTGACAGGGGGCAAAGCTCTCCAAGCTCTCATTCTTCCTCCCCTCTGGCTGTGCTTGAATGACACGTCGTACATCCTATTCCCACAAGAAATCCTCGGAGATGGAGATGGAGATGGAGATGGAGATGGAGATGACTGTTTGCCCACACGCCTGCTTTTCTGCAAAGAAAACCAGCTTTTTTTTTTTTCCCAGGGTCACCGAAAAACCACAAATGGAGCTCATTTTAAAAAGCATCGGTTTTTTTCAACGTGGATTTTTAACACCAGTCCAAGAACTCCTGACGGAGCCCTGTGATAGATGGGGGAAAACTCCTGGCTGGAGGAAATACCTTTGGGTCACTCAAACGGAATTCTTACCACCAAAGTATTTCTTGAATGCAAAGACATTATTCTGACCAACCAGCTGCTTCGTGTTAAAAAAATAAGCGAACCCATCGGGCGATTGAAATGCTGCCAAAATCTACGGCCCTGGAAATGGTTCGAGCTTATTCAAACCGGTTGCAAATGTCTGATGGACCTGTGCAGGCAGAAGCGTTCCCTTTGGGCCTGATATCAGTGCCTGGGCCTAACTCTGACACCTTCATGAGCTCGAGGTAAAGCCAGGAGTGAGCTTCTGCACCTTCACTGCTGCTCAAAAAGCTAGAAGATGATGGTTTAGAAACAAGACTCTCATCTTTACTCAGGATGGACGTTGCTCCCATCTTATTTTTGCCTGTAGATGAGCAGCTTTCGAGCTAATGATGATTAGCTTCTAGGCAGGTAGGGGCCTGATGCTGCATCTTTCCAAAGATTTCAGATTTCCCTTTGATTTCAGATCTACAAAACACATGGAGAATACTCCTAATTCCCAGTTTAATACAGACTAAAACCAGAAACACGCGTGCTAAAGAAAACAAATCCCAGCATGGTGCTGTATCCCTGCAGTCCTGGGGCTTTTTGGAAGCAGCTCTACATTTTTGGTTTTGGTTTTGTTGTTTTTTTTGTAATTATTATTATTTTTTAATTGAGTTCTACATCAGTGCTTAATTTGGGCTTTGGGTTGTCTCGAGAGGTGATCCCCAGTTGGGTTGCACACCGTACCCGAGGGATGATTTCCTGGCCTGAGTGCTCGGTTCCCTGCCACGTGTCCTTCATCGGACTGGGGTGTTGGCCCGGGTTTTGTTTGTGTTTGGGATGCACCAAAAACCCACCCCAGAGCAAAGTCTGTGAGGACTGCTCCAGAGTGTATGTTTTCTGACAGAAAGCAGTGGAGTGAAATGCTCTGTTGTTAAGTGTGTGTATAAAACAACTTCAAGAGCATAAACAGCCTACTGCATCCTGAAAGTAATTAATTCCTGTTGATAAATGAAAGACACCAGTACTGACACTTCAAAAGAAGGGAAGGCTGAGCAGGCAGAGAAAATCCAGCTACCGTCCCAGTACCCACCCAGACGCAATGGGGACAGAGTCATCCTTTGAAATCTAACACCACAAAGCCAGGAAAAAAAAGCATCCCATGAGAATAAGCATTACCTGCACCAAGCCTAACTCTGCACAGCGGCAACCATACCGGTGGTTTTACCCACTCCTGTCACCCTAAAGACATTTTTTTTCCTGCAGAGACCACTGGACACCAGTTCCCAGAGGAGTCTTGTGCACTACCCTGTTCCCAAGGCAATGAAAACATAAATGAGCTCCTGGTTTACAGGGAGCCACTGGTTCCTGTGAGGGTCAGTCAGGCTGTGTGCCGGCCCATGGAGGTACGCTGCAAGAAGGCCACCAGCATCCTGGCTTGTGTCAGCACTGGTGTGGCCAGCACGACTAGGGCAGGGATTGTCCCCTTGGACTTGGCATTGGGGTGGCCACCCCTCGAATCCTGGGGTCAGGTTTGGGCCTCTCACTCCCAGAAGGACATTGAGGGGCTGGAGTGTGGCAGCGAAGGGCAATGAAGCTGGGGAAAGGTCTAGAGCACAAGTCTGGTGAGGAGCAGCTGAGGGACCTGGGGTTGTTCAGCCTGGAGAAAAGGAGGCTCACAGGAGACCTCCTTGCTCTCAACAGCTCCCTGAAAGAAGGCTGGAGCCAGTTGGGGTTGGTCTCTTCTCCCAAGGAACAAGCAACAGGACAAGATAAAATGGCCTCAAGTTACACCAGGGGAGGTTTAGGTTGGACATGAGAAAAAATATATTCGCTGAAAGGGTTGTCAAGGCCTGGCCTAGGCTGCCCAGGGCAGTGGTGGAGTCCCCATCCCTGGAGGGGCTTCAAACTGTGGAGATGTGGTGCTGAGGGACATGGTTTAGTGGTGACCTGGCAGTGCTGGGTTAACAGTTGGACTCAATGATCTTAAAGGTCTCTTCCAACCAAAATGGTTCTATGTTCATAGGATTAAAGCAAACATAGTAACCAACTTGCACACTCTTACAGTTAGTTCATATACTATTTAAGCAGAACAAAATAAGTTTGTGTTCCCACACTCTGTTTTCCGAAATGTACGAACCAGCAATGCTAATAGAGACTTTAAAAAAAGATCAAATAAAACATTTATGTATTATAAAAAGTCAAGAGCTGCCCATGCTGTATTAATTCAGTAAGGGATTGGGAAAGTTATTCTAAATAACCTGTCCCAGAAACTTCTCTTTCTCCTCCTCAGCTAAACCCAAGTTTAGTATGGTTGATACTATCATGAATTAATCACCCATACTAGTATGCACACACTCAGCCACGGCTTCTGGTCAGCAGCTAATACATGCAAGCTGACATGAAAAACCATGTGATTATCACCTACTTCTACTTTTTCTAATGATTTATAAATGAAATACAAGGAAAAAAAACATAAGCAAGTCATCAGCATCTATACAGCAAACTATGTGAAAAGCAGTAAGATAAAATATAAAATAATCTGTTTTCTAAAAAAACCCAAGAAGTAAATCAACTTACTTTTTTGATGTAATTATAGGCATGTTTATGTTAGCACCTGTATAAAGAAAAATCATCCTTGCTTCATCAATATAAAAATGTTTTCATGTGATTTTAAGCATTGAACTCATCTGTGGCCTAGTATTTACCCAAGTTTTCCATCCTCTATGCCATTTTGGTCCAACTTGTATTCAAGAAGGACATAGCAGAACTAGAAAAGGTACAGAGATAACACAGACCGAATGCCCTGCACGTGCAAACCAACTAAATACACCATTTTTCTCCAGCCTATAAAAGGACAGTCTTTTGACAAACACCCAAGAGCAGACCATATGTAACTGGCTGTAAGTAAATTAAAAATTTCATATATCCTCACCTCATGATTTCATGGACACTAAAATCTACAGATTAAAACCAAGAAAAACTGAACAGTTACAGGAAGAAAAGTTCAAGGACACCACCTCCTTTACTTACAGACTTCCTAAGCCACAGACCAGTGAAGGCCAGAGAATGCACTAAGGAGCTACTGATGCACATGTCCTGTCTCTGTATTTTTCTGGGGAATTTCGTACTGGCCATCATCAGAGACAAGGTATGGGGAGGAGACAGACCCCTGGTCTGACCCAGTGGAGAGAAGTACAAATGGGCACAAGTTACCTTGCCACTTAGCAACCAGTGAAGGATCTGAAATGCTGTATACTGGTCGACTTCTTGAAAGGATACCTTTTCCAAAATAGCCCTTCAAAGAAAAGCAAAAATCCTTATTGTATCAGCAGACAAGAGTGAAATTCTTTCCAAATAGAAAATGTTTGCTGCCAAAATCAGTTAAAAAAACCCAACAAACCAACAAACAAACCAACATTAAATTCTGCAGCATTTAAGCCTTGCCTAAGTTTGTCACTTAGCTTCTGATAACTAGCTCAATATTAAACACTTGCACTCAAAAGATTTAACCAGTGGAGGGTGTTTGGTCTTCTTCCTCAATTCTAAATATTGGTCAGTTGGCATCTCCAAGTAGACTTGGACAAGAATGGTGGTAAAACGCTACTTGCCCCTTAGAAGGGGCTTAATGTAGCTTGTTTTACTCAGGAAGAAATCACTCTGAAGTTAAAGAATGATACAACATTAATATTCCAGTCTTCTGAGCTTTAAAACCAAGAAAATGCTTTTGCAAGGTTGCATAAAATGTTGAAAGGAGAAATAAACATAACAAATATAAAGTCCTTGCAGCTGATTTTTTTGCTCACGACATAACTTCATTCCCAATTTTATTTGCTGGGATAAGAATGAAATACTTTTCACATTTAATACAGAATATATGTTTTGTACTGATATCGGGAGATGAAGAAAATATGGAGAATTACTGGAGGCTTAAGGGGAAGGAAGACATAAAGGCAGGCAGATTTTAACATGTACTATGCTCTACCTGCATCTAAACCCCTTAAAATACTGTGCAAACAGGGTACAGCACCTTGTTATAAAGCTGTTCAATATCTTCAGGGTTCCTCACAATAACATTGCTGTTCATTATTTCAGCCTGGCATATTCTGAAATCCTTCCCACCTACAGCCACAGGAAAGGGAGAGTCATATGACTCAAAAACTCTTCTTTTCCTTCTTGGTGGGTGAAAAACTGCTTCTGCCATTTCCTAATATTAACGTTTCGTCCTAAAAAGTGGAAACAAAACATTTAATGTTCAGGAGTTAAGTTGACCGATTTTTACATGTTTCGGCAATACTGCCTTCCCAGCAGCACATCAGCAATAAATCCTACAGGATAATCCATGTTTAATTCTGTAACTATTATTCCAGACAGAAACAAGCAGCGATTTGCTAGTGCTATCTGTTAACCTTGGGCACTGCAGTGTCCCCTGAAGACCAGGTAGGGACAGTTCTCAGCCAGGAGTTTGTAAAGTAAACTTAAGACGGAAGGCAAGTACGTAAACTGCTGAAAGTATTTCAAGCATAAAACAGACGAAGGAGTAGAATAAGCAGAAACCACAGCACACAAGTGCCTCAATATAAACTGTTTCGAGTAATTACAGGAATAAATTCTGAAGAGCGAACAGTGGCTTGGCAGGTTTCTCTTTAAACAGGGCACCCGTTTCGCGGTGATATCGGACCGAGTAGGAGGCGCAGGGGACAGGGGAACTTCACCGTCAGTCAGAGGGAACTCCGCCCCACGGCAACAGCCAGCCAGCCGCGGCCCGACGACCAGTGGAGAGGGGCACAAGCCCTGCTGCTGTGGGCGCAGGAACCGCTTCACACGGGGCCGGTCCTGTCCCAGGCAGGATAACCGTAACCCAACAGTCCCGCCCGCCCGCCGCGACCCCAGGGCGGCGCTGCGGCCCCGGAAGGACGACCCGCCGCGGGGCCGGGGCCTGCAGCCTGGAGCCTCACGCCCGGGGGGCCACCCAGGGTGCACCCACCGCGCGCCGGCAGCCTCGCCCGGGGCGAGGTGCTGGGGAGCCGGGCAGGGAGCGGGACACCCCAGCCCGGCAACCGCGGCTACTGAGCGGCCACAACCCGAGCCGACCAGGCACGGGCCCCGCAACCCGCCCGTCGCCATAACAACCGCAGGCCCCACGCACCCCTCACCGCCGCACGAGGAGGCCTCGAACCGCCAGGCATAGCCGCGTGACCCCGCCCCGCGGCCGCGCCTGCGCACGGAGTCTCCGCCGGCGGCAGGGGGCCGGGCTGGCGCGTGGCCCCGCCCCGCCGGCGGCCGCGGTGGGAGGGTGGGGGGCGGTGGCGTCCCCCTCGCTGGTCCCACCGCGGCGTCCCTTGGCCCACGTGAGGGGCTTGTCTCGCGTGTGTGTGTCTCTGGCGTGACTCAGTGCCGGGTGTCCCAGCCCCGATGTGAGAGCAGCCGAGCGGTGTGTGGGGACGTGGGACGGCCCGGGGCTCCCGGCCGCCGGCTGCGATACGGCGGGAGCAGCGGAGATGGTTTGGGTGCGGGAAGGAGGAGGGGCCGGGCTCCCTGAGCACCGCTGCACCACGGCTTTGCCCTTCTTGTTCCTTATACTGCAGTAATGGCCACAGACGGAAAAGTAACCGGTGCCGGCGGTGTGGAAATAATTAAAGAGAGAGAAAAATGATATTTTCTGTGGAACTCCCGTCCTGAAATCGTAGAATCACAGGCTGGTTTGGGTGGGAAAGGACCTTTCAAGGCCATCTAGGCCAACCCCCCTGCAGGAGGCAGGGGCATCTGCAACTAGAGCACCTTGCTCAGAGCCCCGACCAACCTAACTTGGAATGGTTCCAGGCATGGGGCATCGACCACCTCTTTGGGCAACCTGGGCCAGGGTCCCACCACCCTCAGCATCAAAAATTTCTTCCTTCTATCTAGTCCTAAATCTCCCCTCTTTTAGCTTAAAACCATGAATGATGAGCTTCATAATGAGGGACATTTGAGATACATGGGTGGATGAAATTTCATAGCTGTGGGAGGTGAGGCAGAGAGAGAGAGTTTCCAGCTTGAAGGAATTGTTTTTGGCTCTGTAACAAACCCTTGACAGGGCCGTGATTCATGTAACAGCCTGGGATAGTGCAGTGCTCCTTACACAACTCATTAACAGAGTAATTGTGATCGAGCAGCTTGTTACCAGAGCTGACTTCGGGAGGATGTGGTGTTGCAATTCAAAAACCAAAAAGTACCTGAGTAAAATGCAGCGTTTTCCCTAGTTAGTGAGGAGCAAACATCCCTTTTTCGGTTTTGATACACAGGGAACTTGTTACCGTTTGAGCCTTGCATATCAAATTCATAATCATACTTGTAACGACAATAGAACTACTACTTATTTTGAGGTTCTGTTGTAAGGTGCCACAATCAAAGAAAGAGGATAAAGACATTTTGGCTCTGGGGAGACAGACCCTCAGGAGAGAATTCTGTCTGATTTTCAACAGATCCAGTGAAGTCACTGATGAAAAGCTGTAAAAATATATCATTCTTATGAGGTATTTTATTTCTCATTCCCATTTTATGAGCAGACTCCTGAGATACGGGGAGGGGGCAGTGATGGTTATATGGCCACATAGGAAATGTAGCACAGAACACAAGAATACTAAGGTGGTGTTCTTACGGTTATTTCCTAGAGGACCACTTTATTTATCAGTTCATGAGTGCTAAATTTAGTTTGAAGGCTGATTTACACACAAAGAGTTGAAGCAAAACCACAGAGGACCCCGTTGTGTTCCTGTCACCAAAGTACACAGCAATGCTCTGATCACTTCAGGCTCATTCTTAGTGCTCTACCGTTAAAAAACCTGTGAGTTAAAGTATTGTAAGTAACAACACGAGAGTAAGGTGGTATCCAAGATGTCACTCTGGTTCAAAATTCCAGCTAAATTTCTCAAATCAAGTCTCATTTAAATAGAAGTGGAGTTTATCTAGGCTTGATATATCTGTATTTTCTCATTGTGCAGACACATTACTATAAGCTGTATGCTACAGTGAGAAGCAGACAAAACATAAAAAAACCTGTGGGTCAGTTGCTTTCCTTCACATCTCATTATCTTTGTACAGCCTTGAGAGGGAAACCACAGCATATGCCATTCAGTCAGTGAACTGAATCACACCCGTGTTTCTTCAACCAAGTATCTGATCCCAGTTCTGATTATAAGCCCAGACTGTGCTTCAGTAGGAAAATTTGCTGTCTGAAGGACAAGCTGTCTTCAAGATGAGTCATGCACCCTTTTCAGTTTTTTTTTTAGAACATCAATAATTGTACAGGCACTTTCACAAATATCTGGATCTCCCTTTTTATGATGAGACAGCAAATGACAAGGTGGCAGCTAAATGACGAGCTCAGAAAAAAAAGCAAACCCTCCAGATTCTCGTGAATCACAAACCGGGAATGAGTCAGAAATGCCATTCTGCTGTCAAAAGAGTGTCACAAGGGTGACCTCTGAGGAAAGACTGAAATAACTCGGTCTAGAGAAGACAAAATGGGCAAAATAGAGCATTGCAAAGAGGAAGACATGCGTTGTTCTGCATGACCGCTGGAAAACAATAGGAGGAGCAAGGAGATTATATTGCAACGTAACATTGAGCTGGTGAGGTGAGGACAACACTGTCACTACCCAGGAGGACTGTATTCTGTCCATTACTGGAAATGTTAAGAGCAGGTTAGACAAAAATCTTGCAGAAACAGCTCAAAAGTGAATCTTGCCTCAAACAAGGGACTACACTAATGCACTGATGACCCCTTTCAGGGGACTTTTCAGGATTTCTCCTTCCAGGAGCTTTTCTGCTCTCTCTGCAGTGCGGCAGAAGATGCAATGCTCCACGCTGCCCTATGGAGGCTGCAGCTTTCCTTAAATCACCTTTCAGCTTTCCAGTTCTGGTTTACAGTCTTTCGGCTCAGGAATGTCGTTACAGGAACAGACTGCTTCACACTGTTTTTATATATAATGAGCACACTCATTGCTTCTAATACAGAGCACCCTATTGCTTACTATCGCGTGACACTCGGCTGAGTTACTCTGCTGCTCTTTATTAAATTAAGGCCCAAACCAACGTCAGCTTTCTGCGACGACTAATACGACCCTCTTATCCAAATTGTGATGAGAACAATGTGGTTGTAACCCCTCAGTTCCACAAACGCATTGCCTTAAACTTTGACACAGTTGCCTTTGCTGCATAAATTTCAGTTGTCCGTTGCCTGACTACCAAGGTCCTGTTGTTTACGTTGCCATCCCCAGAATCACCTCCAGCCTGGTCCCTTTTGGAGACACTGGTGCGTGTGCAGTAGTCTCCTTGAACCAGTGCTATGTCTTTGACAGAGAAGTTGCAAGCTTCTGCTCCCTGTCGTTACAGGATTTCTCAGGCGGTGGTAGGGGAGTAGAACTGAAATATGTCAATGGGGAGATGTGCTCTCACCGTCAGGCTTATTAAACTCCTTCTGTGACCACATACATGGTCACATCCTTTACAATCTGTGTACTCTCAGCCTTTCTGCAGTTTATCGTCTCCTTCCACACTAACAATCACATTACAAAGCTCATCTGGAATCCTTTAGATAAAACATTGCATTTATACAAGAAGAGCTCATTTAATATTACATGAACTAATATTTAACAGCTAATATTAACTAAATTTCATGCTCTGAAGATTCTACTCCCTGTAAAATTAAGTTGCCATACGCAGGAAGGTGCTGGGCAGTTTTGTTAGCCAAGGTGTTTGTTTTCAGGATGTTTGGGGAGTTTTATAGAGTTGGGAAGTTAATTCCCACTCCTATCTCAGCCAAAACATACAGGCCAGGTACTCTTTAAATACATATTTTACATTCTTAGGCTTATTAAAAGAAACATAAATGTCAGCCTGTCAAACTCTTTGCCTGTGTAACACTCTCAAGGAAGTTAGTCATAAAATCATAAAAGAATGACCTATTCACATAGTGTCTTTAGGTAATTTTGGATTGAATACCAAAAAAAAAAAAAACAAAAACGGGAAAAGAAAAAGAAACTTTTGCATAGCATCCCATGAAATTCAAGTTCATTATGAAGTTCATTTTTGTCTCTGGTTTCCATGGGATGTTCCTGTCCAGTTTTCTTATCCCATACTACTTATAGTCCACAAAACAAACATCAGGACACTTTTTTCACTAAAGCTCTTTCCTTTCTCACAAGGTGATTGGAACAGTAGCTGGAGGATGGGCTGTAGTTATTTACATTAGCCAGTTCCAGCTTCCCCAGACTGACAGAAATTCCCATGGAAATTCTGGTTACATTAACTTTGACAGAGATATGGGACTGTTTTTGGAAACTTAAAAAAACCAGCCAAAAAACAACTAGGGAATAGTTTTCATTTTTATTAATATGCAGTATCTTCATTTTGTTTATTAAAGAAATAAATCAAGGTTAGTTTCTGCTTAGTTTCAGATGGCTTTCACAGGAGACAAAAAAGAGAAGTCAGACAAATATTGGCCAAGCATCAACCCAGTAAGAAATCCCATAACAGCAGAAAACCCGAAGTGGATGGCAATAAAGTGAACAGCATGAGAAAAAGAGAACACTAAAAATGAGTGTGTAGCCACCGTACTTACTTCAGACATGGAAAATATTTTGTGTTCTTGGAGATTAAACACATTTTTCTGAGGAATTCTTACAGAACCGCTTGATCCAGCTGACATCCCATCGCATCAGTGTCTCTGCAGACATTGCAGTGTCACTTTGTGCTCCTGACAGCCAGCTCTCAATTTGTATTTGTGATTGAAAATCGAACCATCAATTCTCACTGCGTTAAGGCTTTCACCATCCCAGAAATGATTACTTTCCTTCTCCCTGTGGAAAGAAACGCAAAAGGTCTGAGCTTGCAGTTTCAGGGGAGATTAAGGGCACTTAGAATCTCTGCTTTTTGCCCATCCCTTGAGCTCCTGTATCAGATTTATTTACCTTTTGTTGAAGGAACATTTGTTCCTTCATGGATCATTAGTTTTTCTGTTTCATCAGTCACCCAGGTAAATTGTTAAATGACGCACAGCCTCTGTTTTGCCAAATCCTGACTCTGTCACCTTCAACTGCTGCACCTAAGCCATGGGCCAGGCAGTGACAAGCAAGGACAAAGCTCCAGCTCCAGTAAGACCATCAGTAAATGTCTCCCCACCCCCCCCCCCCCCCCCCCCCCGCCCCCCCTGTCCGTCTTCCTCTCCCGGTAACAACGAAAAAATTGTACTGAAGCGTCACGTTTCTTTTATTATCAGATTTA
>WUAM01000237.1:4206705-4228352 GCA_024336885.1 Actenoides hombroni | reverse complement strand
GGGTTCCCGGGGCCGTCTGTCCCCACACCGAGGGAGTTTGTGTGTCCGTCCCCAGCCCCCAGCGAGGCCGGACTCCTGGGGCTTTCCCAGAACTCCATCCCCGAAGCCGAAACACTGGGCGGTGTGGGAAACGGTTGGGTTTTTTTCCCTGGGTGGAGGGGGAGGAAGTGGGGTCCTACACCAGCCCCCCGGGATCGGTGTCCTCGTCCTCTGACAAAACAACACGGGGAAAAGGCTGCGCTCCCCCAAAATTCCCCTGGCGCTGCCTTGGCAGCAGCCGCCTGCCAAAGTGTCTTCCTCGGCAGGCGGCTGCTGGCCCCTGGCCAGGTGGGACCCTGCCAGCGCAGATGCCCGAGGTGAGCGGCCGGGGAAATGCCTTAACCTGCGGTAGCCTCCCTGCCGCGGCCACCGGTCCCTGCCGGAGCGGGTCGCCTTATCTCTTATTTTCTGCCAGAAATGGCCTTGGTTTCCCTGCCCGTCGCTCGTGTTTTTAGGGCCGGCTGCAGGTGCTGGAGCTCACGCACCACCTGCTTTGGGAGAGGGGAGGGATGGGAAATGTTGAGGTTGGAGCTGCCTCTGGATGCTCTGTGACCGGGGCGGGGGGGTTTCTGCAGGATCTCAGCCCTGAGGAGCTTCCTGGAAGGGAAGGAAGAGACAATGGATCAGGACTTGGTGCTGGGGTGGGGGAGCGGAGCAGCTCTGCCGCCTGGGGTGGGCGATGTCGCAGCTTGACACGGTTCGATCCTGGCTCTGATGTGTGTGTTCCTTTTCCCAGGTGCTGCTCCACCGCCCAGCTCCTGGCTAACCAGCACCAGTTCTTCAGTGGCAAGCTTTATGTCCTTCTCTAGTAGCTAAAGCTGCCAGTTGAAGAACTGTTGAATGTAGCCACTCTCTTCTTGTCACCGGGATCTTGGATGTCAGCTGGACTTGTGCCCTGAGCAACCGGGACGAGACAGTCTGCAGCATCCTGTGGATTTGAGGGCTGACGATGAGCCCATCTGGGATGAAGTCTCCTCACCACCTCCAGACAGAGCCTTGGCTGGTGGATTGCCAGGCGGCCCTGCCAGCAGGGCTGTCAAGCGGGGTCCCCCCCAGCAGTGGGGTGGCACCGAGCTGACAGATGACTGGAGAAGACCGAAAGAGGCATTAAACTTTCTGTTTTGCTCAACAGTTCAGTTTTAGGAAGTTTGTTGCCTGTGGGCTGCCTGGACCTGCCTGGTGGGAGGACGGTGGAGGCAGAAGCCTCTGTGGGGTGCTGGGAGGTGGGGCTGTAGCACTGAAACTCAGTTCCTGGCCACCTTGGGATCTGTGGGTGCGGGGTTGGTTTTTCAGATCTTCTTGGGTTGCCTCAAGCGAAAGAGTTGGCCCAAGGCTGGGTGTAGCTCTCAGGACTGACCGACTGCTGAGCTTGGGAGCAGGATTAATCCTGTAACGTGCCAGGCAGCGGGATGGAGCCATAGGAGAGAGTCAGCTCCACACCCACGCTGCCCTGGTGCGGGTCAGGGCCAGGTGCAATGGGGCTGGGCTGCCGGGAGCGGGTGACTCAGGGCCGAGTCACACACAGTCCCAGACGTCTGTTCTGGGAATCACTGTCCTGTGAGGCTGGGCAGCCCTGGGCAGTGCCAGGATTCCAAGTATTTGGAGGCAACAGTGCTGATACGTGTCTGAGTGAACCTTGCTGGACTACACCATGGTCCAGGCTCTGCCTTGCTGGTGGACAGAACCAGAAGATTGCCCTGAGGGGACTGGGAAGCTGTTCTCCAGGGATTGAGACCCCCCCTGCCTTGCACTGTGTAGCTCTCCTACGGCTCAATGCAGGATGAAATATCTCTGTGTGGACCCAGCAAGGGCTCCTGGGAGCCTCCACTCCCTGAGGTGCCTCTCCCCCAGGACTGCCAGGACCACCACCTCCCAGGCTGCTGTGGTGGCTGGGAAGCAGAGGAGTGGCTGGGCAGGCCCCAGGCAGCAGCACCAGGAAGAGCACAGCTCGTCCCAGCTCCGAGGCAGGCTGGGGAGGAATGTCCCTGTGCTGAAATACGTTTGCACAGTCTCAACTAAATCTGCCTGTCCAGGCCCCAGCTGCCCAAGGCAGGGCTGCTACCAAATTTTGGCACCCAGAGCTGTGCAGAAAGTGGTCTGGCATCCACTAAGTGGTAGAAGTGGAGCAAATGTCTTATCCAGGGGGTGCTCCTTATATAAAGCTGCTCTGCTTGGTGTGTGCTTGCTGGTGGCTACAAGAAGTTGCTTTGAGGTCACCAGGAGAGAATGGGGCTGCTGAACCCCCTCGGGTTGCTCTCGGACCAGAAATGATGACCATGGATGAACACCTCCAGCTCCAGGCAGAGCTGGTTTCTTCTACCACAGCTGCCCTGCTGCAAGTCTGTGCGAAATAGCTGGCACTTGCTCAGTGCTCAGCGAGTCCTGGAGCGTGCTGAGGGGGCAAAAAGTTGTGGGTGTGTGTGGGTGTGTGTGTGTGTGCAGGATGCCTGAGGGCAAGGAGGAACAGCTCCCTGGCCCTTTTCCCCCTTCCCAGGCAGCACTTTTGGTGTTTGTTATGGAGGGGAGCTGTGTGATCCGACTACCAGCGTCTCCACCCTCGCGCGCCTCTGCGTACAGGTAACGCTGAGATTTGCTGCTTCCTCCCGTTGTTGTGAAGGGCAGACCTGTTCTGCTGAAAACCAGCTCTTTTCCAGGTAAGATGTGGCTGCTTTGGAGCAGAGAATTGCCCTGAGCAGCAGCACCAAGCCCCTGGGGGCAGGAAATGTAAGCTGCCCAGTGTTTCAGGTCAAATTAATACATGAGAAGGTGCCAAGGTGCAAGTGTGTGCGTTTAACACAAGCCCGGCGTTGCAGTGTCTCACCTCCCGAGCAACCCGGCTGGGGCTCTGGCTCGCCTCCATTTCATGTAAAAGCAGAGGGGGTTTAAGTAAGTGTCCCTATGGGAACTTGCCAGGCTCTTGGGGCTTACCCTTCCTCCTGCAAAGCCCCATGTGACCGGTGAGTAAGTGCAGTGTTTCCTGTAGAAAGCACAGCCTTGCTCGCTGTTGCCTTGCAAAAATTTACTAGCTCTTTCCTCTGGCATCGAGGCCGAGTTTCCTGCAGCGTCCGGCCACCTCCTCGAAGCATCCAGCACAGGGGGACCCAGTAGGAGCGAGGGGCTGCTGAGCGGGGCTGTGATTTCTCTGCCGGAGGCCGGCTGCTGTCGGGGAGGTGGAAGCGCTGGCTGCGACACCTAATGCAATATTCCAGAGGGCTGTAGCGATGCCAGCAGGTGCTGCTGGCTCAGAGGTCAGATGGCAGCCCTCTCTCCTCAGGGGTAGGGTATTTCGTGCGAGTTCCTGCACACAGACTATCTAGCTCCCAGCTGGGAGAGCAGCTTGCCTCGGTCACAGCTTCCCTGGCTGGGAAAATGTGCTTTCGCAAAGTAGAAGGTCAGCGTGACCGGTGTGCTGAGTGAAAGCTCCCTGCCAACAGCCAGCGAGAGGAGCAGGAGGGGTTGGTGGAGCTCTCAGTGTGTGGCTGCTTCTGCCTGCTCAGACCCTCAGCTGAGCTCCAGCACAGGGGCATCCTCCTCTTATCCCACCCGGCAGATCCCTGTCCAGAAGAGAGGGGGAAAGCGCAGTTTCGTGAGCAGCCAGGGGCTGTCTGCAAACACAAAAATGCAGGCACTGGGTTCAGCTTTGCTCATGGTTTTATTTCTCCTGTGCCAGGATGGGAGGATGTGGAGCTGTTAACATTCAGTCGACTCTCTGCCCCTCACGGCAGGGCATGTACTGAAGCTTAGGTTTCTGCCAGCAAGGGAATATTGCCAATGTCGAAGGCCCTGTGAACGAGAGGTACGTTGGGGATTTGCAGTAATTCACCTTGACTTTGTGCCCCTCAGTGGGCTCTGCTGGCACGGGGAACGAGGCGCAGAGCCACCCACCAGCTCGGTCAGGGCGTCACTTACTCTGCTTCTTCTTTAGAGATTTGTTTCCCTAAGTATAAAACTTCTGCAATCAGAGACACCATGGGGTCACAGTTCAGGCTGGCAGCTGCAGTCACGAAGCCGTCCCTGAAAGGGAAAGCAGAAGAACATGGATCTCTTCAGCACACGTAACTCAGCACGGCAGCATCCCCGGGGCACCCTGCCTGGAGGCCAGCTGTAGTTTGGAGGGCTTGGGGCAGGGTGGCTGGTACTGCAGGGTGCACGGGGACTTGTGACAGAGCGCCTGGCACTGCTGGGAGCTGGGCACTGAGCCTGAGAGCAATGAGGCAGAGGAGATGTGTCCCAGGCTGCCTGCCCAGCTGGTGTCTTCATTGAAGCTCATCCTCTTCTCCTTTCCTGTCCCGCTTTGGTTTTCTCTGAAACCATCTCCCTGCTGGTTCAAGGGCCAGCGGGTGCCTGCAGTGTGCAGCCGTGGGAGGTGATGTAGAGCTTCTGGAGGAGGTAAGGAAGAGGACCGTGCCCTGTTCCCAGGGTGCTGTCGTGTCAGGCCACAAACTGACTATGGATTCACTCACCTGATGTAAAAGATCAGGAACTTCTCTTGCTCCAGGCTACCCTTCACAACAGTATCTGTGTATCCCTTCCCGCAGCCTGTGAGAGAGAGCATCGCAGCCTGCTCGGGGAGCCCTGGCACAGCACCTGCCACCCGTCCCCCCTCAGTGCCATCACAGGTAGGGGCAGAGGGGACAGCGATGGGCTGAGAGGAGGCACAAAGGCCACAGACAAGCAGAACTTGCTCAGAGGTGCAAGACTGTGTCATGACTCAGCCTCTCCTTGGCTTGGAGAGGGGAATTCTTCCTCCTTGTGACCTCTAAGCCACTAGAGATCAGCAAAGAACAAGAACACTGGGTAACCTTTGAGCCCAGAGGTCAGAAACAGGATTCACAAACTTGCCATGGCACCCAGTCCAAAACTTGAGCTGCTTCAGGTAAACTCTGCAACCACGGTGTGTCTACAAGCCCCAGACCCAGCTGGTGGATGAGCAGATAGACTGGGAATCAGTTTGGCTGTTCCTATCTCTCTGTCCCCCTCTACCTGTGTAGCGGATGCTTTTCCCAAGCATCGTGGTCCAGAAGTAGGGAACAGTGTGCAAGTCTTTCTCTTTCTTCAGCATGTTTAAGGCAGCAATGTGACCTGTGATGAGCCGGCAAAGGAATTATTTTTCATGTAGGTCTTCAAAGAAATGCCCCTTGTTACCCTGCTGCCCCTTCTGCCCCGTCCCCTCCATGCCCATCTCCAAGGGGAGCTGGAGAAGGAGGTGGATGTGCTGTCTCACCGTGGGCCTCAGCCACCTGTTGGTGATGGATGCTGGACCGGTCCCCATTGAGCAGCGCCACAGGGAAGGAGACCACATCCCCCGCAGCGAAGACATTCAGGATGTTGGTTTGCATACGCTAATGGCACAAAAAGCTAATTAGTGTAGCGATGAGGGGGAAAGGATTGAGTGTGGACCCGGGAGATACTCAGCTGGCACTTACCAGATCCACCAGGATGGCACCGCTGTCATCTCTGGCGATGGAGGTGCCCTTCAGAAATGTTGAGTTGGGGAACACCCCTGCAGGGAGAGGAGCAAGGACAAATGCAGCAAAGCTCTGCAAAGGCAGGGAGGGAGCTTGGCCTTGGCCCTGGCCCTGCAGCAAGCACGTGCCTGTGGTGCCTGCTCAGCCTGCTTGGAGCAGAGCAGCTCGCAGCAGTGATCAGTGCTTGGGCTGGTGCTGAGCTAATCCAGGGGCAATAAAACCAGGGCCCAGAACAAGGCACGCTCTGATAACACAGCCGTGACCTACAGAGCTTAGCGAATGTGCCAAAGTCATACTGAGAGCATAAGTAGCTCCTTTCCTCCTGCCAAGTGTTTGCTCATGGGCTGCTGACTTTCTTCAGGTGTTTGGGGCCAAGAGGAAGGGCTGGATGATAACAGGGTGGGAAAGGGACTGCGGGGAATGGTGTCCTGGGAAGGAACTGTGATGCTCTGGGCTTACTGGCTGTTCTCATTGTCAAAGCTGCCTCCCTCTCCCAACTAGGGTCTCTTACCTATTCCCACCACTACCACATCTGCGGGTAGGTTCTCTCCGCTGTCAAGAACAGCCTCTGTGACCTAGGAAGGAAGAAGGATCGTTAACAAAGGGTTAAAAACTCTGTCCTAGTTCCTGCAGCCTCCCTGCTGCCTCATTCTTTGCTGTCTTTTTTTCCTTCCCCAGGTTCAGATCACCTTGTCCAATTAATACATGTGGCCAGGAACATTAGAGAAAAATCACTGTTGTCCCTGAGACATGAACACATACTGGTGCCCTTTGAGCCCAGAGTTGTGCTCAGTGAAAAGAAATATGAGGGTCTATATGTGGGAGAGGAAAACACAGATGTAGGCACTGGGTTATACCTCAGCTTGGGTTTTTTTCCCCTAAAATTAAGCAGTTCAGGGATCACAATGGCATGACTGACCTTGCCATCCTCCCCTTTCAGCTCACAGAGTTCTGTTTTCATGTGAAACTTCACCCCTTTATTTTGCAGCATCTGAAAAGGAAGAGGAAGCTGGTGTGAGTATTCACTAGGAAATTCCAGGCTGTGCTGCAATAAAAACAGCTTTACCCAGCCAAAACCCAGGCAGGTGGCTGAGCTGCTGCTCTGGGCTGCAGACAGGTTTAATTTGTGTCCCTGGCTGGTGCAGGGTGCCTGGAAACCTGGCTTCGCTCTGTCTGTCCTGGTCAGGACGGGCACGTGAGGTGGGTCTAGAATGAAGCAGGGCTTGGGGATGAAGCTGAGCTGGGGAGCGTGACGTGTGTGCAAGGGAGGCTGGGACCAGCCATGTGTGCAGAGCTCCTTTGGTGAGCTGCACGTGAGAAAGGTGGCTGGGCACGCGGGGCTATGATTCAGCCCAGGGGATCACAGGGCTGCTTGGATGGCATGTGTTCTCCAACCTAGAAATTAGCACCAGCTTTTCCTAACCTTCATGGCAACACCTCCAACCTGAGGACCCAGTGCATTCTGGAAAGCGAACTCCTTTTTATCCACCACTGAGATAGCACCAGCCTTGTCTGAGAGGAAGGCAGCTATCTCCATTCCTGCAAGGGAAAGGCATGCCCAAGGTAAGCCAGCTGCAAGCAGGGACCTGCACCCTCCTCCTTTTCCCCGTCCAGGTGGGGAAAACAAATCTGATGCATTGCCAGTGCTTAACTGCTCTTTATGCATTTCTGGGCTGAGACGTTTTGCTCCCCATGTTCTTTGTTCTGATGCACTATGGATCTGGGTATTAGGAAATACAAAGAATGGTTCCTGGTGTGTACAAAATAGTTCCCATTCTGTGCCTTACCCCCTCATTTTCCCAATGTTTCTAGGGAACCCAGCTCCTCTGAAGGACAGTGACCTCTTCATAAGGCACATTTCCCTCTGTCCATGCCCAGGAACTGTTTATAGTCCCCAAAGTCCCTGGCTATCAGAGGAAAGAGTTGAGTATATGCTGTGTAACTCATACTCCCACCAGCTACAGGGCTTTGGGGAGGAGCCCAGGCGGTTATTGAATGAACATCCCTTCCCCGAGGGCCTCTAGTCAATCTGCACAGGTCTCTAGTTAATCTGCACACACAACTGAAATGGGTTTCAAGGCTATCACTGATGACTTGATACCCACTCCAGGCTGGTACCTATGAATGAAGCTCCTACAATCACCAGATTCTTCCCAGTTGCCAGCTCTAAGATTTTTCTAGAGTCTTCTAGGGTTTGGAGAATGCACACATTCTGCAGGTCTGCACCTGGGACTTTGAGGAAGCTGGAGCTGAAAGAGAAAGTATCCAGCTACATCTTATGATCAGAAATGAAACGAGAAATGGATAGGGGAGGGCACAAACCAATGCAATCTCTTGGCTGTGTCATCCCATCCTGTCCTTTTCTCTCATCTCCTCCCACCTCCTCACACAACTCTAGAAGACCTCCACACCCTCGTGTTGACATATCTTGTCCCGTCTAAAATTTTGTGTCACAAATGCTTTGTGCACTCACTGGCTGCCTGTTGCAATGAGCAGCTGATTGTACTTCTGAAAGGACCCGTCCATGAAGTCGACCTTCTGCTTCTGGAAATCCACTGACACTGCCTGCAGGAGAAAGGAGGCAAAGATCAGACCATCCTGGTCCGCTGGTGTCCTGCCACATAAATCCATTCTGCTTGCCTGTGACTGCACACTCTATTTCTGGACACTCAGGTGAGATGAGGAATGCTGGAGTCCTCCACCCATCAAGGACAGAGCTCATCTGTTCTCATACCTCTTTCTCTGTCCAGACCTCTATGCCGAGAGCATCGAGGAATTCAGGTTTCCTCAGGTAGACGTCCTCAGCTTTCAGGTTCATTGCCTAGAAATAAATCAGAACTATGAAATACACCTCTTACATCCAGCAATACTTTTGTGGTGTTTGCTGGGAAGTAAGTTTGTATGAGAGGTAAATTTTGCATGAGTAAATCACAGCTCCCTACACTGTCCCATCCCTGTCATCTTCTCGTCCCCCCCTCAGAAAAACCCATCAGCTCAAACTCTAGTGGGAAAGAACTCAGTGAAAGGGGATAAAACCCTTAGCTTATCGTGGACTCTGATCAAAGAGTTTCTGGGAGGAAGAAGTGAGACATTAGATGGAAATTAGACCCCTTTTCCTTGTGGGTGCTTCAGTGCTCCTGCTTGGCCAGAACAGCTCCTTCAATTGTTCATTCTGGTCCTGAGTGTGGGCCCTGGCCGGACTCACACGTGGTACCCAGGCACAGTCCTGCCCTTCTCACGTACGAACCTTGCTGAGTTTGGACTTGTCAAATGGAACATGTTTCTCTTTGGTGGCCATGATGATCCTGCCAGTAAAGCCCTCTTGGCGAAGTGTCTCTGCACACACCAGGGCAGCCACACCTATGAGAGATGCTCATCTCAGCCCACTGCGGAGTAGGTGGAGGAAGGTGGCAATTCCTTCTTGGAGAAGAGAGTGGCAGCTCACAGCATATGTGGGGAGAGCACAGCACAGAGCACTTCACTGACCTCCCCCCAGAAGCAGCACCGTGTCCCGGTTGAGAAAGCATCGCTTGCTTGTGGCCTTCACCCTCAGACTGCTTTCAAGGTCCTAGGAGCAAATGAGAAGTGCTGAATTCATACCTAGCCTGAAGTGCTGCCTGCGCTTAGTGACAGCAGGTAAGGTCAGTACCTTCTTCTTTGCCGTGACAAACACTTTTCCATCTTCCACTGTTACCTGAAGGGGTGAAAGGAGAGTGAATTTAAGTGCTGCATCCATGAAGATGTGGTAGGAGCATTCCTGGGAGGATCCGGTCCAACGGGCTGTTTGTCTTTGATACACCAAGAGTGACTTCTAGGGCTCTTGGATGTGAAATAATGCTGAGGAGCTCATGAGCTTTTCTCCTTATCCCAAGATCACTCAGGAAGAGGTGCAAATCCTTTTTTCTTTCCCAAAGGATTGTGCTGGCTGTGAGCGATACCAGGATGTATGGCATCACCTTTACTGAAAGCAGCTTTAGGACAGGGAGTTACATGATCCCAAGTGATCATCACCCCCCCATGTGTTGTAGCTCTGTGTGACCTGGATCATGGAGCTGTGGCCGGGGCAGGGTGCTACCAGTTGCTGTCAGGGACTTGTAAGAGTGGAGGAATGCAAGTGGTATGGAGAACACGGTCCAAGCTGGGAGGAAGAAGAGACAAGAAGTCACCTTAAAGCAAGGAAGACAGTCCAGAGAAGGGTATTCCTCGATGTCCCCAGTTTTGATGTTGAAGCAGGCGCCATGCCAGGGGCAGCGCAGCCTCTCCCCTTTCAAGACTCCTGCAATAGAAAAGCCCCCCACCCTGAGTGGTGAGAGCTGATCTCCCTGACACGGCTTCTCCTGCGGGTCCAGAGCCAGGGTTACCTCTGCTGAGCGGGGCACCATAGTGGGGGCACTTACTGCCCAGGGCCCTGAACTCCTTCTTGTTCCTCACCAGCAGCACTGGGTAGCCGGCCACCATCGCGTCCCAGAGCCTGTGGGAGAGGTGGAGAGGTGGGCACCCTGGGGAGCCAAGGTTTGGCCCCTTGCAGCCATCACGCTGTCCAAGAAGGACATGGAGGGGCAGAGAAGGGAAACAAAGCTGGGGAAGGGTCTAGAGCCAAGTCTGGTGAGGAGCAGCTGAGGGACCTGGGGTTGTTCAGCCTGGAGAAAAGGAGGCTCAGGGGAGACCTTCTGGCTCTCAACAACTCCCTGACAGGAGGCTGGAGCCAGGTGGGGGTCAGGCTCTTCTCCAAGGAATAAGCAACAGGACGAGAGGAAACAGCCTCAAATTGCTCCAGGGGAGGTTTAGGATGGATTATTCAGAAAAAAGTCTTCTCCAAAAGGGTTGTCAAGTTGTGGAACAGACTGCCCAGGGAAGTGGTGGAGTCCCCATCCAATGCTGAGGACCTGACCTCGAGTGCTGGCTCAGTACCAAACCCAAACTTCAGAGCCTTCCCCTGCAGCACAGAGATAAGAGATGGTGGTATAGGGGTACAGACAACAGAAAAAAGCAATCCATTCCACTTGCTGATAGAGAAGCAAAATACAACAGCCCCTCTTCTTATGGTCCCCAAAGCCAGAAGTTCCCAGATGAGAAGCAAACGGCGTGAGCAGGGACGCAGGCGAGTCTGCCCCGGAGCCCCACATCCTGCACCGAGCTGGGAGCAGCCAGACCAGAGGTTTGCACAATGCCACTGGCAGGGTTCGGTTCCACGAAAATTTGCAGTTGTGTAACTCCAATAACGTGCCCTCTCCTGGGGCTTTTAATATTAAGATCAAATATTGAATACCCTACATGCATCTAATTAGCTGTAATATGCATCCTGCTCGGCTCAGTAAGAACAGCAAAGAAACACAGTCAAAAACAATTAGATCAGGGCCTTTTTTTTTTTTTTTTTTTTTTTGCGATGAGAAAAACGACAGCTGGACTCCACAGATTCCTGCAGCAGCATTTGCATTAGATGAGATTGCATTTTTCTGTGGAAAAAGCCTCGGAGCCAAAAAGGGTTTCAGATAGCACCAGCCGAGGCTCACAGCTGCCTTCGGCTTTCTGCGCTCCCCGAGAAGAACTCCGGGAAGGAAGAAGGGTTCCTGCTCCGAGCCACTTCTCTTCTGCTCCCATCCAATGTGCTACATAATCAATCGACTTTGTCCACCCTCTGCCCAAGACCAGTGAGATCCCCCGAGGAAAAAAGAAATAAAAATCCACCAGGCTGGTGATGACCCACATGAGAGAATTCTCATTAATTCCTCAGTAATGTTACATAAGGTCATTTTGTTGAATTAAAATTATTGGGATTAATCCTCTTAAATGTTCTCTTAGATGCGAGGGGGATCCAACTGCAGCTGGATCATCCCACAGCTGGTTCTAGAAAGGGAAAACAGTGTTTTAAAGCCCCGTAATGGTTTTGTTAAATTCATCCCCTGAACAAGGACACAAAGCAGCTTTTTATGGCTTTTTTAGATCACTTACAACTTCTGTAAGCTGTCATTAACTATCATCAAAGCCTGAAAAACGAGGCAAATGGGTTCAATGTCAGTTTTACTGCCCAAACCTGAAATATTTTTGGTTTCCCATCTGCCTCATCTGAAGTGTTTTGATAGCTGGAAGGTGACTTTGCCTTTCAAAACCTTTTCAGACGTTGCTCTCCACAAGCAAATATTCTGTGGACAATAGAGGAAGCAAAGGGACGTACGGAGCCTCTTCATCGCTCCGCGCACTTCATCCCCACGAGCAAGTACTGCCACCAAAGCCCACTGTAAGAACAGAGCAACCTCGTGCATTTTATCCAGATATTAAGGGTGGGCGTACCAAAGCCAGGCTTTGGTAGGACGTACCCAGATCCTAACCCGGCTTCCAAAGCCCCCCCATTCTGCTGAAATCCCTCGGGATTCAGAGAAACACCCCCTCTCTCCCCCTGCCCCGCCTTTCCTAGCACCGATCTCTGCACAGTTGACATCTTTTTCCTGTGTGTCCTGGCTCTGCTCGTGCTCATTAGGGACGTGTGCTGTCATGAAAACACTCAGCTCAAATAAAATGATGCTTTAAAGCAGCTTTGCTTTTTTGGGATATCAAATCTAGCAGCAACTGTCTTTCTGAAGCAATAATTGATGTGTTTGATTAGCTCTGGTAGCAGATGGGGTGGGGTTTTTTTTCAGTACTTTTGATGTTTTAACATGTTAAGCTGAGAAGGAATCAATTCTGGAAAGAGCGATTATGCTGTTCCTCGTATCCTGTCCATCTCCCCTGGCACGGTGACAGCTCGGGGGCCCCATCTCTGAGCAGCGTGCTTGCCACAAGCCCCTGGGTGTGCTGCCAAGCTGACATTAGCCGCCGCTAATCTCAGCTTGGAGATCTTCGAGTCACGGTGCTCCCAGTTCCGCAGCGGGCTGCCTTTCCCTTACAGGGTGTAATCCAGCACCGCACCCCTCAGATCACAGTCCAAGGGAGAGTATGCTGGCTGCTGGGGGGTAAGTAACCCCAAACTGCAAGGGATCCCGCAGTGATGGCAAATTTTGCCATCAAAACGGGAAGGTCTCACGTAGATGTGATGAAAGTCCTGGGCTGAGGAACGGCAGACTGGCATCTGTCACTGCTGCTGCTGCTGCTGCAGGCAGCACAAACCCAAAGCTTGCCTGCCAAACTGGGCCATTTCTTGCAGAAGGGCTGCAAGGTTTCTGCTGCCTGTACTTACTGGAGGTTCACGGACGGCTCTGCCTACAACTGAAACACACTCGGACAGAGCAGAGGCACAGACCTCTCCAAGAGGAGGTGGTGAGAGCTGTGCTCAGGAACCCGGGTGATGGGGCTGAATTGTTGCAGCCTGGCTCAGGTCTGCTGGCTGTGCTGAAGAGCTGGAGCTGGAACGCGGCAGATACGGTATTTTAGGATTCCGCCCACACTGTTAATAAGGTTTCGCAGCAGGAAGGAGGTATGTTGCACTTGTGATTAATTACATGCATTTGGATATATTTAAATCATAACTTCTACACTTGCACTCAGAGAACAGGTTATCTGAAAGGAAGACAAATGCACAGCTTTTCCCTGCCACCTGCCACAAGGGTTCAGTCAGATAATGTTAACCCTTCAGGGATCCTCAAATGCAGCTGATGTTTAGAAAATACCTTGCCTGGTCTAACTGGGCACATGCCTTCAGAGAGAGGTACCCATGGCAACGGGGGAAAGCCCTGCCTCAGCTTGAAGTCTCCCACCTACAACTGCCCCGAGAAGGACGAAGGAACAATTTTTGCCCAGCATTTCCCCAAGATTTAGAGCCAAGTTCTTCCAACGCAGTACAGTTTGAAAATGGATTTGAGGACCTCGGGCATCCTCAGAGTCTCGTGGCATTTCCCAGTAGAGAGGACACCAGGGGCTCTGCTTTGAGGTCCTGCTGTGTGTATCTCTCTGAGCCAGGACAGACACTCAGTGCCCCCCTGTGAGGCTGCTGGGGCACTGGGTGGAACTGGGAGGCAGCGTGCTGCCAAATATTCCCATGCCTGTACTAAGCAGTGGAAGAATATAAACATATACCACAATGAATGCACCCACTGCCAAAAGACCACGAATAATTATTTGTCCTTGCTCTGCAGCGTGAGCTGGGGCTTTGTAACAGATCCAAGAACTGTCCCGTGACCTCTCAGTGGCAGGAGGAGAGAAGAATGTGGCACTAACTGAGAGAGCTCCTGTAAGATCAGCAGACTAAGGACTGGCCACTGGCAGAAAGCAGAGGAGCTGCCCTTTGTCCCTGGGTGGCTCAACCAGCCTGAGGGGATGTTAAGGGTGCCCTGGCCCCCCCGGCACACCAAGGGCTCGGGGCAGCCTCTCCCACGCTCGCCGGGTGAGACACGGGGACCCCGCGCTTTCCTAGAGCTTCCTGTCAGCTTTTGGCAAGGCAGCTGCTGCCAGCGGAGAAGGGAGTGATCAAGAATCAAGTGTCTGGGGTACCCTGGCCAGGCGCTCTCTGAAAGCCTGGCTTAGAGCCAGGCTGGCACTTAAGTTCTCCTTGCCAGGCCAGTATTCTGTTAATGGAGCCCCAGGAGCGCTGCACTACCAAGAAAGAAGACAGAGCCTGCTGGGAAGCGAGCCTCTCGGGCCAGCCGTCCGAGAGCGAGCACGCCCCACACCTCTGCCCCATCCCCTGCACGGCCTGGGGGCCACCAGAGCCCGGCAGAAGCAGCAGGTCCTGTGGCACAAGCAGCTGTCCCTGGGTAAGGACTGGTTCTGGTTCAGCAACCCACCGCCAGCTTTCGAGGCACACAATAACCCGGAGCAGAACTGCATTTAAATGGATGTGTAAATGTGTTTGCCCATTACGGCGGGAAGCGACCGCTGTGACAAACATCTCAGAAAATGACTGTGTTCCTCCTACTACTTTCATCAGTCTTTGTCATCCTCCACGTCCTCATCTTCAACTGAGAAGCTCCTTATTGATTTAATTTGCAAATGCCTATAAGTCTTTCCCAAGAGCAGCTGAGAAGAAGACGCATCGTGGTTCAAACTGCACCATAAAGCATCCAGTAAGATTTGGTAAATCCGCCTTGTCATAAATTTACTCCGCATCTGGGCGTCAGAGTTTAAACTCATTTCTAGTATTATTTAATCGTCCCTGGTGTAAAACATTCCTGCCTTCTGGAGAGGCCTGATTGGATTCATAGAGGCTGAGGTTTAATCAGCGTAGACTACTTGGACTCTCTCTTCCCACCCACAGCTGGCATTTGGATGATGCACTGGTTTGATGGGGCAGGCTTCAGTTTTTTCCAGCAAGTATCTAGGAAAGCTTGGACATCCCACTTAGTTTCTCAAAGCTCTTGAGTTCCCCAAACAGTGCAGTGTCCCCTCCGAACAGCGATGATCGTAGCTCACTAATATCTGTACAACAGCTTTACAACCTCCTGTGGGGATATGGGGCAATGCAGCACCTAATCTATAAGCAGAGGCTATAGTGCTGACTAACCTAAGGCAAACAAGTGGCTCATTAACCAATCAATTGATAAAGTGAAATGGAATAACTCAGGCTAAATGCCGCTCGGCTGCCCTGGCAGGGTGCAGGCGGGACTGGGTGGACAAAGCCACAGCAGCCTCTGCTTGGGAACCAGAGTGGAGAGATGGAAATCACCTGTAACCCAACTGGTGCCAAAACAAGAGCCCCAGAAAGGGGCAAGGGAATGGGGAAGATGGGAATGTGACTGATGAACTGAGGAGGGGTCTCCTGGGAAAAAACTTCTGAGTGTCTCCAAGGACTGTGGGGCACAGCTGCTCTCCTCCCTTTATGGCCTGGCCTCGCAGGGACTTCTCCGAGGTGGCACATGCTGAAACTGCTCCAACATGCCCTCCAGGGACCAAACCACAATGTGAGGGAAGTCTCGCAGGTGCAGGCTGTGATGTCCCCAGGGGTCTCCACACCACACCTCACACCCTGCAGCCTGAGCACCCTGAGGTGCCATCCCTTTTGGGGGACGGATGGCAGGCATATCTGCCCAGACACCTCCGGGCTGGCCAGGAGCATCTCCTGTGGGCAGGACGAGCCTGGTTGGCCTCTGCAGCAGCTTGTCCAACACCACCACAGCCCAACCGAGCTGCTGGCCTGGGGACATTGTGGCCACAGCAGCTCCTGCCAGGAAATGTGGCAACGGGCAGCACATGCACACCCGAGAGCGGTCAGGATTTGGCCCTCTGAAGGGGTGACCTGGGCCCTGGAGCCCCAGCCTACCACTGCCAACCCCAGGAACCAGATCTGGTCTTGGGGCTTCTTCATTCGGCTCATGGAAGTGAGATTTTTATGGCTGTTCTTCACTGATGCCTCTCAAGGACTCCCAGATGCTCAAGAATATCAGGGCACGATGCAAGTTTGTTCCCTCCATTCCTAAATCCTCCTTTTAAAAGCTCCTGGGCAATGAGGCTTTCACCCCTTCTCTAGGAAAAATAAACCACAGGAATAATAATTGAATCGTTAGAAACATTTCCTGTTGTCCAGTCAAAATTCATCTATTGATGACCTCAAATACAGCTTCCAGAATGTCATTCACATAGTTATTTTTAGTACCAGCATTGCCAGCAGAAATAACAGGCCTGATGTATCCCCCCCCCCACCTCAAAATGAGGCTTCTGAAATTATAGATGGGAGCATTAATTGAGTGCCAAGAACGCTCCAAACGATTTGGACTGCTGTGGAATCTGGTAGCAAACCAAGGCACCTCCACCCCACTCACACAGGCAGTTTTGCTGCTGTCCACTCCACGCAGGCACACGTCCACTGGCAGAACTGTTTGTGGCCACAGTTGATGTTTGTTGCTAGAAACTATCCCTGGCAAGGAAGCATTTCACATTTTTCTACCCAAAAAGAACATTAATCTTGAAGACCTTCCCCTCCTCTTGGTTTTTATTTGTGGTTCTTCAGACATAATAAGGAGTCCTTCAATTCTTTTGGTTTCTGTGGTGTGGTGATGGACTCGTGCCCGTGGTTCCTGGAGTCTCCAGTCCACCTCCCAGGCCCACAACTAGGCCAGTCCAGGATGGTTTCCTTGACAAAGTCATGCAAGTGACTGTGCACAGCTATGGCTAAACTGTAACACAGCTACAGAGCAACAAAAGGAAAGAAAAGGGTTCTGTTCTGCAGCCATTTAAACAAATAAGATAAACAGCATTTGCCAGCACAGGAAGATTATGTGTGGCTTTTGTCTGCCCCGGTTTGGTTTCCTGTGCTAAGCACTCACTCCCCCATTCAGAGCCACTAATGCCCAGGGCTCAGAGGTGCACTCCCTTGTGTTGATTTCCATGTGTACTTTGGGGTTTCTTTACATACCCAAATCCTCATTATCACTCTAAACCATGGTAAATTACAGAACAGTGGCCTGATAAAAGTCTTCCTCATTCAAAGCCATAGTGAGCCTATTACCACTGAAAGCACTGGGTCCCAGCTGTAGAAGCAGGCAAGGATGGAGTGGGAGAAATAGCGAGAAACCAGCAGTTTAAACAGCCATGGGAAGATGCCAGGGGCAGCAGAAGGGACCAGATCAAGGGGTGTGTGAGCAGGAGGCAGGCAGACCCTCTAGCCAGGGCTGGGTGCAACAGCCTCGTCTCAAGAACAAGAAGATTTCCTGATCATTCAATTCAGGTCTCTCTTATCCCCTCCCTAGTACCTATTTTTCTTTCAGTTGCCCCTCATTTCATTATTTCACTCACTCCCCTTTTCTTGGAGTGTGAATATTAATGTCCGTCTTGGCTCACTTGGTGTTGCCCTTCGCTACCCCACTCCCTTTGGCAGTTGGGATACTTCCTGCCATCAGTTTGTCCACCCAGGAACCCACAGTTTGATAAAACCTTGTGAACCTGCAGCAGCAGAAGGAATCATGTCACACGGAAAGCAAACATGTCCCAGTCCAAGCGAAGCCGGTTGGTAGCACAGCTGTAGGGGAGAACCATGGGCTTGAGCCCCCCAGGCTACCTGGAAACACAACTTACTTGACACAGAGTCCTTAGCACCCAAATTTCCTGGGGCCCATGCAATTAGGGTTGTTAAGGGCTGGAGAGAAACTCGACTGAAATCCATGAGGGTTTCTATTTTCTTCCCCAAGAGCTGGATCAGGCCCTGGGAACGCATTTGTTTGTTTTTCCCTTGTCATCAGCCTGCCTTTGGCTGAGAGCTGTAATCCATTCAGGGAGGACCTGTTTATCTGTACGGATGGCAGCATCGCTGTGAAGAGGTAAGAGTGGGAGGGTGCTTCAGGCAAAAAAATGCAGATTATAGCCCCGCTAGTAATGAATCCAGCACAGAAAGAAAGAAATGCAGACCATTCTAATTTTCTGAATAGATTTAATTCCATTTTGTTCCCTGTGAGTCCCTTCGCTGACAATTGTCTGAGTGGAGGGAGGAAGAAAGGGTTCCAAGCAAAACACTTGTCCATGAAGGATGTTATTAAAATGTCCTACTTGAACACTGGCGCTCTGCAGACCAGAGCTGCAGTGCATAAGTATTCTCTCTCCCTTAGACAAGCTTTGTCTAAATGCAGAATGTTTGTCAATTATTTTCCAAAAGCGCAATTGCTATCATCAGAATTAGAGCTGGCTTGACTTGTCCTGCCTGATTTAGCACCCACTTGAGCAGGGTGGGTTCAGAAGTTCAACAAGAACTTGAGGGCTGCTGGACTTGCAGCAGGTTTAGAAAAAGCTTGGGAAAACAATGGGGGGAGGGACAGATGGGGAATATCTAGAAAACGGGGGTGAAAACCAGAAACTGGTGAGAGAAATGAAAAAAAAAAAACCAAAAAAACCACCTGTGGTGGGTAGAAACCCACTGAAGAAACACGGGGGCAAAAGTCTCTGACTGGGTGAACTTCCCTCATTCAGCTTCTGAGGTCTCGTGCTGACTCACGCCTGCACACAGACCCGGCTCCGTGGATTTGCTGAACCAGGAGGTCTGCAGCAGGGCTGTCGGTCAAGTTTTATCAGAGAAATTTTCCCTACCATCCTCCTGCATAACTTCCTTTTCTTTAATGGTCTGGGCAATGTGTCCTGTCCTCATGCATCTGCTACAAACGGGACTGGTGTCTTGCGAGACGTGAAAATGTGGATTTGGGGTTTGGGGTTTTGCTCCCAGCAAGATTCAAAAGCGATGGGGTTTCCCAAGGCGCTCCCTGCAATGCAATCGATTACATCATCAACTGATCTGACCTGTGAAGTCTGAATGCATCTTAGCCTGTCCTCCACAAGGTTTGCTTCAAGCTCTCCTTGATTTGGGGGAGGGAAGGTGTCGTAATTCTGCAGAGCTGGCTTCCACCTAGACCCGCTTGCCTGTTACCGTGGGGTAGAGCTGATGATCTTTCCAAGCTGAGGTACAGGCAGCCTGGCTGGCCCTCACCCCACCACTCTCTCAAAGGTTGAAGAAACTTGGTTCTGACCTTTCCTCTTAAACTAGAGGAAGCTTCTGCATATGAATTCTGACCTGCCTTTCACATTTACACGCCCATACCGCAGGCACCAAGGGCACCAAAGCTTTATGCCAAGAGCAAAGGCAACTGGAGAAACTTGCAGAGGACCGGCACATTCCGTTTGTTACGTGAGGAGCAGCATTGTCCCCAGCGTGCCAGGGCCCCGTCCCTTGTGAAGAAGACAGTCCCTTCCCCTAAACTCGGCACATGTGACTGTGCTATTATTGGTACAGTCGGTGCTGAATGGTCAAAGGAAAACACTGCACTGGCTCTTGCTTTTTCCAGCTACAGAAAGGACAGCAGGCACAAAGGCAAACACAGCCTCTCCTGCACACGTGACAGTCACAGCATAAGCCACTCGCCACCAAAATGCCTCATTCCTCCTGACAAGTCTTGTCCTCAAACAATGTCTTGAAGTCTGCAGCTGGGCTGGATTCTCTATAGCCTGCTGGAACTGCCAAAGGAACAGAAAAAACCCTGCCATCAGAAAAGATGTCTCTGAGTTTGGAAAGAAAAGCCCTTCCCAGTAGTTCCAATAGACACAGTTTGTCCCCCTCCTCCCAAGCAGCCGTGCAGCAGTGGCACCCTGAGGCAGTCAGTGCATGCCTGGGGAAGGACGGGTGCTCTGCTCCCTGCCTGCGAGGAGCTGGAGCCGTGGCTGAAGGGTATTTCACTCCCTTAATGCCAACGGTCCTGTGGCCAGCAGACTTGGTTCCCTTTGCTCTGTTCACTGAGCCCCTGGCTCTTGGCTCCAAAGCAGTCTCTTTCCCATAGGGCACCTGCTAGCTGCTGAGCCTACCGACTTAAGAACCTGGCTTAACTTGGGTGAAGCACAGACAGGACAATTGCAGCTCTGGGACAGCCTAGTTCCTCCCTCCAAAACGGAGCACCTTTATATTTGTCACTGAGTTTGACCTCATCATTTTTCCTGGCCCGTTTCAGCAGCCCTCCCCAGCAGTTTTGAGCTGTGTCTTCTTCTGAGTTGTACTCTCCTTATACTGTTACCCCAAACATGAATGAGAACATTGAACAGCACTGGGAGCAGGACCAGATCATGTCAGGAAAAACATCCCCTCAATCCGAGAGCCAATAAAAACAACGTGGGCACTTAGCAGCCCACTGCACACTCACTCTGTGCTCAACACCATGTCATACACGGTGCTGTTAATTTTTGATGGCATCCCTCATTACCAAGTTCAGGTACAGCAACATTCATGCCTGTAATCCCTCTTTCCAAAAGTCTTTTCGGTTTCTATCCCCGGTGAGGGAGCTGGGGAAAAAAAAAAAAAATCACAAACAGAGCAGCAACCGAGCAGCCCCTCCCCAAACTGCAATGATCCCTGGCTCCTCTCCAGCCTGACAGAGCGGCGAGCACAAACCCCTTGGCGAAGCACGCTGCCCCCGGCCCCGCTGCGCTCGAGAGAAGGCTGCGCTGGCACCAGGTGCTGGAAGGAAGAGGAGAACAGCAAAGGAAGGCTCCCGCTTTGGCTGGGTGTCAAAGCGCTGCCCACAGCTCGGCTGTCGCAGGGGCAGGCAGCGAGGGCTGCCTGGCTGAAGGGACGCTGCTGGGCTTTCGCAGCAGGCTGAGCCCCTGAGGCCCCTTCCCGGGGGAAGGTCCCCCCTCCTTGTCCCCACTAACCTCCCCTTTTTGAAGGTTGTGGTGGCTTTGGTGAGCAACAAGGGTCCTGAGCGACCAGGCGGGAAGAGGAAGCGCAGGGAGAGCGGGGAGCCGAGCGTCACACGGTGAATTAGCCCTGTTAGGCAGCACACATCCCTCGCAGGCACGTCACAGGGAAATCCCAGCCGGCATTTTTAAGCTTTATCCATCTCGCAATGGTTTCTACCCTTGCTGTTGTTTACAAGCTTAACAAACTGAAGACTGTTTGGAAGAGATCACTCCTTAATCTGGCTTGTCTTAAGACCAATAGGAGAGGAGGAAGGCAAGGTCATGCACATCCAAGGCCAGCACAGAAACATCCTTATTTATCTGCCCTAAGCTGCTCTAAATCTTAACTCCTTCAAGATACATTGAAATAATCAAGATCAGAAGTTGCTGGTGACTTTGACTGGTGGGGAAACCCTAGCACTCTGCTATCAATTAATTGGTTTTAGCAGAGTTCAATTTTCCTCCCTTTCGGTTCCTTTGTGCTGGTCCAAGTCATGGGACCCAATGTGCAGCAAAGCCCTAGATGAGCATCTCCTGCCTCCTACTTCCTATTCAGGTCCAAGCCGTGGGTCTCACCTCAGGGTCTCACCTGTGCAAAACAGCAGGGCTCTGAAGACAACACACTTCTGAGAGTCTAATTACACATCCCTACCAGGTCAAAGTGAAAAGCATGCCCCTAAATATCTGCTTGGGGAACGTGAACCCAGGGAGTGAGACAGAGAGCTGACCATAAAGCTATTTTTTTAGAAGCTGAGTTTAAGGTTGGCTAAAAATAAGTCCTATCCCTTTCAAGGGTTATTTTGCTTACTGTGTTGACAAGAACAAAGCTGTTAGTAACTGAGCATTCCGAGTATTTGAGGCTGGTGTTTGTCTGTCAGTCACTCATCCTTCGAAACAGTCTTGTCAACATTTGGAAGGCAAATGGGTTGTATGCTCCAGCCCCCTCCTGGGAAGGCTGGGAGAGGGTAATGGAGCTGGAAGGGCTGTGAAAAAAAAAAAAGGAAGGAAGGAAGGAAGGAAGGAAGGAAGGAAGGAAGGAAGGAAGGAAGGAAGGAAGGAAGGAAGGAA
>WUAM01000237.1:4194213-4206605 GCA_024336885.1 Actenoides hombroni | reverse complement strand
TCCAACCTAAACCTCCTGTGGTGCAACTTGAGGCCGTTTCCTCTTGTCCTGTCACTTGTTCCTTGGGAGAAGAGCCCAAGCCCACCTGACTCCAACCTCCTGTCAGGTAACTGTAGAGAGCTACAGTGTTCTGCTGTTTGACAGTATGATAAACATGACTATATTAGTGTATTTTCCTGCTTGGAAAGGGGAGCAGGAACCTGGTAGAGGTTGCTGCCCTCTGTCCAGGGCAGATTGTTTGCTGGCTCACTCCCCTGATGCAATACCAGCTCCAGCCTCTCCCCTACATCCCCACCACCAAGTGAAAGCTCTGTAGAGCCAAGTGATATTCAGTGCTTACCACAGCAATTTCTGTTGTGACTAATCCTGCAGCTAGACACCTTTTCCCAGGGATCCCATTGCTGACACACACTGAGCTCCCCCTCTGCCTGAATCCAGAGGAAAAGGCTGAGTGAGCTCAGCATCAGCTGCTGCCTGTGCCCATGTAACACACAGTCAAACCGAGGAGCTGCCTCTGCCGTTGGTGGGAGGCCCCATGGGTTGTGTTGACAGGAATTGACTCAGCTAAAGATGCCAGGCAGTGACTGTGGTCTGCGGAATCGGGGCGATAATCTGGTAGTACAGGAAAACCCTCAAGTGCACAGTCTTGCCTTCAGATGATGGCAGCGATTAACTGGGCAGTTCTCAGCCAAGGGGTTTTGCCATTTAGGTCGCACTCATGACAATGCAACACGTGCGGGCAAAGCGTTGCTAGCCAGGTATAACCTGGGGGATGAGGAGTAACTTTACTCGGGCCCAATTTCCACCTCAATACATGAAGTTGGTCTAAACAGACTGAGAGCTGAGTCACTTAGAGCTATCTTCACGAGGAGCTCATCAGTCTGAGTAAAGCCCCAGCTCCAGGCTACAGCGCATGGCTGTCCTCGCTGTCACCCTCCAGAGCAGCAGCGCTGAGGGCGGTGGAGCTCTGCGGATGTTCATGAGTAATAGCAAGAGAAGAAAGAGGCTCGGTGCACGAAAACGCTTCTGGTCCTGCTTCTGCTGAAGTTCATCTCCAAGTTCTCAGATGTAGCCAGGGACACAGCTGACCTCACCAGCTGGGACCCACAGCACAGAAGAAAATACCAGTTACTGTAGAGGAAGAAAGCCCCGAGATGGGACACAGACACCAGTTATTGTAGAGGAAGAAAGCCCCGAGATGGGACACAGACACCAGTTATTGTAGAGGAAGAAAGCCCTGAGATGGGACACAACTCCTTTCCTCCCACCCATCCCCTCTGTTTTTTGGGGAGTCACTGGAATCTCTCACCTGCCCATTGCTAAGCCTCCAAATTGCTCATCACCAGGCCTGAGCGGAGCCTGGAAACGCAGCCACCATCAAAAAAGCACAACCCGGGTTTGTTTGCTCTCTGGCAGGCACAGCATGTGCTGTGGTGGGAGGGGAAATGGTTGGAAAAAGCAGCAGAGTGTTAGTGGCAAAGGCACGAGCGGAATCCAGACCACGCTCTGCACTAGTTCACATGAGCCCCATGGCAGCATTTGGAAGAAAACTGGGGAATGAAGTTGTTTTGTGAGCAAAGACCCTGAAAACCCTCGCGGCTTGGTCATTAGCTTTCTAAAGATGAGTGTCTGCAATGAAAAATGCAACCCATCCAACTAGCTCTCCAGAAAGAGAAGGGGCAGGGCTGCAAACCCACCCAGCGAGGCTGAAATCCCGTTTGCTTCACTCGTGGGCCTTAAACACACCTCAGCCAACAGACTGTAAGTACCGCTCGCAGCAGGTTTCCGAGGTGGAAACCCTTTTGTGACCTTTCACTGCAGGGAAAGTGGGGTAAACGTGCCAATGATACCAACAAATTCTAAATATTTAGGTGTCTGAATAAATAAAGCTTTTACAGATTTGCGGAATCTATTATTCATGGTGCGCTGGGGCTTGTCCAGACTGTGCACCAAGGCAGAAAACCGTTTCAAGAGGGTAGAAAATGACTTTCAGGCTCAGAAAGTTGACTCAGTTTGTGTGCTGAGTGCTGGTCCAGGCCCCCGTATCACTGGACAGAGGAACTTCAATTACTTCACTACCAAAGGTGCTGCGATTTGCTGGGCATTGTGGCCCAGTGACAAATGCCAAGGCTGGAATGAGATTATTTTCTTTTCTAGACATGCTGAGGAAGAAGGGGATCTCTGGCAGCCATTAACATCCCGAGGTGTACAACGTGTTCCTGGGCAGAGGCTCAGTCAGAGGTGGAAATCTGCAGCCCTGCTCGCTCACTCACTGCAAGTAAAATCCATCTAGAAACGACCTGATCTTCAGCTTCGTAAAAACCACAGAACATCGTAAGTGCTTTGGTGAAACTGATTGTTTGAAGCTATTGGAGAATTAGAAAAAAAGGTCATCGTAAACCTTTTGGGATGTGGCTTTCCAGTTAACCCAGTGTCACCATCAGAGCTTGAGAACAGGCATCCTGCCTTGATAAAAACACCGCCCTATTTCCCCGTGACATCAAAATGCTGTTCCAAGTCCAAGGTTCTCCCCAGGCCTGCGTCTGCAATCGCACTGTACCATCTCAGAGCGAGCACAGCTCGCTGAAGACAGGCTGCTCTGACCTGAACAACTGTCTCCTTCTATTTGTGCTTTTGTCTTGGCATTTTTCAGCAGGGTTACAATTAATTAAAATTCCTGATTAATTGAAATGTTTTGCAACAGCAGCAGCCAAAATTGCTTGGAGAAAAGCCTGTGCAAAGTCAAACTGGAGCCTGTGTGGTATGAATATGTCTGGTGCCACAAGTACTGTATTAGACGCATGCAACCTGTCCCCAAAGCCCACGACAGAGCGAAGGAGGAAGAAAGTAGAGCCTTGGCAGATCATGAAACAGGGCTACAAAATCTTGCATTGCCCTCTGTTATTTCCCCTTCTGCCTACAACTCACAGTTCAAGTGCACAGAGGTAGAGTGGCTTTCACTCCAGCTGGATGAAATGGATGAATGGTCTGCCGGGGACTCAGGGCTTGGGCAGTGCTCCTGCCCCTTGCTCTGACAGCCATCGGCCACAAAAATTTGTGCGAGTCGCTTTCCCCTTCTGGGCCTCGGTTTCCCCTCTATGAAATGCAGGCGACATCGCTTCTCTATCTTGTGTGAAGTGCTGTGAGAAAGAAACGCGCTACCGAAGGAGAAATGTGTGTTAGCGAGTGACTCTGGTTCCCCTTGCCTTTGTCAAAGCTGTACTGTAGCGGGAGCCAGCTCCGGTCGCTCGGAGCTGTGAAGAAATCTTTGTCGTGCCCTGAAAGGCGCGCAGCGGACTGTCATTGTCAAACCCGCTGATGAATGGTTCCACTGGGGATCCAGACCCTGCTCCTGCGGGAAAGCAGCAAGCCTCAATAAATAGCTATTGCCACTACTGAATCCGGATAATTAACACTTCTGCAGTTTTATAAGGAAAACACTGTGTTGGTGCAGAGAACGTGGGGGGGCGGTTGGCCCCGTTCTGCAAGTGAGAGCAGCCCCGGCCCTGGCTCTGCCTCTTACAGGGCTTGTCCTCTCTGAAATGCCAGCAAAGGGAAGGATGGTTCTTCTCTTTCCCCTCCTTTTTTAAAACAGTTTGGGTTTTTTTTGTCAGGCACCACTCCCACTTCAACGATTGAAAGGCCAAAGGGAAGAAATCACACTCTGAAAGAACAATTTCAAAGAACATCTATCTGCAAACGGCGCGTGTTTGTGGCAGGGCTCTGCTCCCAGGGGGCATGCAGGTGCTGCTCGACTGATTTTGGGGATCAAAAATTATATTTTGTAACCTCCAGACCAAGCGAGCAAAGAGCAAGAAAGAGGAATCCTTGAGCTACACTACCAGAGCCCTTTTCCCCGGGACATATCCTGCTTTGAGGCAAAAGACTCTCAGGGAGGGCTGAAACACGGAATGACCGCGCAGCCGCGGTCACTGGCTGGTTTCCACTAGCTGGAAAAACAATTCTTGATTAGTGGATGTCTTGTAGATTTTCAGGTGTTTAAAGAGATGACTGATGGGAAATCACTGCTCCAAAGCATGGAAGAGTTGCATTTTTCAAATCTCTTATTTTCAAGTGTGATGGACACAAATACTTTCTAGTTATATTTGGAATTTTAAGGTTTATGGGTCCTCCATCAACTTCCAGATTGCTAAACAGGACGAGAATTTTTTATTTCCCCAAAAAAGCCCTGGAACTAAGGTTTCTCAAATTCATATGCCTTGAGGAGCTTTGAAGGAAAAGTCAGGAGGTGTCATGAGACTTGCCAGAAGAGCAGGAGTGGGAACCCTGCAGTAGCTTCTGGCCATATTGAGCACTGAAATGATCAGAGGAGAGCCCCAGAATCCTAACATTAAGATTTATTTTTGTTTTTAAAGAAGCAAATCACCAAACAAATCACCAACCTCAGACTGATTATTATACACAATTATTTACTGAAATACAGGTCCAGTTATGTTCACTGGCTGCTCATTCTGGCTGTCAAACTGAAATGCCTAATCCCTTATGCCAGTTTTAAAGATGACCAACCCTGCTGCTTCTGTGTTTCAAAGAGTATCTGCTCAGATTATGCTTCAAAGAGGGACTGGGATTTTTTTTTGTTCATTAAAATCCAGCAGGTAATTGGCTACAAGGCTACAAGGCTGGCCACAGCTACTTGACAGTACGTGATGTGAAATCTCCGTGAATCAGACTTATTTCCTCCAAGACACAAAGATAGCAAAGAGTCAGGCTGAATATCTCCTGTGAACAGAAGTGCCCACGACAAACAGTCAAGCCAGAGAGGCACCAACCTGTCCTTCCAAACACTGTGGGGATCACTGGCATTTTATTGCCTCTGAGCCCTCACGCTGCTTTGTGTAAAATACAGCGGTGTGTCAGGTGTCCTAATAAAAATGCTCTGGACAGGTATTATTCTCATCTATCCATCTAGTCTGGCCACTTCAAAGCAAATCAATCCTGAAATAAAATACCCTACCATCGGGTAGTGGGGTAACCCCTCCAGATTGCGGGGAATCGCTGCACTGGATGTAAGCGAGGACAGAATCCAGCTCCAGACTGGCTCAGCAAATGCCCCTGCCTCACTCTCCAGAACATGGGGCTCTTCCAGAGGGAGCCCACAGATCACTTTCACAAACAAAACCGACGATTTGCCTGTATTCAAGCACAGGACACAAAAGACCCCAACCCTGTTTAGTCCCTGGGCAGCTCCTGTTGGCTTAAACAGGCCCATATGTGTCACTAAAAGTAGATAAAATGGTAAAAAAAAGTAGGTGACAGGTAAAATGCTTGACATTATTAAGGGAAATATTGCTATAATAGAAAGCACTATATAATATTAAATATAAATTTCTATATTATATATAACATTATGGCATATTTCGGGCTAACAACTAGGTATAGAACAGAGAAACTGGCTGGCACAAGGAAATACTAATTAAAAATACAGCCTTTATTCACTCACAGGTTTTCTTTCCCAGCCTGTTCCTTTGCTTTTTGATTAGAAAATAATCATCACATTACACAATATTTTCCTCATTAAACTACAAAGGCAACAAAGATCCCTTGCTTCTTTGGCCAATTAGCGCCCGTGTACAATCATCAGGAATACAAATCAAAGCGTGTTCCAGCTCTGACCTAATAAGCCATCTACGCAAAATCTAAGCTCCACATTTTTCTGTTACTACAGCAATTCTTTTTTTTCTTTACTCCAAAGCAATCGGCACCGAACGTTATTCCCTCTCGTAGGAAACTGTGAACCAAAATGGCATGGGCCGGGGGCTGCCGGTCACCGCCAGCTTTGGCAGTGCTCTTTTGCAACTTTGTTTGAATCAACAAACCCTAAACGAATCCTCCTGCACTCTGCTCGGGTGTGGGGCTGGCAGGACAGGAGGGAAGTAGAGTAGAAAGAGGGAGCTCTGGGAGATTGGAACGGATCCGCATTTTCCTCAGGGTGCATCCCGCAGACAGGGCCCTTTGTTCCTGGCGGCCAGGACTCACCGCAAACAGATCCCTTCCCGGCCTCTCCTTTTCTTCTCCTCTAAGAAAAAAAGGCCGTTTGCAGAGTGTGTGCTTCTACATCCACCCCCATCCCAACCCCGTGTAAGTTATTCTCACTTCCAACCGATTCTGCTCTCCCACCGAGTGCCGAAGCGCTGCGAGTTACACTGTGCCGCGCCACTCACGCCCACCCGACATCCATTTTCTGACCAATTTCCTTCTGACATGCGTCTCAACCATCTTCAGATTTCACTTCTGAATTTGGCCTAAATTGGAGAATCATCTCCTGAAACTCTGCTAAAAAGCAGTACGTCACTGAGCTCTGCCAGAAGGTGGATCTGATCTTTTTTGTTGGTTTTCAGGGAACACGGAGGGGGAGGCACTAAGGGGGTTGTGAGCCTGGAGCTTCAGCTCATGTTTTCGAGTTCCCCAGCTATCTTATAGAAGGCAATTAAGCAGTGTCTGTTCATCAGTGTGATTCTATTTACTGAAACTGTTTAATAAGCCCAGAATGAGTTTTCCTTGTCAAAAAAAAAAAAAGTTTCAGCAGAGAACGTTTTCAGAGTGGCTTTAGCACGTCTACTTGCCTACAAGTCATTAGGTTTGATATTTGTCCAGTGGTTTTGGAAACCCAGGTGATGGGTTCCCGCAGTGTGTTTCTCAGCCTGCTCTTCAAGGTCCCCAGGTTAGTGCATCACCCACTGCACAGCCATCCGTGTGCTCCCGCATGATCCTCCTGCCCCTCTTTTGGTGATGTTGCAGTTTCTTGGCCAATTATGCCAAATCTGGTGGAGGCCTCGAAGGCATTGAGCTCCTAGAAGTGTTAGGAAAACACAAGGCTGGGTGGAGGAGAGAAACCCTCCCTGTTCTCTCAGAGTCAGGCATGTACCCCTGAGGAACTAGACCGGTGCTCACTCGTGAGCCGAAACTCCCTGAAGCTGGAACTCACCATTTCCACTGCTCAAGGCATGATTTGATTAATCTGGGATTTAAAAGGAGAGGAGAATCAACCAGAACATCAACCTCTCTGCAGCTGGCACCGGCTTCCTGTGCTGGATGCACGGTTCTGAGCATGATGGGATGGATCTTGCTCAGGTTACAGCTGGCGTGTGCTCCAGCAAAACCCTGAGTTAATGGCTGTAATAGAGCTGTCCTGCTCCCCTCCTAACACCCACCGGCTGGTTCTCCATGGAGGAGACACTTCCTCCAGCACTATGAACTTCCCTAATCTAATCACTGCTGATCAGAAGCGTGAAGAAAGGCATTTTCTCTGGGTCTCAGGTGTGCAGCAGGGCGGGCAGCCAACGTGCCGAGTACAGGCTCCCGTTTGGTTAAGCAAGTGGGCAGAGCGACGTACGCTGCAAATCCTGACGCCTGTCACAACAGCCACACCCCCCGTTAAACACTGGGATTCCATCTGGAAACTGGGTAATCCCTCTGGGTTTTCTAGGGGAAATTTCGTGGTAGGGAAGGGGTGGAATTTGCCTGCTTCTGCTGTGACTCGCCTCGTGCACCTCAGGGCTGACCCACTAAGTTTATCTACAGAACCCATCGAACCACCTCTTGCCACATGCTCTGATCTTCCAGCCCAAATTAGCGGTGGCTCCACTGCTCCAAGTGGAACAAATGTCACTGTTGTGTTTTGCTTGGTCTCCTGATGCTACTTCGTTTTACTTTGGGTCCTGCTACCTTGTCAAGGAAGAAGGATGATCCTGACTTGGTGCGGTTCAAATGAGAAATTTCACTTTGAAGCTGAAAAGCCCATCGCCAAATGGTTTTTATGGGTCTCCTGGAAAACTGAATCTTTCACTCAAAGGCAGCACTTCAGGGCTTTTTCTGGCCCGCTTCAGCCAGCAGGTATCAACTGCTGTCCTTAAGTTGGCTGGGCAGCGTGGGTGTGATGTCCCCCACGTGCCCCGTGCTGGCAAACCACGCTTCCCTCTAAGCAAATCCGCCGTTGCAAGGCACCGCAGAGGCAAATCATTCCACTCATAGAAACCTTGGCCTCTAAACAGCAAACCCATCGCAGGCGCGTGCCGCTTTGCATTCATGGGATGCGGTTCCAGGTGTATTTGCTGCGCTGATCAATGCCTCAAAAAAAACCCCAACCCCAGCATCCTTGGCTGGGTGTGCAGAAACACCCATCATCGTTGAAATGCGGGAGCGACAGGACGAGCCCGCTGCAGAGGAAATGTTGTTAGCCTGACACAATCTCAGAATAGCTAAACAGGGCAAAACAACATGTATTTGTGCTCAAATCCTGATGATGTTTATTTACTGGGACAAATATAGCTGAGGGTAGCAACTTATCAACGCTTGCTTTATTTCAAGAGCAAATTGCTACCATGGAACCAGACATTTGATGTTTCCCTGCTATTGCCCAACAAAGAAAGCTCGCTTTACTAACTCGGCTAATGACCAACAAAGTTGCCTCACGTGGATTATAAAAATAAAAAGGACAAAAGGATCGGGATGAAAAATAACTATTTCCCTTGCTTGCTTTTGTGATCAAACAGCGGGGAATTCGCAGCAGAAAACTCTGCTTTGAAACAGCAAAATAATAGTAACACTGAAAATAAATGACAAGGTCTTGGTTCTATTGAGCTTTACTGAGCCTGAAAACCCACCAGTTTTGCTTCTGGAGAGTGTATGAGGATTCATTCAAAAGTCGATAATCAGCGGAGAGGGATTAGTGCCTTCCAATAACTGCTCTAACTACAAAGGCAGTAAAAGGCTCAAGGAACATCCATTATCTTATTCCTTTATGCTGGCTCGCGGCCCCAGGTTTCACATGTACCATGTTTACTATTACGGCAACAAAGCAAATTTGATCAGAGTGACGCCAGCAAAATATCCAACAGCACCTCTGGATGAAACATTTTCCTTGGTACTTCATGACTTTGCTGAGCTGCTGGACGGCAGGCTGAGGATGCTTGCAGTTTGTTCTGTGCAGGCATTAAAACACCAGGCTATTCTCCTCCCCCAGTTGCAGTGCCCACAGACAGATTTACTTAAAAGATTCCTGATGTAAGAAATCAACTGGAAATGGAAAGTTCAATATCAGATGAAATTGGTTTGGGTATCTGTGAGACAGCATATTTGGGTATCTGTGAGACGGCACATTTATCTACTAGCTTCCTGGAGACGTCAAGCCCTGAATCAGTTATCTTAGCACAAATCTACAGATCAGAAGTTCTTTCATTTGGGGTTTGAAGTCACACGTCCATCCTGCCCAGCAAACAGCATTTTACTGCTATTCCTTGTGGCCACATGACAAAAAGCTCTGCCCCTTCTGCTTTACTGTAGACACGTTTCTCGGATAAAAAAAAAATATATAAGTAAAAGCAATCTGCATGCTTATGTATCCTCCCCTCTATGCAAAGATTTATTTATAGCAGAACCTCTTAGTTGAAGAACTCACTTGGTGAACTGGTTGGTGAGTCACCTGGCCCTCAGAATCTTTACCTTAGCAGCCACCCTAACAAGATAGCAACCTGAATTTAGTCGTGAGCACGAACAACGCACGTGCCAAACCCTACTCGGAAGCGTGGTGTAGGCTTGCGGAGAACATTTGGTCCTGGGGGCTGATCCACAGCCTGGCTGTACCTGCAGCCTGGCAGCAGCGAGATGAGCAAGCGTGGGGAAGGGCAGGTGGCTGTGTGGGCAGGGTCACTGCACAGCTCCTGTAGCCAGTTTTCCACTTCTTTGGCAGAGAAAAGCAGCTTTCTTCCCTTCTGGGGTCGTGCCTTGCAGGACCTGCCCTGTAAGCCAGTGGTCCAGAGTGGAGCCTGAGGCTCATAGTCTCTCGAGTCACCTCTGGGTTTATGTTTCCAAATGGACGACTTTTCTGGGACAATCCAGCCCCTGAGAAATGTTCCCCTTGGGCCAAGCTGGGCTGACTCTATGACGAATCTGTCACACAAGGCTAGTTAATGCTTCCCTGATAGCAGAGAGAAAAACTCCTCCTGGCTTCCACACCTACGCTGCCGCTGGTTCTGCGCTTAATGCCAGAACCAAAAGCCTGATTCTTCTCAGCTTCCAAGTGAATTCAGTGTAGACTGGTCTCTGCTTCAAAGTGTTCCCGTAGTTTGTCCTATTTTCATATGGTGTCTCTCAGGGGGGACCACGTGTGCAGTGTCTAGGCTCTGGGAACACGTGAGGCGTCTGGCTTCTGCTTCAACGCAAACGTGTCACGGGGGTTGTTACAAGGGGTTACATGATAAAGACGAGGCCCCAGTGCTTTGCTGCAGCTTTGGTGTAGAGCAGCAAGCTGCAGGCCTTTCCATGTGGGTGTAGTGCAACCCTAAAACCAGCTTACGCTGCCTGCCAGAGCACTACAGGCCATTTGTGGTCTACAGCTTGACTGGAGAAACCCACTGAACTATGGCAGGACACACGGTGTCTCTAGAGAAGTTCGTTATGTATCTGAGGGAAGGGACCTTATGGAGAAACCTAAGCTTGGAAAATATCAGTCCCTCGGTGTCAACCCCTGTGTTTTTATGTTAGAAAAGGCAGAGGGGTTGGGAACCTGGATCCACCTTAAACACCACCAAAGAGATGCAGACTAAAAGAAAAGCCCAACAAAGGCGCTTGCTGAAAAGCCAACTCTATCAACAAAGCCCAGCTACTGCAGCTCAGTGACTACTGCCCAGTGACTCCTGTTCAATAAAGGGCTGATTCTCCTCCCATTCGGAAAACAATGTGTTCCACACACTGAAATAAATAAGAACCCCTTGCCAAGCCCCCGGCAGTGTCAGGGGATGTCAGGCTCTGCTCGGTGGATAACAAAGGCGTCAGCGTGCAGCCAATCTCCTCCTGCCATCTCAGGCTGCCCTTGCTGCGCTGAATGAAATTTTTTTCTCCTAATGGAAATGAAGAAAACCTCCAGTGCAGATAATCCTCCGTTATAATGGCAGTACATTCAGGACAGGGGCCAAGCAGTGTAAAGAACAAGCCAAATCTCTTTTACTTAAAGCCTGGCCTGAATGTGATAATGTAATGACTTTGGTCTGGATGTTTCAAATGCCATTCATTGGGATTGACTGAACAAATAGATGATATCATCTAAAATAATTAAGAACGAGGAATTGAACAGATAGTATCAGGTGACTTCTGCTTCCCAACAAAGCTGGGAGAGGTCTAGAAGACCTCTTGGGCTAAAGGCAGGCTAGTCCAACCCAGCCAACACCCTTTCACTTCTGTTCCCCTTTGCTTTCTAGAGTGGGATCAACAATATTGCTCTTAAACACAGGCTGAAGTCCCCCCTTTGCAAAGGCAGAGTTCCTGATTATTTTGTGCCTAACCTCTTTCTGGCCACTGCTGATCACACTTTGCACTCAGGACCCAATCAAAAGCCAGTTAGAGTCCTTGGGAAGATTCCCATTAATTTCTCTGGGTTCTGGATCAAGCCTGTAGACTGTGAGTTTCTTCTTGCACCGTAGGCTTCCATCAGCATGGTAGCCCTGGCTGTTGTTTAGCTTCCTAGTATCTGTCAGAGCTAACTATTATTTCTCTTTTACCGAAATAAAACACAGCTCAAATGCTGACACCACAGGCAAGCTTAAAATGGCTTTCAATTTCTACTAGCAGGGTTTTAAATGGGATTGTGGTGACACCCCAAAAGTAGCTAAATACTTGCGGGAGAAATTAAGCTGTTGGAATGACCAGTTCTATTGAATGTGCTCCTCATGCAGCTGGCAAAGAGAAAAATAAAGCTGAAATAAATTGGCAACGACCACTTTCTGGAGGAATGACAGTTTATCCTAAGAGAGAAAAGACCATTCACCTTCTCTGCTACAACAGGTTATGAGACCAAATGCTCGGTGTCACACCCCTCCCACAAAACAGGAAACCAGTAGAAACCAGAACAACCACAACAGATCACTTGCTATATCCCATACCAGCATATCTGAGGGCAGCAGGTAAAATTAGTGCCAAATGCCACTGATCTGATTTTAATCTATCCAATTAGCATCATTCTGATGGATACATAGGATGGAAAACAACAGGAGATTATGTTCGTTGTCCATTGCATGTCTTCCAGTGGGCAAATAAACTCAGTTCTGCAGGAAAAAAACCCACATTCTTGTACATGGGACAATCTTTGGAATGGTTACAAGGCCAAGATCTCTGGTTCTGGTTGAATTTGTTACAAGGCCTAGGCATATCACAAAAGAAGATCCTTATTTGAATGGTTTTATCTTCCTGGTCATCTAATTTAGCTCCTTCCAGGGCGGTCATTTATCTCCTCGCTAGGTTTAGAGAGGAAATCAAGACTCGTCAGCAGCCTTGAGCAGGGCGTCAGTGCTGGTTTGAATTTGCCTTGTCCTCTGTTTAATTGAATTTCCATTTGTATCTCCTCAGCTGTTTCCCCTCCGAGGCCTTCCCCCCTCCTG
>WUAM01000237.1:4177450-4187902 GCA_024336885.1 Actenoides hombroni | reverse complement strand
CTCCCCACAGCCCGAGCTGGGGCATCCGAGTCCCTGCACCTGGGAGGAGGGCTGTCCATAACCAGCCTCACCTGAGCGGCCACACACACAGACAAATACTGCAAAAACCACACTCGCTGGGCCATCCCTGCTCAAACCGGTGCCTTTTCCAGGCTGGAGCTTGCCCCTGGTGGGTCAGGATTACCTGGAGATCCTTTCTGCCTGGTACTGCAGCTTTGGCAAGTGCTGTGAGACGGGAGACTGCAGGATAACCAACAACATCACAGGTGGGTGCTGTGCTGTCCCTGCTGCCCGTCTCTGCTGCTTCTCCCTCTTGTCTCTTCCGTCGTTTGTGAGGTTTTTTGCTTTTTAAAAAGGTTTATTTTAGCAAGTGATGGAAGTAAAGGGCATTTCTGAGCAGGGTGCTGAGCTGGTGGGAGGGTGAGGGGCCGAGCTAAGTCCTGTGTCCCATTGTTCATTTGTAGCTCTGAGAGTGCAGGAGAGCTTGTTCCTTGTCTGCTCCAGGTTACTGCAAGCCCCTGGTAGCTCCTAGGAATAAGCAGTGGCATCCAAACTGGCCCAGTATCCAGCCCCAGGTCAGGAAGGTACACTGAGACTGCATCTAAGCCCTGTGCAGGTGCCGGTGCATTTTGCTAGCCCTGAGACTTCTGGTGTCCATAACCTCTGCTGGGAGCTCATGAGGGCCCCTGGGCTTCAGTGCTCTCCACAGTAGTCAAATGCCTCCTCTGCTTCCCGACGGAAAGAAAAGAGTCAGTGGAAGATCTGTGTCTTTCTGCGGTCAGTAGCTGATGCAGGCAGAGTACAGGTAGAATCCCAGCATGGTGGGGGTTGGAAGGGACCTCTGGGGATCTTCTAGTCCAACCCCCCTGCTCCAGCAGGGTCACCCAGAGCAGGGTGCCCAGGATCACGTTGTCCAGGTGGGTTTGGAATCTCTCCAGAGAAGGAGACTCCACAACCTCTCTGGGCAGCCTGGGCCAGGCTCTGACACCCGCACAGCAAAGAAGTTTTTCCTCCTGTTCAGATGGAACCTACTGGGTTCCAGTTGGTGCCCTGTCCAACTTGTCCTGTTGCTGGGCACCACTGACAAGAATCTGGCCCCATCTTCTTTCCCCCCTGGGGCCCTTTAGCTGTTGATCAGCAATGATCAGCTCCCCTCTCAGGCTGCTCTTCTCCAGTTGAACAGCCCCAGGGCTCTCAGTCTTTCCTCAGCACAGAGATGCTCCAGGGCCCTCAGCATCTTCACTGCTTTCATTTGACTCCCTGTCTCTCTTGAACTGGGGAGCCCAACACTGGACACAATAGTCCAGAGGTGGACTGACTAGCGCAGGGAACCCCCCAAAAAGTGACTAATTTCTCCTTCTCACAAAGGCCATGTGGAAAGAGCCCCATTTGGCCAGCAGGAAGAGCTGTTTTAGATGCACCGAGCTCTAACCACCCCTGTTGCAACACCCTTTTGCACTGCTTATAGAGGTAAAGGGGCTGTGAGTAAATAAGAACCAATTCCTGAGACAGACAATCAAAAACTCAGTTCTGTACTGCTTAAGCAGCCTACCTGATCTCGTCACTTTTAGAAGTCGTTACGAGGACGGTAAGTCCCTCCCGCCGACAAAACTAAGCAGAAAGCTCTGTGCTAGGGAGGAGCACATCCCCTGCCTTGCCAGCCGCAGAGGAACACGAGCAAGGGTGACGATTTCACGCAGGCTCCACTCTGGTGCCCTGGAAGTGATCTGCAAATCTCACCGTGAACTCTGGAGAGAGCTGGCCTGCACCCATCCGCCCCCAAAATTCCTCCCGAAACACGGACACGGTCCCATCTCATTGAGAGCTGTCAAAAGGAGAGAACTCCACCACCAGTAAAGGCAGGAGCTGGATTGCAGCAAGGCCCACGCTCCCAAGGCGGTGAAGAACAGGGCTGTAATGAATAAGGAGCATCGTGCTGACAGCGAGGAGACATCACGACATCACCGCGAGCTACCGCGTACCACAGCTCCAGAAATCTAGCAATAAAACCTCTCATTTGTTATCTGGATTCTTCTGTCTAACATCCATTTTGTGTGCTCAGCCTTTCCTATGCACTTCTGCTTAATGCCTGGAAATTGGAGCTACTAAGTCCCATCAGCTCTAACAGGGAGAGGATAAATCACCAAATCCTGCTAGGAGGTAGTATACATTTTTATCATTGAAGTGACATTCTTCTCAACACAGGCCCATTCTTATCTCACCCCCTTCTGTAACAACTCCCAGCTAATGCAGAAATGCTGCAAGTCTTGTACCAGACCGTTACAGTGTGTACAGGTTGCTGTTGATGATGCTCTTGTAGACAAGAGCTTTTTAATACAAGACTGAAGTTGCTGGAGAGCCTCAAAGCATGTTGAGTCACCGCTCTGCTTTTGAGACTGGTTTGAGCACTGGGGTGTTATGTTTCAGAGGTGGGACAGGCGCAGAGGTGAAACATCCATTCCCAGCCTCCCTGACAAGGTGCTAACACTGGGGTGATGAATTCTCCGCGTAGGATATTTCTGGAGTCGGGTGTTCTTCTGGCCGGGTGCAAGCCTGCTGAGCCCCTCTCTGCTCACTAAAGCAGTGACACCTCTCACGGCTTCCGGATGCGAAACACATACGCAAAGCAGCCTGCCATGTGCCAAAGAGAAGAAAATCCCTTTCCCTGTTATTAAACCCTGTATTTCCTACCAGTTCTGGATCCAGCTTCTGCTCAAGCCTGCTCCCAGTTTTCCCTGGCCACCAAGCACAATCCAGCAGAGTCGGCCAACACCTTTAGGCTCTCAGAGAACGGCGACTGGCAGCTCCCCACACCTCCTAGGATCAATGTATCCCAACCTTTCCCCAAAAGCAAGTCCCGCGGCATTAAGCAGCAGAATTTCTGTTGAGAGATTGCCCAGGTTATCCTGTATCAAACACAATAGAAGATAAAATGTCTTTGGCTCCTGAGGACACAGCATCCCACAGGATGATCCTGATGGGGAGAGGTGGGTTACTAATAGCCACGGCCCAAACTCTTTAAGTGGTGAAAGGACCCCGTGTCACCCACACCTCTTTCCTCTCTCAAGCTGGCATATGTCAGCTCCTTTGTTCTAAGCTTACAGGTTTCACACTCAGGTGAAAGGTTTGCTGCTGAACCGATATAATTTTTGGTGAGCAAGAAGAGCAGGACATGCCCGAGGTTAAAGAAAAACAAAGCAATTTCAGCTCTGCCAATCCTTCTGTTTCAATGTCAAAAATATTATTGATTAGCAATTTGAAAATAGGCGTGATGTCAGCTTCATACAGTTGCCCGGGCTCCCTTCTGAGAGAGCACTCCTCAGCTCGTTCTCAATTAACCCCAAAGCATTTTTATTGGTAAGCTAAGAAATGCCTCCATCAAGAGTTTCATTCTATTATCACAATAAGCACATAATGATTGAGCTTTGGATTAAAGGGCTTTTTTCTCCCTTTTTGCTCAGCACTAGAAAACCATCAGTTCTTTTGCTTTGTGCTATCCAGTAGCGTGTTCCAGCCTTTTGCCTTTTGTGATTTCAGGCAGAATCGTAACAGCATCTTAGAATCAGGCCTGTAAGACACCAACTTCCCTACATCTGCCATTTGCATGAATGGTCTTCAAAATAAAATGAGAATGATTCAATTAACAGTTATGGGGGATTTTTACATCAGGCAGAGCTCTTCTTCAGCATTAGGAAAATTGTGGCAAAAATCATTAGTATTTCCCTCTTAAGAATGAAATAAAAAGAATTTCTGAGGCACGAAAAATGGCCTGAGGTTTAATGTGCCAATGCTTTTTGAAATGCAATTTGCAGACTTTTTTTGTTTCCTGCTTTTGTTTTTGTGAACTAAACAATTTCCAGTGTCCCACCAAGTGCCACGCAAACAATTGAAATTCAACAGATCTCACAGAAATCGTACATTGAATGGATATTCTTCAGCACAGGAAGAACTTGGGCCATAGTCTGGTGAGGTCAAAGAGAGGATCTGGGGACAGCAGCCTTCAAACTGATGTGAATATCATTCAATGAGATTGCTGGTTTCAATCTTGCTAATGCATTAAAAAAAAAAACCCAAACAAAGGAATCAGACTTCAAAAATAACCAAGCAATTGAGATGTATTTGGTTTCCTTGTCTTCACTTGGGCTGGTTTTCATTTTGCTCCCACTTCTTGAGTCCTTAGGTTAGAAAAAGGACAATTATTTTTATTTTTTTTTTCTGAAGTGAGGGGAGATGGAAGTTTTCTTTCAAAAACAAAACAGAGAACAAAGCAAAGAACACCTGAATACAGAGCTTGACCAGTCATCATGTGAGTCCAGGCTCCACAGAAGCAATTTCAGGCTCTCCAGAAACCTGCAAATCTCAGGAGATTCGCAATTGCACCAGGAAGAGCGACCAAGACACTTCAGTACCCTGGTCACCTGAATTTGGGAAGGTTTTGTCAATTTTCTTCTGCCAGAGCTCCTTTTCACACTCTCATAATGAATAAAGGACCAAATCCCGCCCCCTGTGCTCAAGGTTTAACTATGGACTTCAAAGTACAGAGGACAGGTCTTTCTGTGCACTGTGAACTGCTGCTGGCTCCTCAGCCAAGCTTTTTACTTGCCTCACAGCTTGAGGAGGAGGTGAATGAACTCAGAAATTTGTAAAATAGAGCTCTTAGAGCCTGCACTGGCATCAGGCTTTCTGGCTGCAAATCCAACGGCTTCAACGCTCATTTGTGATTTTGTATCCGGCAAATCCAGGAGCAACCAGGGGAGCTGGATCCTGACAGGGGTAGGCTGTGACTCTGCAAAATGCCCGAGGAAAACTGGCCCTACCACAGGTAGCTAATGATGAGTCTGGAAGACATGATTGGCTGCCTGGCTCTTAGTCTTCAGGTGACCAGCAACCTGCTCCTGTCTTGGCCAGCAGAGAAGCATTTCTTCATGTCACTCTTTCTTTTGACCAGACCAAGCAGAAGAGCCAACAAAGTCCCTTTACCTCCATTATTTGTCTCTTTTTCATTTCTCCCCCATTTTGATTCTCTTCCCTGTATTCCCCAGGTAAACACACTGGAGAACTCACGTCATAGCTGAAGTTGTATCCCAGACAGACAGGAAAGGACAGACTGAAGAGGAAAACCACAACCTTTTTTCATTTGTCATGACTCAATCTAACGTCTCTTACAACTACTGGGTCAGCCAAGCCATAAAACAAAACAGATCCCTGGTTACATTTGTGCAGCTGATTTGTCTCTTTCTTCAGAGCTCATTAAAAGAACCGCTTTGATCTCATTAGATTGCTAAAACATTTCCAACAGGACTAGATGTGTCATGTCAGAATATGACAGGCAAATTTCTTTTAAGGTTTTAAGACGAGGTTGAAAGCAGAGAAGCTGTGCAGTTCACTGTTGTCACTGAGAGATATTTTTACTTTTATGAGTCCCTAAAACAAGAAACAAATTAAGAACTGTCAAGGAAAAAGAAAAAACCCAAACCCAAAATGTATTCCATCTCCCCTGCTAATATTGTTGCTGCTTTTCTCTGAAATCCCTCTCAGTCTGCTAACAAGAACCTTAAGTATAAAAGAACGAGCTATGGTTGTTAATGTTCTGGCTTACATGCGCAATTAATAATCCAAAAGGAAGGAAATAAGTGCTGAAAACATGATTACCCTTTGCAACCACAAGCCAAAATGAACAGCCTCACTTTGTTTCCAGCTCTTACCCAGTCTGGTCCAGAGGGAACCTTCCTGCACTGTGCCATTTCAGGGCGTGGAAAGTGGCACCCACAGCATCCAGGGATGCAAGAAAGCATCTGGGAAGGAGGAGGGGGAAAAAGCAGACTCCACTGGGATATCTCTCCTGCCCTGGCAGGAGACTCTGCCTTCCTCAAGGCAGGCAACGCACTGCTCAGCTGCCATCCCTACAGCCCAGCACTGCCACAGCAGACAGTTACAGATACAGGTTTCGCTGCCAGAACAGCCCCACTGGAGCTGCCTCTCTGCTGGGCTCTGAAGAGCAGCAGCGTGCCAGTGCTGTGCCAAATCCACACCCAGGGCAGAAGGCACTGGAGCAGGCCCTGGGAGAAGAACACAACTTCATCCAGTTCAAACACTGCCCAGGCACAGCCTGTCGCTGCCCTGCTCGGGGCCTTAAGTCACACAAATCCTGGAAAACAGAGCAGGAGATGAGGAAAGAGGATGACTCTGCCTGACCTGATGCTCTCTAGTGAGGTCCATGCTCTGGCTGCCAGCTCACACTGTGATCAAACAGTTCCTGGATGGGAGCAAGGTGGTGGGGCCGAGGCGGGGGCTGCAGCGGGGCTGAGTGGGGGGCCACACTGTGCCACAGGGCTGAAGAGCTGCGCTGAGGAGTGGGACAGGCCAGGAAGATGCACTTCACAGTCCCCTCCCCAAGAACACGAAGCAGCCCTTCGCTGTGAACCCCCCGTGGGGTGAGGTATTGCTGGGGTAAGGGGCTGCAAGTGTGAGATGACTACAGCTTTGAGACACAGACAGGCGGCAAAGAGCACTGGAGTGGGTGTTCACAACACAGCATTTCGTTTCAATGGCATTTACCATCAAATTGCTGTGATGGGCTGTAAAACCAGTGGGCGGGGACTGTTTCTCACTCTGCAGAAGTTCATTAGATTACAAGTAATTCAGTTACAGAGAGAGCAAGTCGAGCCTGGGGCTGTTTTGAGGGGCTTTTGGAAAAAGGTCAAACCAATACATCAGAGGGCTATTGGGGCTGATGGCTGTCGGTCGAAGGTAGTAGATATTTAAAGATAAGCGTTGTACGCTGGCGTGGTTTTCTCCCGATGGCATATTCCCATCCATCTCTTAAATAACAGAAAAACATTTTGCAAAAAATGGCAGAGCAAAGAAGCCTATCAAGCGAGATGCTGCCAGGACTGCTGGCGGAGGGAAACATGGCTACTTTGGAAGACACGCCGGGCTGGAAGCTCTGGCATCTTGGGAAAGGAAGCCAGACCCAGCTCTCTGCTCCCAGCTCAGCAGGGCACAGAAGCTGTTGCTTCTGCAGAGGCAGAATTCAAACCCAAAGGCCAAGATGTTTCCTGTGGGCAGGTGAAGCCGTGTCTTCTCCGGAATGCCACAGCCATCACTTACCCCTCGTTCGGGAAGGTGAAGTATCGCCCCGGCTCATCAGCCAGAACGGCTGCTGCTGAGTAGGTGGCAGGACCTCGTTTTTGAAGCCGTGCCAGGTAACTCGGTTAGCTCCATTACACACCGAATTCCCTCGAAGCTTCGTGCTGATGGCAGCGGATGGTGTCCCCACCCGAGTCATCCCTGCTCACCACTGGACCGTTGCGTGTATTTAACTATTCTGCTGAGCAGTAACAGACGGAGATGTGCTTGGTGTCTTCCTCAGCTGGGGCTTTGGATGAACAAGCACATTCACTAGAGTTCCAAGTCCCCACAAGACTACCCTAGGATAACAGCAGTCTTGATTCCCTGCTACAAGCCGGGCATTCCAGACAATAAGATCACGTATTTCAAACTCTGCACATGCTCAACCTTTATTTCAAGATATAAGATCAAAAAAATGTTGACATCCATTGCAGTCCTACATCAAAGGGAATTTGCTGAGATGGGGCAGTGGAAGACAAATTTCTCCTGTCCAGTAACTCTCACTCTCTGGCTTGGATCTTCAAAGGAGGCCCCAGATGTGCTTGGTTAATGCTGGTTTTTAGTTTAAGCTGAGTGAAAACAGAATCTGGTCACAGCCTGATTCTTAGCACTGTGGCACGCTCTGGAATCTCACTGGCTTCCATGGCACAACTGTGCCTTTCAGGGCTGTTTCCCTGACCCTGCACTTTATGGGTGAAAGTATCTGGAGTGCAGGACTGGTTGTGAAAAAATAAACACGCACAGCTAATCAGCCAAGATGGGTGTAGTCAAGGCGCAAGGGTTAAGGGTGTCAAAATGACCTTGGGTGCTAGGAAAAGTGCCATTCCAGTCTGCGTTGTCACTGTTTGAGATATACAGGCCGGCCTCCAGTTCCACCTCTCTGCCATTCACCAGTACACCCTTTGCTGGGTAACTCCCTGCTCATCATCTGAAAGGTATCTCCAAATATTTCACTAAAACATCCTTAATTAATTTTACAAATCCTAATCCCCATCCTGGCTACACTCTCAAATTATTGGAATTTCCACCTGTCACTTCTTCTTCTGCTGCTACCTAATATTTAAAGGATTAACTGGACAGCGTGTAACCTCTTCCTAGTCCTCGGTAACAATGTCTGCTCTCTTCTCCTTTGTCTTAGCATTTTCTCATCTATCTACAGATTCCTGTGCTTTTTTTCAAGGCAATATCCCAGTGTGAAGCTGCTTTAGCCATTCACAAGGATGAGATTTATTATCTAGAAGCACACCAATAACACAGTATTAAAAAAATAAAATAGCAGTCTCTTTCATCAAAATCTAATGAACATGTGATTTAATCTTGATTAAGAATTCATTAGGTTCTCAGCAAGCCTGTCTAATGGAGCTTGACCAGGTGAAATGCTAATGCCTACATTATCTTTAAATTAATTTTCAGAAACGTTAATTTCCCTGAGTCGTTCCCCGCACATCGCTCTCCCCGCTGCCCGCGGCTGCGCGGCTCTCTCCAGATGCCTGCTGCCCGTGCTCATAGCAACACCGCTGTCCCCACCCCAACCTCCGCACACTTCACCGGAGTTTCCACGCTGACGGACGAGCCCTTTCACCAGAGCAGCTTTCTCGGCATTTTCAAGCCAGGTACGAAGCTGAAAGCCTAGCATATGAGTTATTTTAAGGCACATATATATATATATATATATAAACCAGGGTGTATTTCAGCCCTCCAGATGCGGAGCCAGAGCAGCAAACAGGTTATTATCCTGATGCGGTTTGCTTCAAAATGCAAGAGCTCTGCTCTTTGGAAAACGGGAGTGACTGCACACTATTTGTGTAAGCCGGCGTGGTCACTGCCTGCCCTCGGGCCCATGGGCTCTGCGTGTATGTGCTACTGCACCCTTCCTGTGGCACCCACCGCCTCTCCCTGCACCCAAACCCCATCACCCGCCATTCTTGCACGCTTCTGCAGAAGCAGTTCCTAAGAGATTAAATAATTTCTTGGTGTGCATCTGCAGTAACATCTCCCCTCATGCACCTTTTGCACACAAGTAAGTGCAAGCCAGACCCACCCCAGCCGCTACTCAAGCTGTCGAGATGGAAAGCCCCTTTTTCAAACCATGGAAGGGGAAGCTGGCAGCCTTTACAGTAGGAGTAGGGTACACAAACGTTGGTGGGGAAAGCTGCACTGAAGATCAGCCTCCTGGAAGCGAGACCTCCCAGCCCCGCAGTGCCTGGGGAAAAGCTTTGCCTCAGGCAGGGATGATGGTTTAGTTCCTTGTGAAGCCCCGGGGGCTGGACACAGCGGCCGCCGAGCTGATACAGAAATATCCGGGTCACCTGCTAAGCCACTCTGGCTGGAGCGGAGCTGGGCTGAAGGCCCGGATCTGCCCCCGTGCCGCACGCACACGCACCCTCCCACACTCACACTCGCACTCCGGCTACGGGAGCGCACGGCAACAGATTGCCGAGAGGCGACGAGCCCCTTCGGCTATTTCCGAGCCCCTTCGGCTTCTCTCCGACGGGCTCCGAGACCTCTCCGAAAGCAGCCGAGCCCGGCGCTCGGCCGCCGCCGGGAGGAGACGAGCGGCGCCGAGTCGGCCGCGCTGCCGGCGGTTCGAGGCCCCGCTGGGCGCTGTCCACCACCAGAACCGCCTGAAAGCCGCAGCCGCGCCGCGACCTGCCCGCCCGCCGGCCGACGCGACCCCAGCCCCCGCCGCGGCGGCCGAGCTCACGGCTCCGTCCCCCGCGGAGCGCAGCCTGCACCCTCCCCTCCCTTCCCTGCACCTCATCCACACCCAGCTCTGCTGCTTTTCCCCCTCGCTAAGCAACCCCGGTCCCCGGGGGGCCCCTCCCAGCCACGGATCCCTCTGCAACCGCCGGCATCGCAAAGCAGCCAGCTCTCCCCAGCCGAAATCCAGACCCTCGACCAGCGCCCGGGGCTTGTGCCGTGATGGCGCCCGCCTCCAACCAGCCCGTCACGCCTTTTTCAATGGGAGGCCGCGAGTATTTCATTGTATTTCATCGTATTTCATAGTATTTCGATTCAAAAAAAGAGGGAAACCAACAACAACGGTACCACCCGTTCGCCATCCTTCCTCTTGCACCTGTTTTTCCTATGGGATGCAATTACTCCAGCCACGGTAACGCGCTGGAAAGGGACCGTGTGGTGGGGTTTTAATTGCACATTAACGTCTAATTAAACACAGGGAGGCAGCGTGTGTGCGTTGGGGAGCCCGAGGGAAGGGCAGTCCCGAGCTCTTGGAAGCCACCGTCGGAAGACAGGGAAGATCACCCCCCCCCCCCCCCCCCCCGGCCCGGCAGGGGGGGGCGACGGCGTGGGAGGGGGCGG
>WUAM01000237.1:4141101-4177063 GCA_024336885.1 Actenoides hombroni | reverse complement strand
CTTCGGACCCGGAGCCGCCCAGTTCCCCGCGGCCGGGCCCGGCCGCCGCTGCCAGCGGGGCGCCGCCGGAGCCGGGTGTCGGCCAGGGACCCCTCCGCGGCTCTCCTCCTGGCGCCGCGCCGGGGCTACACACCCGTCCCGCCGGCCGGCACGAAGGGAGGTCGCGGCCTCGGGTGCCCGTCACACCCCGCGGCCCGGGTCAGAGGGAGGCCGTGACCTGGGCTCCCACGCCTGCCCCCGGGCCGCTGCCGTCACCCGAGCGGGGGACGTCGTGACGCGGGCTCCTGCCGCCCCCTTCCCTGGCTTTGGGGGCCGGGGACTATCTTGGCCCAGCGGCGCAGGGCCCAGCACCTCAGCGCTCGGCGAGACCGGGCTGGGCTCGGGCGGCAGCAGCGCATTTACGCGGCACTCGGGGCTGCGGTACCCCGGCCCCAGGCAGTGTGGAAGCCCTGGCTCCCCGCGGGGCCCCTCCGCAGCTCCTACACGTGCACGCTGCACCCGTGCACCCACCCTGCTGTGAGGCGAGGGTGACCTGCCAGGAGCCCTTCTCAAGCTCCTCACAGTTAAATCAGTTCGGTCAACACTTGAGACAGGAATCGTGACCATGCTTGACGCAAAGGCGTCGAGTTTCACCACCATTTTGCATTATGTTCCCCATCGGTGTAATTAGCAGAGGTTTTTTTTTTTTCACGTGTGTTGCAGTGCAATCGCAGATCTCTTCACACCGATGACCTGCCTGCTCGTCTAAACCGTTCCATGGCATCAAACACTTACTTAGGAATCCTGGCAGGTGAAAATCCCGCGATTTTTCTGGCAGGTCTTGCCATTTCGCAATGTTGAAATGGAGAAGAAAACAAATGTCATCAAGGAAAATAAAATAAATGGAACTTTGTTTAAAATGCTTTCCTACTGGCCCTGACAAGTCACGATATATTCAGCTTTAATCCATAACATTGACTGGTATGTGACAGTCTGTCTACTTGAGCACAGCAAGATGAAATGCCTCAAGCTAAAATGGACAAAATCAAGTGCTACTGCCTGATCTATAGAGAGGACACCCACCACTTTAATAAACAAGAATTCTGCCAAGGGAGGTTTGGTTGGTAGGAAGAAGATGTGAGTGGTGAGGCAGCTGATTTTGCCGCTACATCCCACTCCACCTCCCTGCCAAAAAGAAAATGGCTAAAGGAGGCGTGACAGTGACAGGAACTTCCCTGTGTTGTGGGAAGGAAACGGTGGGACCGTGGAGCTGCCTCACAGGGGCCGGGGGAAGGCAGGGGGCTCCCCTTTGTGGTGTTGGGTGTGCTTGAGCGTGTGCTCACACTCTGTTGGTTTTCCACTTCGCACCTCTGTTCACCTCCTCCTCTGGGGTTTTCTGACATGCTGTCTCGAGCTCACCAGTTCCCATATCCAGGACCCTTCCCTTAGGGGTAGAAATATGATTTCTAATCGCACTTACAGTATTTTAAACACAGCTTCCCCGGCGCTTTCCTTCCAGGCAAATAGCATCTCCTTTCACCACTGTTTCCCATCCCACTTTCCCCCCAGTACATCTTCTGCCTGTTTTCCCTCCACACCTCTGCAACGAAGGGGGAGGACGTGGCGTGTGGTTAACGAGATAAAGAAGAGACATGAGGCAGAAGCAGACAAAAGAAAGCAAAAAGGAACCTGTAAATATTGTTAGTGTATTCAAGGACCAGCAATATTTACCACACATTTGTGAGCTAATAGGTTACCGTATATTTGAATTTGGGTGTAATTTATTTCTGGAAGCTCTGGGGACTGAGATGGGCAAGCAAGCCGACTGCCTGCGTTCAGCCGGGAATAGCTGAGGATGGGAGCGGTTACAGAGCGGTTCCCACTCTTTCATATTCTCACAAACCCCTCGTGTAAAATCAATAGGATCAGAATTTCAGTCAATAGGTTTCATTTCAATGGTTCTGGCCAGAGGGCATTATGGAAAGTGCCGTGTAGGAAAAGCACGGGCAAGAAATCCAGAGGCAGTGTCCTCATGAGATGGCTGCATTTACTTCCCATCTTCTCCAGCAGCTTGCCAGCCTTGGAGTCATGTTGGGATACTCTCCAAGGGTTTTACTAAGAGAATTAGGCTTTTGTATCAGCCTCTGGCTACTCGTTATCTGACAAATTTGTAGCCTGCGCCTCCTGCCATGGAGAAAATGGTTTCTTTTCTGCTTGGCCAATGCACTCAGTCCTTTGTCCCACGCACATCCCTGTCACTACATGAATATTTCCTGGTTTCTTTACTAAAGTAAAATCAGAAACGGGCAAGTCTTCTCCTTGCTCTCCCAACTCTCAGAAAGATCCAGGGCAGCAGCTGTGAAATTGAGCCTTTTTTGAGCCATTTTTAAGCAGCTGCTAATTGAGCAGAGCCGATGGAAAGGCTTCCTTTGAAATTTTTTTAGAGGGAAATTTCGTTTTTTGAAAAATCTGCTTATTCATGGCAGACGAATTTCAAGAACTTGAAAAGGAAAAAGCCTGCCTCCGCCACCAAGCAATCAAAATACGTACGAGCCTACTTGGCTGGTGAGATAAATATGTTGGGGTTTGTTGCTGAAAATGCTGTTTCCATTTTTCAGGAGCTGACAGAAGTCTTCCTTTAATAAAAGGTGTTTGCTGTCAGTAGCAACTTCAGCTGAAAGTAGGTGCTTTGTTTCCCTTAAATATGATGGAACCTCCCCATAAAAGGTGGGGAGGAGAACTGGTTTTCTGGGCATTCCTGCAATTAAACTATTTCACCCAAGGTGCATAAAGAGCACTCTTGTTCCTGCTCAGACTGTTACCTTCACAAACCTAAGGCTCAGCAGCGTGTTTTAAAGCTCAGCACAAGCAGGCTTCTCTCTGCAATCAGTTTTCAACCGTTATGACAGAAAAATTAGTCATTTTTTTAAGAAGTGAAGGCCAGTAACTGACAGAACAGCCTGTGCCAAAGTGATGTTACGGGATAGGGGATGACTTTGTGATCCGAGGTGTGTTGTCTTCCTACGGGTGATAAGTATCTCTAGCACACCTCACCATCCTGGGCTCTGACTACCCCACATCAGGGGCTTGTAGAATACTCTTTCTTCCTAGAATCATAGAATCCTATGATTCCACAAACTGGTTTGGGTTGGAAGGCACCTTTCAAGCTCATCTAGTTCCAACCCACCTGCAAGGAGCAGGGACATCTGCAACTAGAGCAGGGTGCTCAGAGCCCCGGCCAACTTCACCTGCAATGTTTCTACCACCTCTCTGGGCAACCTGGGCTAGTTTCTTGCCAACCTGTCTTCCTTCTCTCCAGTATAAATCTGCCTCTTTTTAGTTTAAACCCATCACCCCTTGTCCTGTCCCAACAGGCCCTGATCAAACCTCTGTCCCCATCTTTCTGACAGGCCCCTTGAAGTCCTGAAAGGCCACAGGAAGGACTCCCCAGAGCCTTCTCTTCTCCAGGCTGAACACCCCCAACTCTCCCAGCCTGACCTCCCAGCAGAGGGATTCCAGCTCTCCCAGCATTGCTGGGGCTCCTCTGGCCCCGCTCCAACAGGTCCCTATGTCTTCTGTGCTGAGGACTCCAGAACTGGACCCAGCACTGGGGGTTGCCTGTATCCTCAGAGCCCTGGGAGCAGAGCAGCAGAATCCCCCCACTCGACCTGATGCCTACACTGCTGGGGATGCAGCCCAGGATGAGATTTGGCTTTTCTTCCAGCCCAGGCAGATCCAGGATGAGATGACCGTAGGAGGCAAATCTGCAAAGTCTTTCCCCTCCTACTTCAGGATTGTTCTATCCAATCTATAATCTTATATTCCTTCAGTATGGTTTTAATGCACATGCTAATGGAACAGCCACCAATCCCGTGGAGAGACAGCAATACATTCTAGCAGATCTCACCATTAGGAAGTTTTCCCCGGATATTCAGCCTAATTTTTCATTCTTTAAATTGATGTCAATTACCCCCCAGCTAAACCTAGTTATGCAGTGGAAGGCAGGTTTAAAATACTGCATGATCTCACTAAATTGGAGAAGTGGACAGAAATCAATACAATGAGAGGCAATAAGAATGCCCATAAAGGTTAAGTGGTTGATGGAGGATTAATGAAATGCACGGGTACTAGGTCAAATTACAAATATCCTTACTTCACTCTTACTCACTCCATACCCCACAAATACCTTCTACTCCAGCAAATCAAGTGAGGAAGCACCTTGGAGTTTGACTAGTGACTTGGAGAAGTAAAGATGAGTGAGTATTAAGGCAGGAGGAAGTGTTGGGTAGGTTTATTGTATGGAAAACTGGCATCAAGACAAGAATGATATATTGAGATTTTTAAAAAACAACAACAACAAAAACCTGTGGATAAGAATCTGATCTGCAATATGATGTCAAGAAGTTGAACAGCCTGACCAAGTTGAGGAAATGCTGAAAATCTTTCTTTTGTTGTTAGTTTTTCATGCCTGTCTGAGTGGACAATGGTAACTGCAGGACCTGGCAGTCACTCACATCTCCTGTCTTGGAATTATGGCGAATTTTTGGGTTAAGGTTGATGAAGCTGGAAATGTTTGTCACCTGGAGTGGTGGTGGTGGTGAACACATTTGCATGACAGAGATATACAACAGCCTGTCCTCAAAATACTGAGAACTAACCTTACAAAGTTTTGTGTTCCAAGTCTCTCACAACACGGAGAGAACAGAGATTGGGATATATTTGGGGGAAAGTAACAAATGGCAGACAGAAGATCTGCCAGGGAGACTGAGGAGAATGGCATGTACCAGGGCTGGAGGGGCTCTTGGAGCTGGTCTGTCTACCAGTCCCAGGAGACAGCAGCTGAATGAAAGCACTGCTCAGTACTGTGCCTCACACCAACTCTTTCCCAGGGATCCACATCAGTTTCTGTGCAATAAAGATTTTAATTTTTTTCTTTTTTTTTTCTTTTTTTTTTTTTTATGTAAAAGTAAAGGTTTCTACTGCTTATTGTGAAAAGAAATTTACTGTGTGGCCTGAAATAGGACATTACCTCAGTCTGCAGAAAGCCCCAAGTTATGGCTTCTCAAAGCAAGGAAGAACTTGTCAATAACCCTTAATGAGGTGTGAACTCCTCTCCCTTTTCTGCAGTGACTTTCAGCTCCCAGCTCTAAGGAGACTTTTCAGTGTCTATGTTTTCCATTTTCTAGTGCTTCAGGGACACAGGGCAGATAAAGAGAAAGGCTTGTAGGCTTACAAAAAAAACATCAGAAGCTAAATTATTAACTATTTTCTGCTGACCATTGAGAGGAAATCAGTACAGGTTCCTTTGTGGGTAGTTTCATTGTTTGTTTTTTTTCACTGGGGACAGGTTGAGGTAAAGCACCATTTTCTGTCCCTTCATCACATCCAATTTCCTCCCGTGTGGTAGTGCAGATATCCATACTTCAGTGGTGACGTGAGAACCTAAAGGGAGCAGAACTAGAAGTGGGAAAGAAGGTTACTCCTATCCACTTTCTGCAGTAAGGAACATGTAACAGCAGGAATGATTCAGCAGGTGCACTAGTAACCTTGAAAAGCCACGAAACTGAAGCTGTGCAACGTTGTCCTTGTCCAGGCAAGGGTGAGATAGTGCCAAAAATGGGTCAGAGTAGCTGACCTTGGCTTGAAGCTTAAGGAGGCCAAGGACCCTGTTAGCCCTTTACTGTTCTTATTTCCGCAGTATCAAGGGTGATGATTTAGTAGGAATGAAACAACTCCTGCCACGAGCCAGGAACGCTGGTTAGAGGCATGGTCTTGATTCCTCTGTGTAGGAAAACCAGTCATTGCTTGGCCCTGGTGCAACCAAACTTAACCTTCTGCATTTAGCATTTGAGCTCAGGCATGCAGCCGATTGCGTACGAGTGTCATTTCATTCAGCTACTGTCATCAGATGCAAGATTTGGGTAGACAAATTTCAGCAGCTCCATTTACAACACTTCAGGAACATTCCTGTTTTCATATAAATGCTATCCAGGAACCCTGCGGCTCTTGTTCACACAAGTAGTCCTGATGAGTGATCTTACGGAGGAAGGGTAATTCAGTCCCTGAAAATAGGAGTGTATACTTACTTTGCAGCTCTCTGAACCTAACTCCAAATACCAATATGCCAGTTACATGCAGCTCCTGCTCTTCTCCGCAAAACCTTGTGGTGGGTTGTGGTTTTTTTTTTTAAATACAGAATTATCACATTGTTCTTCTATTAGAAATACATGTCAAAATACTTAAAATAAGCATCAGCTTTACCAAGTGTTGTTTCATTGTCCTGCAGCACTCCCTGGGTGTAAGTACCGATGTGATTCACGAGGGCTGGCTTTAGCTGATGGAGGCTATAATCAGGGTGGGGAAAGAGACACTCCTCCAGCAGAGGATGGATAACGGGAATCACCTCTCACCTTTGATTTTGAAGAGACCTATAGAGACTGGCTGTCCTTGGCTGAAGTTAACCTTCGTGAACATCCCTCACAATACTCTGAGCCAAGGACTCGCTTTCACTAGGAAAGCATGGGGGAGAAGAAATTCTGCACATGCGGAACAGGCAGCGTTAATCTGAGAAGGTCGTATCGGGAGAAATGACATCTCAGCCAAGGATGAAACAGTACCTGAAGCAAACTCTGTACTTGGAGGATCAGCGCGCTCACTTAATATCAAAATATTGGTGGGGTGCTAAACCCGATCCAGGTTCAAAAAGCAGGAAGAAAAAAGTTGTGAAGAAAAGATCCATGAAAGGTTATTAAATACACAAAATGACTGCCTCTGGCTAAAGGTACCCCCAGGTGACAGGCTGTCAGGAGCAAGAGGAGAGGGCTGCTGTACATGTGCCTTGCTCATGTACCCTCCCACCACAGCCTCCAGTGGCCTCAGGGAGAATCAAGAAGCCTGGGCTGGGCAGCCCATCGGCCTGGCCTGATGTAGCTATCCTTACCTGCTGAGCTTGACCGTGGCCAGGAGACACCATACAGCTGACCAAGAGAAGTGCGTTTCCCTGGAGGGCTGCTCTGGGCTGTTTCTCATGAATTCACCAGGCAGTGGCAAAATTCCCCTTGATTTCAGCAGTGTTGGAAACTTAGCATCTGGCCAGCTCAAGAGAGTTCTGCATTAATGATTAAGATGCTGAAAATTGCGTTGTCACAGCTTGAAGAATCCAGACTTCTGTAGTGGTCCAGTTTATCTGAGATATATTTGACTGCTGCCCAGACCAGAAGATACCAGGTTTGGCTGAAAATATTTGGCTGAAAGTATTTATTCTGTGGCTGCAGGAGTGTTTTCAAACGTGCTGCACAAATTCCCAGATCTCCCAACAGAATTGTGTTGAGGAGCTTTGGATGCTGGGGTGGGATCTCTGGCAACCTGCATCGATCATTCACGTGAGTATTAAGCTGGCTGCCTTTTACTTTCTCTCTCCTTGAATTCTCTGCGGAATGCCAGGTTCTTTTCTTCACCTCCTACACTGTTGGGGATGATTACACTGAATAATTAAACACCTGCCCTATTCCACCTTTCAGCAGGAGGTGACATGGGACATAGACAGTCCTCTAGTTGGGTGTTCATATTTGGGATGGACAGCATTGTGTAAATGTAAGCTATTAATTGCTTCTTGGTTTCTGAGTAGACCACCTTTGGAAAAAGGTAGATGATCCCTTAGCATAGACACAAGAGTGATGTTTCTTTCTACCCTCTCTTCTTTGCTTTGCTTGATACAAAGAACAAAATAGGTCAATGAGAGGGGTTTTTTTAAGCCCTGAAGATAAATGTGGTAGGATTTGACCTCTGTGTGCAAAGCTGGAAGATGTTTGGATGAAAGTACTGAGAGAAAATTCAGGCGGGATATAAGTCTACTGCCTTCAACAGCCCAGTGCCAAGGTAGAATTAAAATGTGTTTTCTCGCAGGGTCTTAGCAGCCATTTATTCTTCTTGATAAGATTCAGTGATTGTGGAGGGTTTGGAGATTGATGGGACAACAGTAGATCTCCTCAGTTCCAGCTTGATCTTTCTGACCTGCACGAACTTAACACCAGAGGCATCAATATCTCAGAAGCCAGATGGCAATGGCACCTGTACTCCTAGCCAGAGGAGGATGGCTCAGGAGAGATCTTCTGGCTAAGTGTTGTCAAGCAAATAAGACGTGGCCTCACATCAGCCATGTGTACCTTAGTGCATGATTGCAAAACAGTCAAACCAAAGCCCAACAAGGAACTGAGGATACATCCCGGGCAGTTTTGACATAAAAAAATAGTGAGGTCATGTAATTCCTCTATCCATTGTAGCAAATGGGTCACGTGACTGGCTGGCTCAGGAGTAAATACAATTTTAATCTCTTCCCCGCATCTGCAGCAAATCATTCCCAGTGAATCCCAGCTAACTGAACAGATATAATGGACGTATTTGAGGAAAGAAAAATCTGCTTGCCAGTGTGGCTGTTCAGCTGGGTAAATGGGTGGCTCTGACCTAGGACGAGGCTCAGTCGGACAGGCAGGGCCATTCCCAAGTGCCCAGACAAGCCAGCTGACATTGACAATGACCCTTCAGCACATCGCGGCTGGGCCGGGCAGTGCTGCACCCTTGGTTGCCACATGCCAGGATCAGCCCCGGGAGGCCGTCCTGCCCTGAGGTACTCGGTCACCTTCTTGCACCATCTCCAGCGAGCAAACGGCATCGCTGGTTGCTGGGTGATGCCTGCGCTGCACAGCAGTACAAACACATGCTTGTGTCGCTGGGCTGGGCCAGGCAGGGGCGGGCAGAGCGTAAATCTCTGCCTGTTTTTCCTTGTAAGAACACCAGCTTCATGTCTTATTTTCAGATCCAGGTCTCAGCTTAGCCACAGGGAAGCTGCAGTGGGTTTTCCTATGGAATAGATGCCAAGAAGGAAATTAAGCTCTACATTACTGCCAGGAGCATCACAAAGAGAACCCCAAGTCCTGGGTGCCATCTCAAAAGGGGCTGCTTCTTTCCCTAAAAACAGTACAATTTCTGTTGCAGTGGTATGGAGGAATATGTGCCAAGCCCTCAAGCATCTGCTCCAGATGCAGTAATAGGAATACATTGCAGGAAACAGCAGAACAGGGCATGGAATCCTTAAATATATACAGAGTTATCAAGTGGTATCTAAATCCCTTGGATTACGACTATAGCAGAACATGTAGGTCCCTCCTGGCTCCCTCCTAAAATCTCCATCCAGTCCCACTAGACACGGAGGAAAAAGAATGGACAGCCTCTGAATGACTTTTGTGATTGTGCTGGGCAGATGGAAGTCTAACAAAATTCATTGCTTTATAGAGAGAAGTGGAAGAGCCTTGTCTGAAGAAAATCTTAACCGGTGCGAATCTCAGATGTCTGAGATCCTTCTCCAGACTGCCTTTTACAGTTCCTCTTTTTTTTTTCCTGCTGTTTAGTCTCCATTTTTTTTTCTCCTTCTCTCCTAAATGCCTTTCCTCACTTCATTCCACACTGCTATTCCCAGGTTTGTTTTCCAGCTCAGTTTTCTGCTCCCCTTTTGAGAGTGCTGGGGATAGCTGGGAAGATGTCTGCGACCCACAGAACAACAACTCCACTGCGAGTAGTGATTTCAGCCCATGCTACGCAGAGACACAGGATGCTGTTGCTGCCTGTTAAACAGAAACCCTCCTTTGGGAGCATGTCCTTCCAATCTAGGAAGCTTTTATCTTCCAAATACCTCTAAGCCCACACTTGAGTCTGAATTTTCTTGCCTCGAGACAAAACTCAGTAGCTGTTGTCAGCAGTGCCAAGGCGAGATGACGTGAGTCTGCGGGTACCGGTGCCTGGCTCTGGTTCTGCTCGCTGTCTGCGCTGCCAGGAAGCCATCTGAAGGTGGTAAGACGTGATTTATTTGCACAAATCATATTCACATGACTACAGGTCAGCTTAGATCAGGGCAAGCTGTGTCAGGAGGACGTGTGTGTCCCCACCCCATGTTCGAGTGGGAAATTCTGGTGGAAATGCCATTTATTCGGGGCAACATCAACACATCTGATCATGATCCCCCAGGCACCCTCTGTGCCAGGGTGGCAGCCTGAGAAGTGCCTTTCTCCGTCTGTGATGCTGAGGTGGGACCAGGGCTGGGGAGCAGCAGGTGCCCAAACCCCACCAGTTAGGGTTTCCCGAGAAGTCTTTCCTCTGGGACAACTTTGTGCAGTGAGATGAAGAACTGCAGGTTGGTGGCACTCTGGCTGTGTCCCTGTGGCTGTGGCGTTTCCGGATGGTGCAGCAGGATCCTGGGTTTCCCTGCCAGGAGATTTGCCCTGTTGTTGTCTCTGTGGCAGTGGCCCTGGGTGGGCACAGTGTAAGAGCAGAGCAGCTGTTTCCTCCTGGCAAAGAGCAACAGAGGCAGCTCCCATCGGTGCAGTGCCTTTGCTGATACAAACAGTTCTGCTTTTCCCCTGCGGCAGGACAATCTTACCTTGGTTTGCTCAGCTTTGTTGGGAGAAGGAAGCTGAAGTGGTAGGAGTTATCTGAAACTCCCACTCATCCGCCTGGTACATTGCTTCTCTTGCAGAATATTTAGCTTTCAGGCCATGGAGACTGCATCAAGCTTCATCAGCCGATGCTGAACGTTTTTGAAGTTTCAATTGCTTCCTTGCCTGAGATGGAGCTATCATTTTTATTGCTTTGGTTGCTTACCCAGGGAAAGGGAAAGGCGAACAAATCAGTACAGCCCTCTTGAATTAGGATTGATTTTCATGAATTCTTCTTGTTGATTTCAAAATACAATTGTTTCTAAAACATTTAATTGATTGAGGTTTTTTTTCTCCTTCTTTCTTTTCAGCAGCGTTTGTCCTCAGCCATTTGCAACTGCCGGGAGAGGAGAAAAAAAAAAAAAAAAAGAAGAAGAAAATAAGCTCTGTGTGAGATCAAGATTTCAACGCATTACACACCAAAACATTTGTTGCTATTTACTTTTAAAAGTGCCCTTCTGAGGCAGCACGGCTGGAGCTGCCATCTGTTCAGGATTACGCTTCGGAACTCCTGGTTTCTCAGCAAACCTGCCACCCAGAACTGCTCTGTCTGCAGAGGGGAGAGGTGGTGGGAAGGGGCTGGCCATGGGGGAAGGCACCTCTGCGGCTGGATCTGCAGTTGTCGGGGGACTGCTGCGATGGCAAAAAGATGCCTGGTAGCGAAGGTGACTCCAGAGTGTGTTTTCTAAGGCTCACTGGGATGTGACGTGTTTGTTAAAATAAGAGAGGACTGGGATGGGAGTTTTGCTGTTCCTCTCTCAGGGTGGTTTGGCAGGTATATGCTGGGGCCCCTGTGAAAGCCTCTGCCCAGCTCTGCTCCTGAGCTGCAAGCTGCAATGGCAGGGCAGAGCTTTTCAAGGCACAGCTGGAAAACACCAGCCCCCGAAGCAGCAGGAGGGTAACCGTGTCCTGGAGCACATTGCTCAGGCAGGTGTGAGCATCTTCCAGGGCTGGAAATCCCTCAACTAACAAGTGTGTATTAGCTCAGTGAATTGACTGAGTGAGGTCTTCTTCAGGAGCCAGTGCAGGCTATGTTTGGCTTTGTGCTTTAGGAATAAAGTGCTTTACAGTGCAAGAAACCCGAGGTTTCATTGCAGGGTGGTCTTTTTCTCTCTTTTCCAAAAGGTTTGTGCGAAAGGTCTAAGCAAAGTCTCTGGGCTTTGTTTGGCAAGGAAGAGGCTCCTGTTGCCAAACATAGAGACAGTACTCTAAACACACAATTTTCACTGGCTCCAAGAGCCTGTGCTAGTTCCTGCAGGCACTGGGAAGCTGGAGGGTCTCGGTGACCAGCCCCAAACCCACTGGAGATGCTGTCTCCAAGCACATCCCTGCTTGGATCTGCCTGACAGGCTCTGATGGCAATAGATGCTAATTATTAACATGGCAGTCGTCACCTTTGTGGCTGTATCTCTCCTCTACCAGTCTCTCTTGTACCCTTAGCCCATCCCAGCTCCGACATCACTGATAGGACAAACGGTTAAGCTACACAGGAGCCTGGAGGTGGGTCTGTATTAACCAGCTTCACAAATCAACAAACCAAGATGCTGAGAAAGTAGAGGCTGGAGCCAGGGTATCCCTTGAGCACGCAGCAGGGAACCTGAGCACAGGTTTCTGCTTGGTTCAAAAGGCCCTGATTTTTGCAACATGGTCTTCTGGGGCCAAATGTATGAAATTGCTCAGAGATGTGAAAAACAAGCAGTGTTTTCTACAAGTATTCATCCAAATGAGCTCTCGTGCCAGTGTGGTGCGGATGAAGGAAACTTGTTTCTCTGGGCCTGATTTTGGATACTTCATGACAATTTTTGACATTTGGGCTTGGTGACCTGAGGGAGCTCTGAATTAAAGCAAATGCAGTAGCATGGTTGCCCTGGGTTTCCACTATGTGCTGTGAGTCTCCAACACACTTCTGCTACAGAGGCCAAATGGATCTGCTTTTCTTAGATGGTCTCTTAACCAGATTTGTGAATACAGCCAGAAATAATAAACTTTTTAGAGACTGACAGACTTTAAGCTCCCAAGTGCTCGAGCAGTTTGTAAAAATTGCCCCGATGCTTCTCAGCAACTTCAGTAAATTAGAGAAATACATTCTCTTATATACTTCTTGCCTACTAACTTACACTTCCACTGCATGGAAATTATTTGCAGAGCTATGAAAGAGGCAAGCCAGGGTCTGCTAATGTCACCACCACCATTTATAGCAGTGCTGCCATTTGGGGATCTGTTCTTGCTGCAGATAACCCAGGCTCTGCCATCTTCCCCCTCCCTGCTCCAGCATGCCCAGCACCAGCACCCAGCATTCAGCAGCAATCCCAGGGGTGAGGGTTTGATTTCAAATGCCGGGGCAGGGAGAAATCAATGTGGTTCTCTGGTTTGATTCTCAGCTTTCAGTGGCAAGGAGCTGCTCTACACTTGATGTGTGCCATACAGCTGCTCCAGTGGAGCCCTGCAATGGGCTCATCCAGATATTTCTCTTCATCCACATGCTGGGTTTTTACTGGTTTCTTGCTCATCACTTTATATAAGCATGGTGGAAACATACGCAAGGTTGGGCACGTGGAGGTTTTGCACTAGTTTAACCATGCTGACTCAGAAAAGAGTTTCTTTTAACCCAGTGTAGGGTTTGTGGGAAGGTGGGGACGAGGAGGAATTACTTTGCTCTTCCAGTGGCCAATGCTGCAAGGTGCAATCATTTAGCAGATCTAGTCGGGAACTAAAGTGCATGTTAGACCTTCTCTACTCCTCTAGGAAGATATTTTTCCCCTCGGTGTCTGTGTCTCAATAAGATCTGAACTGAAAGTGGGCCAGTGCTCTTCCAGATACTATCACCAAACACAGAGAAAAAGAAATAAAGAACTTCCTGTGTGGGTACCCAGGGGCTTGTGGGGCTTCTGGTGACTGCAAGGATGCTGGCTGTGGGCAGAACTGGAGTCAAGAGCCGTCTTGACAGCCCTGGTCTGGGAAAGCACTGGCCAATTTTTTTTCAGACTGATCACATCAGGCAATGGAGTCAGCAAGAAAATGTGTCACGAAGAATGTAAAACGTTGGCAGCGTCCCAGGCCTTTCTGTTAGGGCTGGATTTCCCATCTCCTCTCTCTCCTTCCTCAAGCCTGTGTTGTTGCAGTTCTTTCTTGAAAAATTAAAGTATGTCAGGTCCTGGCTTCCATCAGGTCTTGGTGTTGTCAAGCCAGGCGTCCTGGCGCGATGCTGCGCTGCAGCCCAGGAGAGTCTCAGGGAATCTTTCTAAGGTTATGGAATCAAGGCTTGGGTTGTGACAGAGGATTAATCTTTTCACGTTCCCCTTTAGCCTCCGCAGCTCTGACCATCTCCGTATTAATATTTTAAGTGTGTTTGATAAGCTTGCTTGAAAAAGCAGGGCTGAAGGAGATGGGATAGATCACCTGCTCCTTGCTGGAGAATGACACTGTTTAACCCTTTGGGTCCAGTACACACGGCTGGAGGGAACGGGATTTGCTTTTTGCTGGAGACTGAGGTTAAATTCGGGAGGTGTGGGGGAGATGAGACACAAGTCTGACCTTCCCCATACCAGGTTCCCACTGGGACAGAACACCAAGGCTGACCAGCATTGTGGTTTGCAGCCTCTCGAACATTTTCCATCGCAGTCTGGGGTGAGGAGACTCTACGCAGGGGTCTTTGTGGAGCTGTGTGCAGCACCCAGCCCTTTGCTCCACCAGTGTCGGCAGAGTGGCCAGATTTTGAGCTCAGGATTTGGCAAGGCATTAGGCAGAGGTCAAAGGCTTCATGAGAGCAGCGGTGCTGTTACTTGTGCCCGGTCTCCAATCCCAGTCTCGCTGGTGGGAGGCGCAGGTTAGTGAATCCCTTCCTGTTTCTTGCTGCCAATGCTTCGGAGGTGCTTTTGATTTTCAAATGCGTGATTGCGTTCCTCAGTTGTCAGGCTGTGTTTAATTATTTAATTAGTCATGCAAATTTCGCTGGGATTTTTGTACATCCGAGTCTTTACTATTGCAATTAAAAGGCTGCTTTGATGAGCTCCTCTTGCGGCACGTGGCACAGCGAAGCCTGCTCAACAAGGTCTGGATGGCGTGGGTGGTGAGTTGACGAAGGAGCTTTGTTTTCTGGCTCACTGAGGGAGTGCCAGGGGTAGGGAGAGGAGGGGTCTTATCCCAGCACTGGAAGACCCCACATGAATTTTCATGCTGGTGATTTACCAGCACTTGGGAAGCTGTAGTTAACAAGCAATAGCTAGTTTCTGTTGGAGTAAAAAGTTGAGCTAGGGCACTGCATGAGCTCATTACTTGCAACATTATTGATGCCAGTGGGAGTCCCAAAGAGTCCCTCACAGGATGCACCATCAACTATCCAACTGGGCAGAAACCTCCCAGTTTCTCCTCTCAGCTGGGCTCACTGGGCAACAGTGATCTTCTCTGAAAGAGAAAGATCCAGGGCCATTTTCCATGGTGCCTTCAGACCAAATTGTGCATATCTCTTTGTACAAATTGGACAAAAACTGGCCAAGGTAACTGGACGAGCAGCAGTCCTCATGCTGAAGAACTTGTGGTGAACAAGAATAGTTTCCAGTGGTCCATGAGGGCAAAAGGAAGAGGGCAGTTGTGTTATTTCACCACTTTTGGAGCTAGTGGCTGTGGGACGGGAGGTTGATGGTGGTGCTCCATGTGTGTCTGTGGCTCATTAGATGGAGTGCCAAGTCATTTCTGTGGACAGGCCCCAAGGTTAGAAACATGTTTTCTTGGTTCTTGAATGGCAGGAGAGACTCTCTGGACAGAGGGTGCTCAAAGGGCACAGCCTGGTGAAGTGCTGGACTCTTCAGTTCGAGCCAATGTCAGTGGAGCTGAAGTGAACCCAAAAGCTTTGATTATTGGTTCTTTGGAAACCCATTTATCCTGCCTATCCCCTCCCTAACATTAGGGGTTTTTTTCTCAGCCCTTAATTGCTTTACTTTGTCAAATATTGTTTGATGGGAAATCAATCTCAGTGTTTTTGCTACTGCTTTCCCGAGGAAGCCTCCCCTTTCTCCAACTTAATATTTATTGCACTGGCAGATATGATCCTGAATTAAAGTTTCTGTTATTTCCCCATCTCCCTGATGCTTTCTCTGTACTTTTGATCACTGTTCAAGTTGCTTTCACTATATAAATTTATTGCCCTACATTTTCTGTTGCAGCCTCCAAGCTGCAGCTGTATTTTGCTTGCAGGTCTCCTGAATCCACATCTCCTTCGTGCTGTCTTCTTCCAGCCTCTTCTGCTTCTGACTCTTTTAGATCCACTGTAAAGAAGATTCTGCTCAGGACCTTGTCACCTACATGTCAATCAGTGCTGTATTTGAGCCACATATCTGTCAATATTGGGGGCTAACTCGGGATAGATTTCACGTTGGAAGGTGGTAAAGAATTTCTCAAGGACAGCTTGAGACACTGTCCTGCCCTAGATAAAACCATGGTATTGGGCACATGAAGATTTTGGCATGAGTGACTGAAGTGCAAATTCCTGCCTTTCCTGGCCCATTGGTACTGAGTTTTAAGAGCTAAACCTGACTGAGCTGGGCTTTGCTCTGTTGTGGAGAGCGACAGCTTCTGTACTTGGACGTGGGTGATCTATCCCATCGTGGGTGATCTATCCCATCGTGGGTGAACGGCTGTTTCTCACCCGTGGCTTTGCAGTCCGTGTTTCCCCATAAACTCAGGATGAGTGACAGAGATTCAGGCTGGCCTGAAGCTTTGCCTTTTGGCACAGGAACAGGCACGGTCATCGCTGGCTTTGCAGTAACTCCCCACAAAATCAAGGCTGTCGTGTCTCGTGGGGGCCTGACGTGTTGTGCCAAAGCCCTTGAGATGGGCAATGGGTGCCTGGTGGGGGGGAGCCGGGGGAGGCCCCTCTGCTCACATGGACCTGGCGCAATGCTCTGGGTCTGCAAACAGCTGCTTTGTGCCTTTGCTGGTGAGAGGCTTCGTTACTCTTGCTGGGAATGAGACTTCCTTCCTCCTGGAAATCCTGGTATCGGGCTGGGAAAGCAGAGGAATCCATTAGATGAATCCACTGGGAAAATTCACAGAATAGAAAAATGCTGTTCCTGCCTTTTGGAGCTGAACAATTCAGGGGCCCAGCGGTGGGCATGTGATGGGGCTTAGCAGGATGGGCTCTGCCCTGCAAACCACAGCCCTGGACCAGAGGTGCTTCACAGTGCTGGGGCTGGGTCCAGCTTGGTTCATCTCCTAAACCCAGCCACTGTCTTTTGGGGCAAGGGAGCAGAAGAGATGCACGGTGTAGGGGGGAAACTGGAGTGCTGGGGCCAGCTCTGGAGTCCTCAGCACAGCAGAGACAGGGACCTGTTGGAGCGGGGCCAGAGGAGCCCCAACAATGCTGGGAAGGCTGGAACCCCTCTGCTGGGAGGCCAGGTTGGGAGAGTTGGGGGTGTTCAGCCTGGAGAAGAGAAGGCTCTGGGGAGACCTTCTTGTGGCCTTTCAGGACTTCAAGGGGCCTGTCAGAAAGATGGGGACAGGCTTTTGATCAGGGCCTGTTGGGACAGGACAAGGGGTGATGGGTTTAAACTAAAAAGAGAGAGATTTAGACTGGAGAGAAGGAAGAAATGTTTTCCAGTGAGGGTGGTGAGAGCTTGTCCCAGGTTGCCCAGAGAGGTGGTGGCTGCCCCATCCCTGGCACCATTGCAGGTGAGGTTGGCTAGGGCTTTGAGCAACCTGCTCTAGTTGTAAATGTCCTTGCTCTCTGCAGGGGGGTTGGACTAGAGCTTGAAAGATCCCTCCCAACCCAAACCATTCCATGATTTCATGATTCTATGGTTCTGTGATTCTGTTATTCTGTGATTCTGTGGCCTAGGCTATCAGCATTAATATAGCAAATGGCTTTCGTAAGCCGCCTTAGAGAGGAGAGAGGGTGTTGGCTGGCAGCACACGAGCTTGGCTGCTTTTCCCTGCCAAGCAAGCTGTCGGAGGGTGCGTGCTCGTGCTCTGCAGCAACCGGGCACTGCGCAGGCTGGCAGCTCAACGGCAGCAGCTGGGCGATGTGAGCCGGCTTTCCCCCATCTCCTCTCCTCCCTTCATGCTCTGAACACCCTCACTGTCCTCAGACTCCTGCTCTGGCAGCACCCAGGGGTGCTCCAGCTACCCTGCAGCACCCAGGGAGGGGATGCTGTAACCCAGCACCCTGGGTACACCACAGAGTGACCGGCACACAGGGTGATACGTTGTGATGGAACACTAAGGCTGCAGAGGAGGGGAGAGGTGTTCCCTCCCTGCTCTCTCCTCTACCTGTCCTTAGATTCACTGAGCACCTACAATCCACCATTACCTTCTGAAACTAAGCCCCAAGTGACAAGATGGGCAAAGCATTTTTGGATGCCCAAAGCATCTCACCTTGATAGCTCGTGATTTTTAGGCTCTGATTATGCAGAAATGGGTGCTTTGGCCAAGATGTTCTTCAAAGACTTTTGTGTCTTATGGAAAGGGAGAGATAAACACAAGTGACTCGGAAAGTGCTGAATGAATACTGGATGAAATTTGGCTGTGCCCCGCTAGGAGAGCTTTTATGCAGAACTCAGTCTGGTTCATCATTTGGCACCTAAGCTTTGCTTAACCACAGGTTTACAGAAAATAGTTTTAGTCCTTTTCCAATATGTCTGAGGAGTCATTGGTTCCCATCTGTAACAGGAATTGTACCTTTCCCAAGGCCAAACAGATCTCATCAGTGCTTTGTTCAGTCCTTTTTCTCTTTCTTCTTTGTGTAGCTTCCTTTCAGCCCTCTTTGAACAAACCAGAGCTAAATCATACGCTGAAAAGAGAATGCGGTAGGTCATAGATTAGCAGAAGAAGATTATTTGGGTAAATTTTCCTTCTGAGAGGCTTTTGGAGGTAGTAGAGCTCCCCAGGGAAGTACAAGGGGATGGGGCGATGGCTGGAGCAGAGTAAGGCTTGGGCTAAACCCTCCATCCAGGTCAGAGCTGAATCCCTCCTGCTCCTGCTGCGCTTGGAGGCTGCTCTTACCCCCAGGAGATGCCTGGTCTGACCAGATTACCTGCCTTATTTCAAGACTCGTCTTCAGCAAAGCCCTCCTAATTCAGCTGCTCCCAGCCGGTGCCTGGATTCCCCGCAGGGCTGGCAAATGGCTCGGCAGCAGCTCACCAGCCAGGTCCCTGCCGCAGCGATGCCGGCGCGTGTGGTGCCTGGTGCAGGGATGCTCGGGGAGGTTCAACTCCTCCTGCAGTTGCTCACCTGGCAGAAAATGCTCCAGTAACCCAGGTTTTCTCAGGGCTTTGCGGTACCCTGGCAGTATTTCTTAACATTTTAAGATCATCCTTCTTAATACAAAGAACAAAACCTTTGCCTGTCTCGCCTTCTGTGTTCTCTCTTTTCCTTTCCCTCTCCTCGCACCGCCCTGTGGTTTTGCTCAGATAGCCCAGCTGGCCTTTCCAGACTGGGAGAAAGCCCTTTCCAGAAAATGAGGGAAGAGATTTCACTGTACATCCATTCCAAAAATAAAACCGCTCTGTATTTCTGGAGCATCTTTCAGCCGCTGATTTCAAAGACCCTTAAAAATTCTCAATTAATGAAGCTTCCCACCTCCCTCGGGTAGGAAGCACTGGGTATCAGTACTGGTATGCTCTGCAGAGGAAGGGCCATTGCTTGTTCTGGGTTTTGTACAGCCCCTGACACCGCCAGGTCCTGCATGAGAAGAGGGGATATGAGGGGACTTGAGCCCTGGCTTGCTGTTTGCTGAAATAAATACTCTATTTCTTGTCCTAAAGAAGAAGGTTTGGTCCCATGCCACCTGTCTGCATCCTTTCCCCCCTGGCTCCCATCTTGTGTTTCAATCACAAGAGGCAAGCTCACTGTCTAACTTTGTTTTGTATGGCACCAGGAACAGCCAGGGCTTTATCCAGAGTCCCACAAAATTCAGAAGATGTTAAAATCAGGGCTTTTTTCCCCAGAACAGGTTGCATTTCAGTGGATGTGAGGATGACTCCCATGGTTGATTTGTCAGAACAGTGCTATCAGAACCCCGTGTGCAGGCTGGTGCAGACACACAGACACATCTCAGGCTCCCCACCTGTCCTTGCAGCATTTCATCCCCACAAAAACAGGAGAAAAGGACTCAGCATCTGTATAAAAGCCTCCAACACAACCCCATGTACCGAGCAGCCTTTCAAGGGCTTATTTTTTTTTTGCATGAAGTGTCCTTGAAAAATACCATTTCTCATACTAGATGCTTTTTCAAAGCTTTGGAGGAGCAGGAGGGGAGCAGCGCAGAGCGGCAGAGCAGCCTGGCTGCCTCCCCACGTCCTCTGAAGGGCCCAAAGCAGGGAAGAGCAGGGATAGGGGAGATGAAACCAGAGCCCTTGGGACCTCTTCCAAGCCTTGGGGAGGGGCAGGATGGAGGAGGTTTATTTTAGGAGCTGTGGCTGCTCTTCCCAGCTCTGGCAGTGTCCATCAGACAGCTGCTGGTGGTGTTGCGTTGAGCTTGAGGCAGGCTGACGATGTTTGTAGAAAAGGGTCTGCCCGATAAGGGGGAAAATGTGGAATTTTCTTTTTCTCAACCAATTAAATGCTTGGAGAATTAGATATTTTTTTCTCTAAACCAACCCCTTTCTGTTCCCAGACCAGCCACACAGTGTTGGAGTCACATCACACTGGTGGGTTGAATCTTCTTGAGCTTTCTTAATGAGACATCTTGGAGAATAAGGCTCTGTGGGGATCACTCCCTGTCTCTGACCTCCAAAAGGGATATCTCCCACTCCCCCTCAGGGTACTCTCCTAAAGGTGGAGGGAGCAGGGATGGATATTCCCAGGGAAAGCAGGAGAGGAGGGAAAAATGCATAGTGAGATTTTCAGCGTGGTGCACAAGGTCCTTAAAACTCTCAGACCCCATGTTTGGGGAATCAGAGCTCTGTTGAGGTTTTCACATAGTTACAAAGACCCGGCTGCTGACTTTGTTGCCTCTGTGTCTGCTGGTTTCCAGAGGAGACTGCAGGGCCCCGTGGCCCACAGGACTGATGGCAGTGATGTTTTGGCAGCCCGATGGAGCATGTGCCATCCCCTCAGCCTTTGATATCCTCACCCCTCTTTTCAGCTTTTTTATCTTTCCAAGAATTGCTCTTTTCCAATCCTATTTTACTACCCCTGTAGCAAAGCTTTCATGTGCAGAGGCATCAAAAGCTTTTCTGAAGTCCAGGGTGACTCATGCCCAGTCCTTCCACCTTCCCGTGCCTTTGATTACCTCCCTGCATCGTGCAGTCGCTCCCGGCTGGTAGCCCCAGCTCAGCCAGACCCAGTCCTGGCATGGGGGAACCTCGAAACGATCCTCTTTTCCTGCTGCTTGGCTGTAAATCCTGAACCTAAATACCCGTGTCCATCCCACAACTAACTCCAGAACTGGGAGTTGTTCGAGTGTGCAAAAAATAAAAATAAATAAATAAAAGGCAGGGTTTTCTTTTTTGCAAACACGATTTTTGGAATTATTTTCAGAGCCTAATGCTTGAAAGTGACTCATGGGTTTAGCCGTACGAAACCTCTTTTTCATCTTTTTACCTCATCGTTATGGCAGCACACTCAGTTTCATCTGCAGTTTGACATCTTTTCTACGCGGCCGTGCAGACAGCAGAACTAAGGGCAGATCTGCTCGCCAGCACTCGAAGCACGGCGTACGCAGGGCACGCCGGCTTGAAACGATAATCCTCTTTGGGTCGTATTCTTGCGCTGGTTATTGTTACTGTACACGCTGCTTGTTGCTTTGCTTTTCCGTTTCATGCAAAATACATAAAAAATAAATCAATCTTTGAGGCCTGTTTGTTATTCTCCTGCTTCAAAACCACTTCTGAAAATCTACCATAGCCTTACAAACTAACTTCCCCCCAGTGCCTGCGCTTGCCCCGCTCTTGCCACCCCTCTGACTCCACTTGAATCAGCACAAACCTTCTGACCTTCCGAGCGAGCTCCTTGTTTGCAAAGGCTTGGAGGAAACACTGAGGGTACGTTCCCAGAAATGGGGAGCTCATCCCGGTGCTTTGATTCGCTGCTCAGCTGATTTAATTTGGAACTGTTTGCATTGCTTTGATGTGGCGGGTGCTGCGGCTCTGTGATGTTCGTGTGGCTTTTTCGGTGCTGCTGGGTAGTCATTACCCTGTCACTAATTGTCATGCTGCTTACAGCTTTTTACGTGGCCTTTTTTCTTTTTTTTTTTTTTTTTTTTCCCCTCCCCCTATTTTAAGGCTAAACAAAAATAGATCAAATGGCATTTTGTCCTTTGTTTTCAATTTGACCCCCGCCTGCAGGTTTGGCAGTCGGGAGCGGGTTTCCATGTGCGCTGGGATGCAAAGCTTTCCTCTGCAGCCCTACTGAGGGAGCTGTGGAAGAAACACATAACCTGTGGATTGATGTCCTTGAGCTGTGTTATGGGCTTCCCTGACACCTCTCTCTCTGCACACCCGAGCAAGCGTGAGGGGGGGTGATCCTCTCAGCAGTGCTGCTGCTGGGATGCAGGAAGGAACCTGTGCCCTGCAGCCTGCTCTGGGTGATCAGGCAGCCCTGGCACTCCTGGCTGGAAACAACCCCTGCAAAAGGCTCCAGGGGAGAGAGCTGTGGTTGCTGCTTCTTGGTGGAGAAGATGGAGCCAGACCCAGCAGAGATGCTCAGTGAAAGGAGGGACCAGAGGACACAAGCTGCACACTGGGAGGTTGTGGCTCTTTTCCCTGATCCAGGGGAGGAAGTCACCGATGTCCCCAGATAAAAGTGCAAAGCTCGATGCTTCTGTTCAATGACATTATACAACCTGGCACAAAGAGATCTCATTTATTTTCTCCCATCAGCCTAATGTGATGATTTGGGAGCGGGGGGGAGAGGCTGGGCAGCGATCCCCCAAACAGTTGGGCTGGGATTACACTTTTTCTATTGAGCTCATCACTGTAATAACCCAGAGCTCTGTTTATCAGCCCACCAGCAATGCCCATTTAGGAGATTACCATTTTTCCAATCTCATTTCTCATAAAAGAGGATTGCTGCCCGTTGCCTCCCCAGCCCAAGCCCCTTGCTTATGAGAGTTTATCTGCTCAGGGTGTTTATGAAGCCCCGAACAGGAAACTTCTGTTTATCCTCTGCGTCATCAAGAGCTGGAAACCCGATGGGATAATTACTCTTTCAGGAACAGGCATACAGCAGCCCATCAATAGACTTTGACATCTTGCCGGTGTCAATAATAAGTATATTTGCCCTGCAGAGATATATAATGCTTCTTTGTTTCTCTTTCCTCTCCCTTCGACTTGGCATGAGATTCAGATTCCTGGCACCTGGGGTATCTAGTGGAGGCAGGGATTTTTACTTAAGGTTAAGGAGATGTGCTGCTCCCCTTAAAGCTGGGGGCACTGAGGGTCTCCCCAGCAGCAGGGGACACCTTGCCTGTGCAGTGCTCATCCTGGCAGAGCATCACCGACCCCTCCCACCATGCAATTAGAGAAGCTACATGTGGAGATGGCTTCTTAGGATGCTAACAGGAGCACCTAGCCTGGGAGAAGGCTGGATAATGAATCATTTATTTGACAGAGCTCTTCCCTTTTCTCTCTCTGCAGGTTTCAGGGAAGAAGTTATGATTCCCTTCACCCTTCAGCAGACAATTTTTGAACTACAGAAAATTCAGAAGTAAGTTCATTAGCAATATCCACCCGATGAAATTCAAGATGTGAAGTGTTTTGACTAGCGCTGTTCAAATAGAGGAATCACTCAGGAGTATATTGCAATCAGTGCATTAAGATAAGATCCCAGAGCATTGGGTTTCCAGAGCATTGATTATAGATTAGCATCCCACTGCTTCATAAACAGAGTCCATGGTCCCTGTAAATACGGGAGAGCTTAGGGGTATGGGTGGACTCCTGATGGAGAAGCAGGGAATGCCAGAAAATACGGGTGTGCAGCCCAGTGCCACGGCTAGCTGAGCATCACCAAATGCTTCTCTTGCACCAGAATATCACGATACCCACTTTTTCTCAGGGGGCTACATCTTCCCCATGGCGCTGGGGCTTCCCCGCTGCCCCCCACCCAGGACTGCACTGTGCTGACCGAGCACGGAGCAGGTTTTGGCGAGGCTGCAAATGTAGAAACCTCGTGCGGTCAGTCAAAGCAAATTCATTCAAAGTGAACGAGTGCTTGCCAAGTTTTTTTTCTTTTCCTTTTTTTTTTTTCTTTTTTTTCATTCTTTTTGGCTGTATTCAGAGAACCCAAATCTGCTGGCAGGAATGGGAGCCCTGTTTCTAATTCGGTACAAAACTTTTATTCCTGCTTGGCGCAGAGCAGTTGCGAATGATGGGGGCTGTTCCTAATCCTCTGCCCTGCACATTCAAAATGTGCTCCGTCCACCCAGCACTCTTGAAAATGGAGTAATTTGCATTGCATAGCAATTTTCAGGAGATAAATACAAGGTTCAGTGCCTGTGGGGACAAGGACGTGGCATCCTTACTGCATGGTATGCAACCTGAAAGCAAAGACAGCAGAGAAGCAACATGAAAGAGCTGGATTTCAGAAGCTTGTAAGTTCAAGGCTGCATTAAAAAATTAAAACCTCCTTTTGCCTTAGTAAACAGAGCATTTTCAAGTTCCTGTTGGAGGAAATAAGCACTTGGCTGTGTGCTTAACAAGGAGACTTACCCAAGTTTCATTCCAGTCAAGAGTATTAGCCACATGTTTAGGGATAAGTACCTGCTTAAATGGTGGGGTGCTGGGGATCTGTGGAGCAGCCAGACCCAAATAGGGTGAGTCCTGCTGACCCCAGTTGGTCATCAGTCAGGATGTGATGTGGGAACACACAGGGGTATGAAATGTCCTGTCAGGTGTACAGGTTGTCTCCAAATTCCTTCACCAGTCAAGAAACTGGCAAACAAATTAAAAAAATCCGCCTTTTCTTACAAGTACATGTGTTAGCACATCACCTAAGGGTACCACTTCCCTGCACCACTTCTTCCACTTCCACTGTAACCTCCTGATTTCAAGACGAGACCAGCCCCACAGCTGGACGTAGCTGGAAACAGTATCTCCCTTTGGAAATCGTTATCGCCTTTTTTTTCCACGCCCTTTCTTGAATTTGGATGTCTCCCTTAGAGATACCTCTTGCCCAGAGGTACCCACAGGATTTGTATAAGGGTTTAAAAATCCTTCTTGGCATTGCCACGGCTGCTGACACTGCCACAAGTCACTGCCAGGAATCGCCACAGCTCCACGTGGCCACTGGCTGTGGGCTCTTGCTCCCTTTCCTCCTTTTCCTGGGGCTGTATCCACCAGCAGAGAGCTTCTCTCTCCCATGGTGGGATAAGCATCTCCTGCTGACTGCGGGCAGGGTTTGCATCACTGCTGGTGAGGGGCAAGGGGCAAGAATTCACATCTCAGCTGTATTTTTGGTCTGGCAGGTGTCATTGCCCAGGAGAGGCTGTGGATGCTTCACCTGCATTTGCAGAAGTATTTGTGATATCTTAGTGGGCGAGATGCAGAGGAGAGTGACCAGAGTGATGTGTCTGGAAATGTGAGGGAGAGTGATTAACTTGCTAAATGGCATAATTGTCAGCATTTCTGTTTCATAAAGGGTTTAATAGCACAGGGGAACTACAGGACTTCCAGGTCCTGGAGAAGAGAAGTTGGATAGCGGGAAGAAGAGCCCTGCACACCACCCACCAGCCTGGCACAGTGGAAATGAGCTCTTGCTCCTTCACCAGCCCAGCTCTACAGACCAGTTCAATCCCTCCTGCAGCACGATGGAAGAGACCCGGCGCAGCATCTCCCCCGAGCTGCTGGGAATGCATGTCTGTCCTTACGCAGCTGAGATGCCGGCGTGACGCTGTTAAGTGACAGCCTGGGAGAAGGAGCGGGGAGCTGAGCTGCCAGGAAATGTGTGTGGGAGAGAGAAGGGTCGGGTGAGGATAGCAGGGCTGTGATTGTTTGCCAGAAATCTGTTTGAGACCCCAGGGCAGCAAGTTATAATAAGAAAAAGCCTGGCGTGTAAATCTTATTCCTGTTGGGAATGCATCTCTTGCATCACCCCAGGCCAGGAGCCGGGCATTTTCATGTGCCACCTGCAAGTGCATCGCTCAGAGAGCAGGGCACGCCAGCGGGCACGTGCTGAGCACCCACGGGATCCTCTGACTTGCAGAGCAGATGGGTTTGCTCCCTGCCCCTCTGCTCTTCACCACTGCCACTGGCCAGCAAATGCCAGAAGGAGAGATGGGCTCGAGGCGATGCCAGAGCCCGAGCGGGAGGGAAAGGCGCCCACGGAGATGCAGGGTCTGACGTGGGGCATCTCCCGGGGGGTGGGAGCCGGCCTGGCTGGCATGTGTGCGATGCTGGTCTCCATGGAAACCCAGAAAAAGATGTGCTTCCACAGAGGAGCTGCCAGCGAGGCGGGGTGGACTGCAGGGTGGCCTCTAGTCCCCGCTTTGGTGGCACGGGGCGGGGACCGTAGGGCAGAGGGCACACATGGACCTGCTTAGGGATGAGTCTCCCCGGAGCACATGTGCTATGCTGCCTTTGGGGTGCTGCCCTGAAAGGAGGGGGATGTTGCTGTGATTTATTCCTCACCTGGCATGTGCTGAGGAATTGTTCCAGCATATCACTGGGGTCCTGGCTGAGATTGGAGCAGGGCTGAGAAGGACTCCCCAGGCTATCAAGGAGAAGAAGCCAGGCTGCTTCCTGGGGGTTTTGGGGTGTCTCTGTTCTTCTTTCCTCTAAGGGCTGCTCAGATTTTATTATTTCATTCAAACTCATTGCCATTTGCTCTCCATGGCCAATAGAGAGAGCGCAGCATCTCCAGACAGTAATTCATCCTGTCCAGAGACAGGTAGTGAGGGCCACGTCCTGATGTCTCCATCCGCCCCAGTGCAGGTGAGACATCCACCTCATGGAGATGCAGCATCCCAAGCCTGATGGCTTTGAGCTGCCCACGACAACGTGGTCCGGGAGATGCCACAAAAAAAAGATGGAGGGGATTTCTCCTGCCTCACATCTGTTGCATGGCATTGTGGCTGAGCTGCTCTCATAGGAGGCAGCTTGGGGTGGTGGAGGAGGGAGGGAGGTGGGATTCAGCCCACAAGGACCATGTTCCCCCACGCTGGCAGCTGGAAGCTGGTGGTCGCAGCTGGAGTCAGTCAGTCCAGGCTTATTTTACCCTCCCATGAGGAAAGCAACGTGAATCACCGCATTTGAATGCAGAGGTGTTCTAGGGTGGCTGCTGTGCCTTATGCTGCCTGGGGCTCTCTTCTGGCTGTATGCTTTACAAGGGACCATGGAGCTTTGGGGTAGAAATCCAACTTTTAGGCAGTGGGAGTTAGCTGAGAGGAGCCTGAGCATTCTGCACAGCCCCCAGTCGCTCTGCAAATTGGTGCATCACATCCTAAAACAGAAAATGAACTGCCATGAGGAGAACCCAGGCATGGTGACACCCAGCCCAGGGAGCCTGCTGCTTCCTCACCCTTCCTTACAAACCTGGGCTCTTCCTGGTCCCCCTCTCTCTGTTCCCTGGGCTTTGATCCTCCCATTCCTCAGTAGAAAACGTGCCTGCAGGGAACAGTACCCACTCTGACACCTTCCAGCATCTGTGAGGAAGGAGAGCACCTAATGAGGATGCTCTTGGTCACAATACGGAGTGGATGTGTTGTGCTAGTGTTAAACTACGTGTCAGTGCAGAGGCAGCACTTCAGCGGGTGAGGGCTGGGAGCACTGGTGCCTCACAACGCTGGGTATGCAGGGACAGAGAAGCTATGCCTGTGCCTGTGCTCTTGGCTTGGCAGTGCTGTCTTTCCCAAGGTCTCCTCCAGTCCTGTGCTAGGACCAGGAACCAGACCCAGCTTGGCGATGGATGCATTCACCAAGAGCTTCAGCTGCAGATCAGGGCTCATCTTCACCCTTTGCTCCCTGGTTCAGAAGCTTCTCAACACCATTATCCCCTAGTTGCAAGGCTGTTAGCTGGGCTGGAAGGGGCTTTGCTTATTCTGCAAAAAATGGGCACAATGGAGGTGTCATATCCAGTTGAAATTTTTTTGGAAGTAATTTCTGGGTGACATGGACTCTTTTCCCCCAACTCCAACTTCTTCAATCCTTCTGTTGAAGATGCTGGGACAGGTTTGACCATCTCTCTGACTTCACTGGCATAACACCCATCACACCAGTGCCTGTGGGCATTAATTTCAGTGCCCCATTTTCACCAGCTGCAAGAACCGTCTTAGGTGCCTGACAGCGGGATGGGAGAGGATTTTCAGGATAATAACACTGATGTAGGTGAATGCAGGTGAGAGCTGGTTCTGCCTGTCATAGCTCCTGGTGGGTTTCTTTGAGTTCAGGATGGGAAATCACTCAAGCCTACATAGAGCTCAGTGACCTCCGATGAGCTATCTGCTCAGACTAATCACCCTGCTTGGGGCAGACGAGGAGCAGTGAAACGGGCTGTGGGAGATGTTCTTAGCTCAAAGACACGTGGCGTCCAGGAGTGTCCTCGCCGTCACTTGTGCATTTTGTCTTTGGAGGGAAAGCAGATCCATGTGGCTAATTAAATGGAAACATAATCTCCCGACCCTTTTTTGGGTTTCTCAGCTAATCCCGATCCAGCCCTCGCAATGCCTTTCAGATTTAAGGCAAGGACATGGTTCCCTGGGGAAAACGGAGCCGTGGCGAGAGGAAAGGCAGCTCACATGGGGTGCTGCCCATGGCCTTTGGCAGACTTTGGGGCCGACCCTTGCCCACAGAGAATGGACCCAGGAAGGCCTATGGGGTCGGAGTGGCAGTGCCAGGGGGGGCTGTCACCCCCTGCATCCCCCCCAGCTCAGCTGTCCCCAGAGGGCATTGCAGAGGAGGGAAAGAGTTGAGAGGATAGACTCGGGTTACAAATGTACAAGCATAGGAAGCAGAGATATATATTCCCTGGATATTAATTGCCTCTAAAATGTTGTCTTTCTTCCGGTGAGCAGGTACTTTAGGCAACTGGATATACGGTGGGAAGGAGACTGTGTCAGGCAGTGAGAGGACGGACACAGCGAGAGGTGGCCGGACCCCACCGAAAGACTGGGGGCTGCATGGAGCTGGTGGCCAGCCCATCGCCAGAGCATCCTGACAGCCCTTAGACATGCTTGTCACCGACCTTGTCCCCCATGGGGACACTGCCCTCAGACACTGCTCTCTGCCATGACTGCGGAGACTGGTCTGGGACTCACTCCTTGCTGGGAACACTCAGTCTGAGAGCTTAGTTCAGAAGGAAAACCCTGGCAAGCTTGGAAACCCTTGGCTTTAAACAAGTATAGGTATGAAAAAAGTGCCAAATAGCATCGTGGGCTGCTCTGAACTGGGGGAGAGCAGCATCTATCCCAGTACGCAGGGGCAAGGGGCAGCAGCGGGACAGCAGGATGCTGCTGGAATAGCCCCCATGATGTAAGGGGAGGTGTCCCTCACATCATCAGCCTGGGGAACTTAAGCACAGGAGTCATCAAGGAAGCTATTTTGGGGACTACATTGAAAATAAGGATTAAGATTTTGGTTTTTTTTCCCAGGGTTTGGAGGCAGACCCCGGTGCGGGGGGGCTCTCTCCCCAGTGCTTTAGTGCAGAGCAGCAGGAAAACCAGCAACGTACCTTCCCCAAATGTCAAATGTTTCACTGTTCTCTAAGCGAAATGCTGCAAATATTGGCCTTGAACTGACCCTTGGTCATGAAGTTACCTCACCTCAATTAAATATTACAAATAAACAAAAAGTCCTGAGTGTGGAATTAATTGTTTCACTCCACCTATGGGTTTTTAAATTTTTTTTTTACTTCAGTAAAAAAACTGCAAAGCCAGTATCACATTGGCTTACCCTGAAATGAGTTTTTATTCTGGCTTCCCATCATTAAATGTCAACAAATGAAGAAAAGCAATTATTTGAAGAGCATTTTTATGACATGAAAACGCGTCTCCCCCTCACCACCTCTGCCAGGATTTGTGTGGTTATTTCTTTTTGCTGGGTTTAGGGAAGACTTCTGCTTGATGCTGGACAGTAGCTGGACTCACAGAACCAGTCAGGCTGAGATGCCGGGGTCTTCTGCCTGTAGAGAGCCTGCAGCAGGGTCCCCACGGGTGTGACTCTCTTGACAGTGGGAATTGTGATCCTCATGGGCTTGTGGTTGGTGTTTTTTCTCCCTTAAGCCTTTTCTTCTCAAGTCCTGTGATTTGTAACATGATCTCATCTTGTTCATCTTCTTTTCTGAATGTTTTTAGCTTTTGTGGTTTCACAGGCGAGCTTAAAAGGACAAAAAAAACCCCACACCAAGAAGAAATACCCTAGGATCAGCAAGCACATAGAACATGAACTAGTGTTAAAGCTGAGATGCCAATGCACAGCCCCAGAAATGAAATTAAGAGGTTCTGAGAAATTTTGACCAGTGATGTGTTGCTTCTCCCTGACCCAAACCACCCTGTGAACAATAGCAGTGGGTAGTGGCATCTCTGGCCCTATCATCCCCCAGCCTCTCCCGGGGCTCCTGCTGAGAGCTGCCGCTCAGGTCGTGTCCCTCAGGTCATGCCCAGCACTAATTCTGCCACTTGGGACCTTAAAAAGGGCTGTGCCTGCACGGTCCCCACCCGTGCTCTGTGCCTGTGAGACTTTGGGTGCCTCTCATGGCTTCCCCTGCCCCAGACTTAAACGTTGCCATTCAGGAAAGCCCTAGTGTGAAGTTTAAGGGCTCCGGCATTTTGCATGGTCATTATTTGTGTGCTCAGTTGCTTTTTGTGCCTGGTAAGCTCGGGATGGATTATGGCTGTAGCATCTGAGATGGTCCCATGGCCACTTCAAGGTGCAGAACCAAAGCCTTGCTGTCCCCTGGTGTTCTCCTATATCAGTCCATGTATTGTTTTATTGTATTATTTATTCTACATTGCTGCTTTGTTGTTTTTCCCTTTGGGATGCTGAAAAAAATCAGCACATTTAAACAACCTGTGAATAAAATGGCCCTCGAAGTGGCTACTGACCTTCCTATTGACCTGCTAGGAAACATTTCTATGATTTACTCTCTGCAATAGTCCAGACCACTCCTGGGGCAGCTGCCCAGCCAGTATGTTGTTGATGTTCAGCATCTGGGTTTCACAGCAGGGTTTTTTTTCCTTCCCTTCAGTCCGTTTTGCCTTTTGGGATGGATGGGATGGATGGACCAAGTGGCCTCATCTGTACCTGAGTCACAGATATGCTCCAGCCTGGGTCATGCCAGGTTAAACCTTGTGAAGCGAGCTGGCCCGGCGAGAGATTTACAGCACCAAATCCCATCCTGACCCTGAAGATGGATATTCATATTTCACTCAACAGGGATATTTACCTACTTAGGAAAAAAATAATACAACACTAAGTGCTTTCTTCCCTGGGCATGTTTTCGCCTGATAGTGTGTGTAATCCTAATCCCTTGGCAGGGCTAAATCAGCCTCTGAGTGGGCAGGTGCCTGGCACGGGGTGGGAGGCAGGGTCCAACGGGGTACCAGGGCTGGAGGGGGTCTGGAACTGTTAAGCGAGGTGGCTGTGACAGGAGAAAGAAAGGAAAAGTTGGTGTAAGTAAGAGGGACTTGGGTTCCTTGCCCTGCTGATGCCAAACACTACCCGTGGACTATGAATTTTGGGGCAGAGGTTGCGATGTGAGAAAGGTCAGGTCCTGTCCAGAGGAAGACTGTGGTGGGCTGAAGGTGGGTGGAAAGGGCTGGAGGATGGTATATCAGGTCTCCAGCTAGGACCTGGATGTGGGGTCCTCCTCAGCAACGTCCTCCCCAGAGGCTGAACTTGTCTAACTTCTAGTTCAGAAAAGGGATGCCAAAGGAAGAAGGATCTGGTTTATATTTTCCCAAGAGAATCCAGTCCCCTGCACTCTTCCCGCAGCCAGACAGGATTAAATTGCAGCTCCGAGTATGTACAAACATCCCCTTGTTTTCCCAGCACTGAGCTGGTCTAGGAGCTTACAGGACATTACTGAACTTTGGGTTGGTTTGGTAGCAAAAGGGTGACTCAGAGAACAAGTTCAGGTTATGTTATCATAGGATTATGTAGAGTTTTAGATTAAAATCTTCTTTGAAGTCCTTGGGCCTTAGCCAGATGTCAGATTCTCCTCCGAGCAGCCACGCGATGGGGCTCAGCTGCGATAAGGCACCTCTCGAACAAAATGGCTTTTACTGTGGGCAAAGAAGTCGAGCCCTGAAAGCAATAGAAATACAAAAGACATGGCTCAGTGTATCCCATAACCCTGCTTGAGAGCTCTCAGGGTGGAGGGATTTTTTTCTTTGGAAGCCCATTAAAATCCTCCCATCTGAAGGGTTTGAATTTGGACCCTAAATTGTTCCAAGTTGGACCCTAAATTGTTCCAAGTTGCTGAAGGTTGAGCAGCAGCTGGTGGGATGCTCGCAGGGATTTGGCCGCTCATGTTTAATGCAGCAGCCGGGAGCCCGGGGCCGAGCTTCGCGCGCTGTCGCTCCAATTCCGTAGCAAAGAGCATCCTTCGTGTCCCTGCTGGTGCAATGGCAGAGTCAGAGAGCAGAGGCTCTGCTTTATCTGGCCTCTTCTTCCAAAATCAACCTGCTGATGCCCATCCTCTTCTTCTGCCCATCTCCTGGAGCTGAAGCCTTCTCTGGAGTCAATAACCCCAAGGGAGCGGTGAATACGCTCTTCTCAGTCTCAACCAATGATAGGACAAGGGGCAATGGGTGCAAGCTGAAACATAGGAGGTTCCACATAGATATGAGAAAAAAAGCTTCTTTGGGTGAGGGTAACAGAACACTGGAATGGTTTGCCCAGGGAAATTGGGGGGTCTCCTTCTCTGGAGGCATTCAAAATCCTCCTGGGCGCATTCCTGTGTGACCTGCTCTAGGTGATCCTGCACTGGCTGGGGGATTGGACTAGATGGTCTTTCGAGGTCCCTTCCAATCCCTAACATCCTGTGATTCTGTGAATAAATGTCTTTGTTCTGAATTACACCACAACACCCAAAGCTTCAGCCTTTGCTGGTAGCCGTGGTCAATGGTGAGCTGAATCTCAGCACTGCCTGTTGCCAGTGTCCCCCGTGCTTTTGAATTCTTTAAAACAGCTTAATCTGGGAAATAGTGCTACCCCTCAGCTGACTTCGCACGGAGGGAGATCCAGGTGGCATTTTGCAGCACCAGCGACAATCCCGTTATCCTGGCTGAGTGTTTTAAACTTCCTTCAGTTTGACACCCCTCGAAAAGATGAGACTGTCAGCTCTGCAACTGTCGGTGCTAAAGAAGTAGGAAGCCTTAGAAAATCAAAGTCGTTGCAGGGAAGAAGGAAAAAAGCAGCACATCAGCAGTTCCGTGAGGTCTGAGAAGTGTTAGCCCAGGCCCAGGGCGGCAGCAGGGAGCCTCCCACCCTTGGCTGCCTGGGGATCCCGATGAGAAGCAACCTGAAAAGAAATGATGAATCCCTGTAAAATCGTGGCTATTTCGGTGGGTGGAAAACAAGCTAGTTCCTCAGCCCACTGGGGCGATGAAAATAGCATCCCCTGGGGCTTTGCTTTGGAAAATATTTGGAATATTTTCAGAGAAAAAAAAAATAGGAAAAGTTGGAGTTATGTTTAGCAATAGAAGACGAAGTGGCTAAGAGTGGTTTCAGTGCTCCGAAATCACACACTGCTGTGCCCAGGATTCAGGCTGGAGCTCTGCGACGAAGGGCGTGAGGAGGAGCATCCAGCTGAGGATGAGGCAGCCACGCCTTGCAGACTGGCTGAGCCTGGGGCCAGGGTGGCCATGGTGGGGACACAAGATGCTCCCAGCCCTGGCAGCAACCCCAGGACATGTGGGTGGTTGCAGGTTGGGCGATGGTAGCTCCTTGCTCCCCAGGGGCCTGGAGGGCCCCAAGCCCTGTGCTTCTCACTAGCATCATTCATGTTCGATACCTTTATCAAGCCTAATGATACAGGGATGCTGGAGGCTCAAAAATATTGTCCACTGGTGTGAGACTGCATTAAAGCTTAATGAACCTTCTTCTGGCTCGAGCAAGTGGCCATATGCGCACCCTTGGTTGTTCCCAGCTCAACTCTTCTCCCTTCGATGAGGTGCTCTCCATCCTCCATCGTGGTCCTTCCCATCCTCCATCACTGCCCTCTCCATCCTCCTTCATCTCCTTCTCCATCACAGCCCTTCTTTAGCCACCCAAACTGCCTGTTTTTCAAAGCAAATGGTGTTGGTGTGAGTGTGTAACCACCAGGAAGCACATACCAGTGCCCTCCCCTGGGTACTGGGTGCTGATGTCAAGTCAAAATGTAGGCAAAATGATGATGGGTAGCGGAGCACCGAGCTCTCCGTGACTAATGGGTGATTTTCCTTGCGCACAGGAGGGGTTAGTCAATAAATCAGCCATGAAATCTCAGAGAAGATTACTGCAAGAAAAAAACAATTATGTGCTTAAACAAGAAAGGGAAGTATTTTAAAAGCATATTTAAAGTTATTTCAAAGGCATATTTGAAGTTATTTTCAAGTGTGCTGCTGCTTGGAGGAGGGTTTTCCTTGCAGTGGTGAGGCAGAAACATGTGTGGTTACTGGTTAGGGCAGCTTTTTGCTGGGAATGCTGGTTTCAGGTTTTGTGGGTTTGGGTCACGCAGGGTGAGTGCTTGCCATGGGGAAAATAAATAAAGCGTTAATGAGGACAAACGGGTTTGGGGTCCTTTAGGTCAAACAATAGGAAAACTCTCCCAATATTGTTTAGAAGGAAAAATTGCAAGAAAACAAATATTTCAGGGATTTTCAGTGTGGAATCCACCCAAAACCCCAGGGATGTGCTTGCTTGCTGGGCAGCAGGAGGACATTGACCCATCTCCCCCTACTTTCTGCCAAGAGGTTTTGGGGGTCCCCAGCCTCACTGCACTCACCAGCACCACTCTGTCCCCTAAGCGATCGGAAAAGTCAAATCAACCCAAAATCTGGGGGCAAATGCTACATGCACAGGCTGCATAAACCAATCCACAAGTGTCAATTTGGGACCGTTTTTCTGGCAGAGACCAAACGCACCCAGGTCCCACCAGTGCAGCTGCACAGTAGGATGTGCCACGGGGGAAAGCCTGGCTGTGTTTCACAGACCTCCATCAATTTTCTATAGCTTTTAGTTATTTTTTTCTAAGCAACATAATGGAGTTTAATACAAAGCCCCGTCCACGCTGGAAATTTCTTTTGCAAGTACAAGCCTGCCAAAAATGTATGAGTTCTCTCTTTCGAATGTCTAAACGTATATTTGGATGCATATTTGTAACTTAAAAATCATAAACTGAAATGTGCATTTCCCCTTTGCTGATGTTCAGAGTGTTTTCCTTATGCCAGAAACATTATCCTCATTATTTGACCGAACAGTGTAAGAATTTCATTGCCTGTAGAATAAACGCTCTGGCTATTTAAGGCATCCTGAAAACAAGCTTTCTATACTACTCTCTTGGCTTCGTTTCACAACAAATGCATCATTTCCGATGACTGACAAGGAGCAGGAGCTGAATTTCAAGTGTGGCTAAATGCAGATGGTTCATTCCCCATGCGGGTGCGGACACGGCCGGACGAGCTGAGCAGAGCTGGGGGCAGAGCCCAGCCACGGGACAGATGTTGCTCCTCCCAGAGACTCCTGGGCCTCCCAGCTCAGGCTTTGCTCCTTTTTTTGTTGCATTTGAGCCCAGAAAGCATGAGGATGTCTGGCCCTTCCTCCCCTCTGCCCATCCCCTCATGGAATGACACCGTTTGGTACCTGCCTGTCCCCAAGCACATGTGGTAATGGTTCAGCCCTTGATGCCCAAGTGCATTTCTATTCAGTTTTAAAGTCAATAAGCCCCCAAAAGGCTTCTCTTTTTGGATTTAGCATACCAGAAGCTCCCATCGCTGCTTTTTGGAAGCAGGCATGTCCCTGCCCACGGTGCCCCACATAATTACAGTAGTTCAGGTGTCCACAGGTGATGCTTCAGCTACAGTTCCTGCCCCAGGCTCTGAGCACCTTGCTGTCATGGTTTGCAGTGCGGCTCTGTCTGTCCATAAACCTCTCATCACCCTGTAGAAAACCAGAGATATGTCCCCTGGGGCAGATGGCCTGATCTGAGGTCATCATTGGAGTGTTGTGTCCAGTGCTGGGCTCCCCAGCTCAAGAGAGACAAGGAGCTACTGGACAGAGTCCCACAGAGGCTGTGAAGAGGTTGAGGGGACTGGAGCATCTCTGTGCTGAGGAAAGACAGAGCCCTGGGGCTGTTCAGCTGGAGCAGAGCAGCCTGAGAGGGGATCTGATCAGTGCTGATCAACACCTAAAGGGCCCCAGGGGGGGAAGAAGATGGGGCCAGATTCTTGTCAGTGGTGCCCAGTGACAGGACAAGGGGCACAAACTGGAACCCAGGAGGTTCCATCTGAATAGGAGGAGAAGCTTGTTTGGTGTGAGGGTGTCAGAGCCTGGCCCAGGCAGGTTGTGGAGTCTCCTTCTCTGGAGAGATTCCAAACCCACCTGGACAATGGGATCCTGGGCCCCCTGCTCTGGGTGACCCTGCTGGAGCAG
>WUAM01000237.1:4093938-4120587 GCA_024336885.1 Actenoides hombroni | reverse complement strand
GGGCAGCGCAGCGCAGCACAGCGCAGAGGTGCTGGCAGAAATCGCTCGGATCCTTAAGCCAGGGGGCCGTGTCCTCCTGAAAGAACCAGTGGTTACAGAATCAGGTGAGAGAATCCACATCAGCCTCACTTTCATAGCAACGGAGGAATTCTCGTGAGCATTAGGCTGAGCTGGAAAGGGCAGAAACCCTGACTGAAGTTCAGAGATTTTCATTCTGACATACTAACCTGAATAGCAAGGGTTTTATCCTGTGTCTCAGCTGGTAGCTGTCAGAGATGTGTACAGTCACTCACCCTCTGTAAAAACTGATGGATAGGCTTGTTCCTAAACTATGCTGAAAGACTGGTGGAGACTGGTCTTCTGGGGCATGTAATGTTAAATAGTTGCAGATGTTGTGTTTCTGAGGAGCTTCTGAAGTGACTTTAAAAACATGTGACAAGTGCTGAGGGAGGCTGTCCCAGAAGCCAGCCTAGAAACAGTTATCCAGAAAAAGTGGAAGTGTTTGGATTAAGTTTTAAGAGTCAAGCCAGAGTACCTGCCATGTGTCAGCTGGAGGATCACACGAGATGGTGAGCACAAGATTATTTCTTTGTCTTATATTTGACCTTCATTCAAACCTTACTGGCGGAGGGAGCAGGTTCAGGATAGAAGTGGGAGATGCCACCTGGTAAGAACAGAAGCATGTATGGCGATGGTGTTCCTGTTGGCACAACCTACATGGCTGAAAACGGTGGTGTCAGTGGCAGCAGAATCATCTTCAGGTTGGGAAGATTTGCCAGTGATTTGGAGCTGACGGTGGCTCTGTGGTACCTCAGGGGCAGGGAGGAACACTTCTGGGACAGAACAAAGAACAGGCAAAGCCTGTTTCTTTTTTCCGAAGTGACAGGCTGGAATTTGGTGGACTTGGACTAAAGTGCAAGTGGCAATTGTGAGAGGGGGTGAATGGATTCTGTTCAACGTGATTCTGTGCCCAGGCAAAGAAGCCTGGAATGAGTTTTTGGTGCAACAGTGATGGCAGCAGCTTTTGCCTGTGAGAACAAGGCTCTTGAATGTTACATATCTGGATGTAATGTTCATTTAGAAGTCCATGTTTTGAAAAATTCATTAGCTGTTCACTTTAATATGTGAAAATTTTTTTGGGGTTTCTTTTGTTTTAATTTTGGGGTGGGGATTTTTTGGGGTCTTTTTTTTTTTTTTTTTTTTTTAGTGAATGCTAAGTGGGTTGAGGAAGGTTTTGGCATAAATAGAACAGACCTGGAGCTAGAATGGCTTTGTGATCCCAGGCTGTTATTTGAATGAACAAACTGCTTATGCTCTTTCTGGTTTGTCCCTGCTGTCAACTAGAAAGGGTTCACTTTGAAAGCAGAGATTTGGCTCGAACACTTCCTTCTAAAGCTCTTCCAGGTTTCTCAGTGACCTCTATTCTTGCTCTTCCCATCTCCTACTTCCTGCTTTTGTGTCTTCCAGGAAATAATAGCAGACTCAAGACAGCAGCCAAACTCCCCACAGCTCTGACTCTCTCTGGGCTGGTGGAAGTGAAGGAGGTAGGTGTGCACTAACTGCTTGCAGAAGCTCCTCTGTGCCGTTACCCTGAAATGCAGATGGCAATTCCCGGGGACTGGTTGGGTGACAAGGTGTTTAGCTACCCTGGTTTGCTGTAAATGCCACAAGCTTTAGTTACTGCAAATGTAGTGGGCTTTTTTTTTAGGACTGAAAAAAAATATTGTCTGTCTTCACTGGAATACTGGACTGGGTGCTGAAATAAGGGCTTCTGCATGAGGGTAACCCAGTATCTTAAATTGCAGCTGCAAAAGGAAGCATTGACCCCAGAAGAGGCCCAGTCGGTCCGAGAGCATTTGGGTTACCAAGGCAATGACCTTCTTATTGTTCAGATAGAGGGCAGGAAGCCCAATTTCGAAGTGGGATCCTCAAGTCAGCTGAAAATTTCCTTTGCCAAGAAACCTGGTCCTTCAGGTAAGGAGTGGTGTGTGCTGTGTGGTTGGATTGCCTCACTCTGGTGAGGAGCATCCCTTGGAAGAGGGAGACAGCTTGGGGGTAGGGAGTGCTACAGTGAGAACCTGGAACCCTTTCCAAGGGTGTTTGAACTCTGTTGGGAGTAGATGGTACAAAGGCTGGAGTAACTACTAGTTCTTCCTTTGTTCCAGGAAAACCCTTGGTGGACCCAGCCACTGCCAAGCTGTGGACGCTCTCTGCCAATGATATGAACGATGAAGAGATGGTATCTGGTTTTATTTGTGAGGCTTTGCGGTTGTTCCTTCTCTCTCCTCTTCTTTCTTACACTAGTTTCAGTTGTGCCTCTTGGGGAGCTTCACAACTTAACAGGCAGAAAAGCACACCCAGGGCAAAGTATCTCATCTGCTATGTGAGGTCTTGAGAGCCCAGAGGTGTGCTGAGGGCAGAGAGGAGACACAGATGACAGGTCAAAGCTGCAGCACTTTAGTGCTACGGGTGGCACCGTTTCTTTGCCCTCGTAATGCAGCACTGTCATTCCCTACTGGCAAATCCATCTCCTGCATGTCATCTTGCATGGTATGTTTTCAGGATATCCTAGACTCTGATGAGCTGTTGGATTCAGAGGATTTGAAAAAGCCAGATCCAGCTTCCCTCAGAGCTCCATCCTGCAAAGAAATGGGCAAAAAGAAGGCCTGCAAGAACTGGTCAGTGCTGGGATGAGTGTATTGGTGAAGCTTCGAACTGTAGCATTAAACATGTCGAGTTGGATGGACTTTTAAAAAATTGTAGGCACTTTTGTGTTCTTTCTTATCTTAGCTGTTTGAATGTAAATCTAAATACAATGCAAATTGACTGGCCACACCAAAACTGCTACAAATTAGCACACTGATAGGATCGATAGCCTTCTTGAAGGCGGAGTCCTACTTTGTGCAGCCTGAGCTAAACCCCTGGTTTCTCAGGCTTCAAGTACATATACAAGTTCTGGAGAGTCATCTCTCACTCAGTTTAAACTCAAGGAGTGTGTTTCAACACTTGTTAGACAAACCATGGTGTTGAAAAGCAAAGTGTGGAGCATGAGAGTGTGGAGTCCGCTGTGTTGTGTGACAGAGCGAGGGCTGTTGCGTGGCAGCGGGGCTGGAACAACTGTTGGTGACTCCCAACCTTTATGCAGAAAGATGCAGGTGACTTCTTTGTTTTTCTACAGCACATGTGGCCTGGCTGAAGAGCTGGAACAAGAGAAGAAGAGCTCACAGCCCAAATCTGCCTGTGGAAATGTAAATAGTCATTTTTGTTTCTCTACTGTGGTTTGCAGTACCTGGTTTGTGTCTAAGAACCGTGTTCTCTAGTGACTGCTTCCTAAGCTGGCTGTACTGCTTCCAAACACAGCTTGTGCAGCTTCTGCAGAGCCTCAGCCTGGTGCCCACGGGCCTTGCTCAGCATGTGCTGCGCTCTCTGTTCCGGCGCAAGTGCCGCCCTTGCAGGAGTCGGGGTGAAGAGTGAACCTTTACTTCCCTGCTCACCTGCTAACTGGTGATCTCCTCAGGGCTGACGATCTTAGGGGAGCCCAGGGGACCTGGTGGTGGCTCGGGGGCTGCCCAAGCCCAGCTTGCAGCTGTGCCTGGGTGCAATGGCTGGGGTGAAAACCTGCTTTTTCTGCACAAGCATAGTGCCCTGCACAGCTCTATCTGCACTAACCGGACCTGTCTTGAGAGAGGGGTAGAGGGGGAGCCGTTTCTGTGCCAGTACGTGCTGAGGAGCACATCCTCTCTAAAGCTGGCAAAAACACATCCCAGGGGGAGACAATCAGAAGTTGCCCCAGGTTACAGGATGTGCTTCTCTCTCTCTCTTGGCAGTGCTACCTGGGGGATGCGTTCCGCTGTGCCAGCTGCCCATACCTGGGGATGCCTGCCTTCAAGCCTGGGGAGAAGATCCTCCTGAAAGAGAACCAGCTGCATGATGCCTAACAAAGACATCTCTGGATGTCCTGTGTGGGACTCCTCTGCTTTTCCGTCTGTCTGAGGTTCTTCCTGCAGTCCTCATCCTGTCAGACTCATGCTCTCTGGCCAATACTCCTGGTGGGGAGGGACACTGGCCACTGACACTGCTGTGAGCTCCTCGCTTGTAATCAACCTTAGGCTACCTGATAATCTTTGGTGGCAAGCGGTCTCCTATGTGTTAGGCTTCATGTTACACCACCTTTTAGCTAGCTTAACTTGATACTGGGACGCTGGCCGTCACAGCATGTCCCACCAGCAGAGGGAAGCAGAATCTAGTATCAGGTTGACCTCGTGTGGGGGTGGCAGGACCGGTACTTCTCCCATGCTCATGTCGCATAGCGCTCGTTTGCCTTCATTTTCTCTGACGAATCAGCAGCTCTGACTCATCTTTCAAGGTGACACTAGGATTCTGCTCTCTTTGAAAGGTGAACCTGCAGTTCATACCACGTGAACGTGGTTCAGCAGCTCCTGTTGCAAGTCAGGAGCAGTGAGTACCCTTAGCAGTATGTACTCTGAGCAGCCTATGTGAACTCATTGGGAAAGTCTGGCAGGCGTGACAAATTTCCAAGTGTTTTGGGAGCCTGCCTGTGGTGCCCCTGTCCTCACCTGTTTCCATCGAAATGACCAAGACCCAGTCCCACTGAGAAAACTCCTCCCTCTTAAAGCAGAGAGCAAATTAAAAAAAATCTCTTGTCCTCCCACACCTTCCTGTTCAGTGTGAATTGATAACACGAGGGCAATCTGAGATTGTCACCTCTCTTGGTGGTTATTAAGTGAGTTATCTGCAGTGTCCCTTAAGTTAGAACATAGCAATAACTTAGTGTCTAGATGATCTGTGGTCACAATCTGCTCCTGCTCTGCAGGATATGACTACTCTTTATTTGCATAATTCTTGCTAGTGAAGCATCAGTGCAGGTGCAGGATGAGGGAGCTGTTCACATTTTGTGCCAGGCTTGCTCCTCACCCAGGGAGGAAGAGGAGGAAAACCCACAGCCAGTGTCTCAGCAGGGTTTGCTTTGGTTGGGGTTCTTGCTCTGCAGGATGTGGACTGGTGGTGGTTGTGCTACCCAAGTTACACACTGAACTCACCGGGGGGTGCTGGGATGAAAGAAAGGCTGTTCTGTTCTTGAAATAAAAGTGACCTCTAGTGAAGTGTTTGGTATAAGACTGGTGTTAGTGTCGTTCTAAGTGCGTCTCTCCTTTTTCTCGGCCTCAGTGATTTCTGGGAGCATTTAAATGTTGGGTTGTATCTTGGAGTTCTCCAAACTCCACCGAAAATGTGACTCGAATATGTGATGCTCACAGAAAGAGGAGAATCAAGCTGCCCAGATAAACTTTTTTATGCGGTATAGGTTTCAGAAAGAGCTCAGCACCTCCCTCCTCTTCAGCTGGGATGGTGGGCAGGGGGCTAAAAGGACAAACTGACAGAGGATTAACTGAACTCAGCAGATGTGGTTCAGGTCTTCGTGTGTTGTTGAGCCAGCTCGATGACAGGGCAATGGTGCGGGGTGCTCGGTGGGCACTTGAACCACACCCTGCAGCAGAGTCAGTTGTTGTACCTTTCATTTGCAGTCAAGTTTCTCTGGTTTTTCTCCCAGTAGCTGACCTGTTCCCATATCCCTCTGAACTCTGCACTGCAAAGATGAGTATCTGTTCATCCATTTCTTGGTGCCTTTCACATCCCTGTTCCCTCACTGGCTCCTTGGCAGCCTCATCTGCCCTGTTCTTCCTCCAGTCCAGGGCCTAGAACAGCCTGAGGGATCCTTTCTGCATCACGATGGGATGGGGGGCTACAACATCTGGATGGGAGGGACCAAGGACATGGGATTTGGTCCAGGACTGTTACCATAGGAATTCCATCACCTCACCTCTTCCTATATCTACTTGTGCAGCACAAAGAGGACAGATGTGGGTTTTCTTCAGCTGTAGAAGTGCAGAAGCCATCCAAGGTGATGAATGCAGGTCCTGAGTGTAGCTGGGTTGTCAGCAGGAGGAGTTACAGAGGACAGATGGAGAGTCCCTGGTGCAGGGTGATGGATGTGCCTCTCCTACCTAGTTTGCCTGGAGAGACTGTTTCCTATCTGCAACCAATTCACAGCTTGGGGACCACATCAGGCAGCAGCTCTGGGGGAGCTGCAGAGACCTCCCCAGCTGCACACCCTGGTTCTCCAGGTTGGGTGGCTCCTCTGCACTGTCCCCCGGTCCTGGCAGCTATAATTCTGCCTTAATAAAAAACCCAAACCAAACTGGGAGAAACAGCACTTTCAGTTCTGTTTCTTTGCCTGAGTCAGGCTTCCTCAGTAAGCAGAGCTGGTGGGGCAGTGAGGACACCCTCCGTGCTCCTGGCATGGAACTCCATCATGGATGTCTCACCTACCTGCCTTGAGCCCATATGGGGACGACAGGGGGCCTCTGGCCGCAGGGGGTGGTGTTTGAGGCAGGAAGGGCATTGTGTTATCATCACTTTCTTCACACTTGCTTAACCACTTGTGATAACATCTTCCTGAGAACCAAACTTCAGAAGCCCGTCTCCAGAGGTAGCCGCTTCACCTTTTTAAAAATAGCCTGTGGACGAAGGTGCTGCCCCAGCACTGCCCCCCCCTGCTTGCGAAAACCTCCGCGAGCTCCGGAGCTCTGCCCCGGCTGGTTCTCCAGGCAGCCCTGCCTGCAGTTGTTTGCTTCTTGCTCGCTCACCTAACTGCACCCAGGCTATTTCACGGCTTCTTTCCTGCTCCCTTGTTAAAAACACCACCCCAGCTCTGATCCCCCGCTAGTCCTGGACGCAATGGAGGGTGCAAAAGCAGCTCTACGAATGTCCCAGCTTTTCTCCACCTCATCAGTTAACGACTTGTTCTTGGTGAAGCAATGGGCCAAGCTTTTCCTTCCTCTTCTTTCTAAAGCAGTTAAGCAAATGCAGAGCATTTCTCAGCCCCTGTCAGTCTTCTTTTCCCTTTCCTTGTGGCTGCCTTTTTTGACCAGAGCGATGCTGAAGAACTTCTCTGCAGCTGTATTTGCCTCTTGCCTCTGCAAAGGATAATTGGCTGCCGAGGCTTTTAATACAAGTCTCAGGTGTCCTACTCAGCTCTTCTTGGAGTCATGAGCTCTCACTCTTAGTTGAAGCCAGCTTTTTTAAACTCTTTTCTCCTTAAAATAATGACATTGGTCATTTAATGCTGCAGGAACGTGAAAAGGGCTGTACTGGGCCAGCCCAAGCGCCACCCAGCCTGTCTATATAGAATCAGGGAATCATTTAGATTGGAAGAGAGCCTTAAGATCATTGAGTCCAACCATTACTCCAGCACTGCCAGGTCACCACTAAACCATGTCACTCAGCACCACATCTCCACAGCTTTGAAACTCCTCCAGGGATGGGGACTCCACCACTGCCCAGGGCAGCCTGGACAACCCTTGCGGGGAAGAAATTGTTCCTCAGATCCAACCTAAACCTCCCCTGGAGCAACTTGAGGATCATTCCTCTTGTCCTGTTGCTTGTTCCTTGGCAGAAGAATCTGACCCCACCTGGCTCCAACCTCCTGTCAGGAAGCTGTCAAGAGCCGGAAGGTCTCCCCTGAGCCTCCTTTTCTCCAGGCTCAACAACCCCAGGTCCCTCAGCTGCTCCTCACCAGACTTGTGCTCTAGACCCTTCCCCAGCTTCGCTGTCCTTCTCTGGCAGCATCTTACGCCTGCAGGACACACACACTCCTTCCTCTGTGCCTCAGTTTAAATTACAGGCAGTACAAACCTTTGGAACACCAGAGACAAGCCAGGTCTTTACAGGAGGCAGAGAGAAAGGAACAAGTGCAGCAAAATACAGCTGACCACGTGCAAGAAAGGTGCAAAGTAATATTGCAGCCTTGCTCCCCCTCTCTCCTTCCACTCCCCCTCTCTGAAGAAGAGGGAGCATCACCTCAAGCCCGAGCTGGCCCAGCCTTGGTGTGGCCGTGAGTTCCTTTTGATTTGGGGCCAGGTCTTTCTTTGCTACCTCGATCCCCGATCCCTCTCAGTTGCCGCCACCGTCTGCTTTGTGGTTCTTTATCAAAGGCTGCCTTGAAACCCAGATAAATGGTGGTGTACGCAGCCAGGCTCCCAACCTTGCACGTAACTGCTCAGACACGCTGCAGAGATTAGCCCGAGCCCAGCCTGCCCCAGCCAGCGATAACAGCGAGTGTGTCTCCCCGAGACTGAGCGCTTGCTCGCGCGTTAAGAAGGGATGTGCACAATGGTGCCTCTCACAAATTACTCCTGGTAACATGCTGCGTATAGGAACAGCGAGTTTCTCTGAAATGTATGGTCCTCAGAGACGGGTCAAGCACGTGATATTCGGAGCCGGATCTGGAATATATTTTGGCTGGTGGCTGGGCTTGTCAGCGTTGCAGATGGATGAGCTGTTGTCATGAGCCTTACGACAAACGCTCTCGTGAGTTGGAATGTGAAAATCTGAAACATATCGAAGACCAAACCCACCTTCGAGCTTGGACAAGGGCTGGAATTGGCACTGTCCCTCCTGTTCCTGTGTAAAGGGCTGAGCGAGGGCTGGGCCGTCCCTGGAGGCTCTACACTGAGGGGGATGCTCCTGTGGGGAAAAGCTCCTCCAGGCAGATCAGAGGCAAACCCGGACTTAATATCCTCCTTGTTTGGAGGTGGGAGAGAGAGGTTGGAGGACTCGGGGATAGCCAAGACAACAAAAGCCAAACTCAGGCTGCAGCTCTCCCATCCCAAAACAATGATGGTGTTGGGTGGACAACGTGTCATTTTAGTTTTGGTAGAAAAGAAGAGATGGAAATGCCTTAGGATTAAATGGTGGTGCCCAGCTGAGCAGCTTCCGTGTGTTCTGCAAAGCAGGTATCACTGGGGCAACTGAGGCAGGGGCTTGTTCCAGACCACCCTGCAAACCATCTCCTGATGATGTTCGTGTCTACAGCTTGCTCTTTTAACTCTATGTTTCACACCCTTGGGTCCCACTACAGCCAGCAATGCCAAGTGATAATGATTTATTATTATTATTATTACTCCTGCTATTATTATTGCTGCCTAGATAATCCTCTGTCAGAATATAAATGTGCCTCCCCTTCCAGAGTGAGAGTGTCCTGCTTAATGATGTTGTTTTCCTCTCGCTGGTACCTTCAGCTCTGCCATATCGAACGTTAATGGCACCGGGAGAGCTTCGGCTGCTCTGCGTCTTCAGCAGAAGGGTCATTATACCATCAGCCATCCTGCTACGAGCACCGCTCTTCCCTCCTCCTTTATTAAGATTTGCCTCTCCTCGATTAAATTAGCCGCATGCTGAACGGCTTGCTTCCGAGGGAGGGATGCCTCCATTATCTCCTCTTCCCTCTGAAAAGGATGGAGATGGGAGGGGGTGGGGGAAATACAACGTGGCCTGGGATAATTGAATGAAAATTTAATGAGCACTTGCGAGAATCCGTTAAAAGAAATGCCAATCGATAGAAAACTGATTTCCCGTTTTTAACACCAAATGGACTCGCGCTGGATGCCCTGCCCGTGCTTAACTGCCCTCTTGCTCTGGGCAGAGCGGGTGACTCCTGTTTGAGGAATAATGGCCACTGAGCACCTCCACAGATGGAGGCTCGGCTGTTTGTACCGCTCACTTTTGCTTCTCACCTAGTTTTAACTGCTGGGCACTAACCAGATGGTTAAGTGGTGGGTATGGGAAGTCTGACCTGTGCAGCCATCCCACAGCAAAGATCTGGATGGTCCTGCTCCCTCCGAAGCTCTCACATGAGCATCTTGGTGCAGGTGTCCGGCTCCACTGTACCCTACACACCTCCAACACCAGAGGCACTGTGAAGGGATGGCCTTTCCTGTGTTTTTAAACTCAAAAAGGGGAGATTTAGACTGGAGAGAAGGAAGAATTGTTTGACACTGAGGGTGGTGAGACCCTGGCCCAGGTTGCCCAGAGAGATGGTCCCACATGTCCCAGCCAGGTGTTCCCAAAGGACCTCAGCTCTGCCAGCCTGGATTTTCCTGGAAGCTCAGCCCAGCACCTTCCTCATCTCAAAGCCTTGTTTGGCAGCTGAGTCCTTGATGAAAATGTGATGCTTTTGCTCTTGGGGCCAAAGGCATCCTCAGTGGTGCTCCCATGGAGGTCACCAGAGCAGCTCCAGATTTGGTCCTGTGGGTTAAAACTCTGTAAAATGGGTCAATAAAATAAATCAATCTGGAAAGATTGGGGGTTGCAGAGCTCTGCCCGCTGCGACTGCAAAGTGCTTTTCATCTTCTTGATGAAAAAGCAGGTTGTACAAACCCCACCCGTTATTAAGTGAACCCGCTGGTGTGCAGGGCCGTCTCCCCACCTTCGGCAGAGCACACCCCACAGTTGCTCCCTCCTGCCAATCAAGATCTGCAAACTCTGGCTAAGTTTCCACTTTTTCTTACCATCTTTCCGAGAAGAAAGGATCTGACCAGCCATCCCGGCAGGAGCTGTAACCAGGCCGCCTCACGGCCATAAGGGCGGTCCCCACGTCCCCATATGACCCCGGAGCACTGCGGGGGGTCCTTTTGGACACACTGATGCTCTCATGTGCACGTCCTCCCTGCCCGACCTACAGACCGTGCCCAGCTTGTGTCTGTGGTGCACCGTGCCCCGGGAAGCTTTGGTTTCACCCCAGATGCCACCAGCAGGGAGGGCAGCGGGGGGACCCCCACCCTTCCGCCGCCGCCCCGCACAAAGCAGCTCATTCTCGGCAGCTTCCAGCGCTGCTCTGCAGCAGTAAATATTGCGTTAGCTGCGGTGGGCCGGGGCTCCGGGCCCTCCTCCAGCTTGGCAGGCTCCTCTCAGCCGGCCGGCAGAAGAAGCAGGAATTATGCGAGCTGGGCACAGAGCAGCAAAGGGCACAAAGCAACCCCAGGGGGAGCGAGAAATGCGTGCGCGTAGCGATTGCCGGGGCTGCAATGGCTTATCTCCCTCCTGCTTTCTAAGCCACGACAGTTGGCAAAACCCTTGTGCAACACGTGGCCGTGGTGGAGTTAAAATTTTCCTCTTGGTGGGGGGGGAAAAAAAAAGGAAAAATCAAGTGAATTCTTGGACCGAAGCATTTGGGAATCAAAGCCGAAAAGCTTCCAGCATCAATCTGAAAAGGGCTTTTCCTCTCCCAGGCGATGCTCTGGGGTTTCGCCGTCGCGATTTTGAAACTTTCTGGAATTTGTCGGGTTTTGTTTCTGCTTGCTGGGAAAGGTCACGGCTTCCCGGGCAGGGAGGGAGAGCTCTGCTTTCCAACACAGCTCTTCGCTCCCAGCCTGCCCTGTCATTTGGGAGCCTGGCCGCCCCAGCTCACCCTCTGCGGAGGCGTGGGGCAGAGGGAACCCGAGAATATGAGACGGTGGCATTAACAGATCGCTCCATGCGCAGAACCTGCATGCAAAGGCCAAAAATAGTGGGATAAAATAAATCCGAGGTGGTCCTTCCAGAGCTGCCTGGCTAAGTGAGTTCCCGGTCCCGACTCCGGCGTTTCCCCTCCGTCCCGCGCACAACAGGCCTTTTGTTAAATTTCACATCCTGAAAGAATTTAATAGCATTTTTATTTTTAATCCATCACATGTGTTTTATTTGGACGAACCCGACGGGGCTCCGCTCACAAGCAGCTCTTTTCCAACATCACTAAATTTCTCCTGACTTAACCTGTTGACAAGGACGGGACGTGTTCAGCCCTCGTTATACAAGCATCATTAGGCACACAGAGACCCCGCAGACCAGTAAGCAGATGGGGTGGCCAGGGCTTTTTTGCTGAGGATGGGAAAAGAAGCAGAAGGGTGGGAATGCCATCCCCTCCTTCTTTTGGAGGGGACTTCAGGGCTGCTTGCCATAGATCTGTGCTTCTGCAAACCAGACCAACTTGCACAGGAGCCCCTAAAAATGGGGTTTTTGAACTGGGGGGAACAGGCATTTCCTTCACCCAGCCCAAGAGCTGAGCTTGGGACTACGGGGACCAGCAGTAATGATGTCCCTTAATTGCCATAATTCAATTAAGTCCCACAGCGGGGTGCAACTGGGCAATGAATCAGCCCCTCCGCCACCAGCCAAGGGCCAGTACACAGGCACAACGCATTCAAGCACGGGCTTCACTATAAGCCTGGGTTGAAGACCATCTCCTCTCAAAACAGCGTTCCCTCCCAAGGTGATGCATCCTCAGGTCCTGTCACCTTTCCCCCAGGCTGGCGCAGGAGGACGGCTTGGGCGCTGGGCTGCACAGTGGCCAGGAACTGCATCAGTGGGGTTCTAACCAGGCCCGGGAGGCTCTGCGGGTGCCCGGCCTGCCTGCAGGCTCACGCGTGCTGCGGATGCGCCTTTGAGCACATCTGGATCCTCTCATAATTTGGGCGGTGAAGCAAACGCGCCGACGCAAGCTCACACCCCCGTGAAGCGCCTTTGTGCGATCCCTCAGAAGTGCCCGATTCTCGATCTGTGGATTGCCGCTCTAATGAGCTCCAGACTTTGTTTGGAACACCAGATACATTCCAGTTCGCCGCTCCAGACGACATCCCTCTCCCCTCGCTCATCCCCGCGCGGGAAGCGGGCAGCGCGTCTGGCAGGGCTCGGCCATCCCTGCCTGCTGGGGCCAAGGGTTGCCCACCCCGGCGAGCCAGTGGCCCCAGACTAAGGCTGGATGGTGGCTTTCAAGGGACAATAGCACAGCGAGAAATCCCACTTCAGACGCTCCTTGCTCGAGAGAAGCCCGGCCAAGAAACTGCCAGCACAGCGTGTTTTATAGCTGCGGGGCTCAGCCCTCAGCCTTCGGCCTGCCACAGCCAGGTCGCTCTGAGTTCCGGGCTCTCTGGGAACTTGGTTTTAGCTGGAAGGTTTTAAGGGGCACCAGATTGTCCTGGGATCATTATTTCTACGTGCAGGTGATCACTTGGTTTAAATGCAAGCTAGAAACCACACATCACAGCGCATCATCTCCTGGGCGGGCAGCAGCTGCTGATCAGGGCTTCCAGTGGAGTGGGTGTGCTTATAAAAATTCGGGGGTTTGAGCTGCTCAGTGACAAACCACGGGATTTGCGTCCTCCCTGTCGCTGGTGGCAGCCCGTGGTGCTGGGTATACAGCTCTGCAGGAGCTTGCTGGGCTTTGGGGCTGGTTGGGTTTTGGACCACCACAGCGAGCTGCCATCTCCAGCTACCAGTTTCTGGAGGTGTGTGAAGCTTTGGTTGGGCAAAATACAGAACCAAAGGCAGAATAAGCTCCCACATGCTCAAGTTTCACCTGTCACCCAAGGCAGGCTCTGGAAGACCTTATTTTTCAAAGATATCAGACTTGTTGAGGGCAAACTGAGGCCATCAGTACTCCTTGGAGCATGCCTGCTGATAACAGGATGGTAGTAGGATGTGTCCTCACTAGCAGCAAGGAACAAGGGACAGGGGCTTTTTCCAGTTCCCAGTTGTTAAACAGAGCAGCTCCACTAGCCTTGCAGGACATCTGGAAGGATGCCTTCACCTGGAGGTCCTGCAGCAGTCACCTGGGGACAGCTGGCGGGTGCCCTGCAATTATTTCTCTCCCTCCGCAAAATGCCCAAGGAATTCACACCAAACCACTGCAGCCCCCTCATTAAATCAACATCTGCCCTGGCGTGGTAGGGCTTTGAGACCGCCCAGTAGGTCAGCTCAGGGGTGGGTTCTGTGTTTGGGGTTTTTTTGCTGCTGGAGTCAAATTTAATCATCTGACAGATCCAGGCTTTGTCGTAGCTTTGCAATAAAGCCCCAAACCAGAGGAAAATTTTGTGCTGGGTGGAATCCAAGGGTGACGTGTTGCCCACGGATCGTGTTCAGCTAATGGATTTATTTTGTCCCTGGGAACTGGATCCCTTCGAGCTGGCTCCTGGGCTGGGGCAGCACAAACCCCGGCCACTCCCTGGGAATAAACCTGGCTGGATAAACTGTGAAGAACCAGGAGACAAACATCCCATTCACCAACTCTTCTGGAAAAGTCATCGGGATAAAAGTCGTTGCCAAAGCCGCTGCAGCAGCAAAGACATCTCTCTCCCAAACACCGGAGCGGGAGAGGATGAGCCTGGGGGTCAGGGCTGAGCCAGGGAGGAGAAGGGAATGATACAGCTCAGCAAGGCTGTCAGTTTGCTGCACGGCTGTGGGAAACCTCTCAGCGTGGTGCTTTTGGCTCCTTGCCTGTAAGAAAGGACAGAAGCACTTCTGCACCGGGGAGTTTTGAGGACAGACTGTGGCTTTGTGTGTAAAAGCTGACTCTAGTGTGAGGAGAAAAGGGACTGAAGAATCGCTGGCAGGAAACAGAGAAGGGACTGAGGCCACTTTGTGCCTGGATTGCACTGGGGACGTGATGCTGGGAACATGTTGTGAGCACGTTGGAGAGAGATGACTGGCTTGTTGTGGAACAAAACCCTGCTCAGCCCTTTCCCTGCTTTGCAAAGGAGAGCTGCCAGCCACGCACCCACCCCTGCACCCGTGTGCACCCCTGCACCCGTGTGCCCTCCTGTGCACCCTCCTACACCCAGCACAGCATGCTGGGACCCACCTCTTACCAATGCAGTCACCCCGTCCCAGTTTTTTGCAGGGTGATTTTTTACTTAAACCACTTACTTAGCCCAGAACACAAACTACTGTAGATCCAGGCCTGGCCTAGCCTAGTTCAGCCAACCCCACTCAGTCAGCCTAATTTAACAGCATTTTTTGAAGGAAATGGTCACATCCATAAGATCCATCCACGCAGGGCAGGAAGGTTTACTCAGGGCAGGAAGGGATGCGGCCTGGGGTGGGATGCTGCCAGGGATGCTGCGCTCCATCGCTCACTGCCCTCTCTTGTAGCTGAAATAATAACCTCCTGGCCCAGGGAGAAGCATTCCCAAAGGCATCCGACCTGCTGCTGCCTTTCCTACCGGAAAATCCCCATCCCGTGAGCAGAGACCGCTCAGGTGTGGCCTCGCTGTGGAGCATCCCGTGGAAGAAGTATGGGATCCAGATGCCAGGAGCAGGGTTTGGGTTGCTTTAAATATAAGGCATACGAAAAAGTCCAAGCAGAGACTATTTATTGATTTTAATGAAAATAATATGTTGCCTTGAATGAGGATGCTAATTAAAAGGCACCCGCTGCTGTTTATCGCTGGCTGAGTCTCTGGCAGCAGTAAAGAGAGAAACGAGTCGGGTTGCTCATGCCAAAACCTCCCCGCGGGGAAGGTGGATGGTGCTTTGAGCGGGATGCAGGGCCAGAGTGTTCCTGCTCCTCTCTGCTTTTGGAGGGAGCAGCTCTGAAAATAAACTCTTGTGCAAGCTGGGCCTGGCAAGCGATGGTGCTGGAAAAGGGGGACTGAAGCTGATGGTGCAGCCCACCCCAGCACTGCCCCAGCCAGCCCAGTCACTGGCAACACACGGGTGTGGGCAAATCCCACACCAGCTCCCCTGTTTACTTCATAATTTCACACAATAGCATCCTTTATAGAGATAGATTTTTTGGTTTTCTTCTCCTAGTTATGCATGAGGCCACTATGCAGACAAAGAGGCACCATGCACATAAAAACTTGCTACATCTTGCCTAGAGGCAGCAAATTTAAAAGCAAAATTGAATTCTTAAGGCCCCGTGGAAAGTCACTGAACCTGCCATGCAAGGTCTGCTGGCACGGAGGCAGGGACGCCAAATAAAAACCCCTGGGTGAATCCTCTATTTTTCTGATATACATCCAACACGCAAAGGTACAGGGCTCAGAAGCCGGGTAGAGCTTCTGAGGTTTGGGGTTTTTTTTCATCTGGAGAAGAAAGATGGTCTTGGCTCGTGAAGCATCCTGCTGCCTTGCAGGTTGTTCCCTGGGTGCGCTGGCTTGCCGGGGTTTGTGCTCATCCCCCATTTCTGGCCCTGCACGGTACCTCCTTTCACCCCCAAACCCTCTGGGTGGTTTGGAGGGTTTGTAAGATGATTCCCCTCCCCCTCCCACAGCCCTCAGCAGCCCTTGAGCATTGCTCTCACCTTTCTCCTCCAAAGTGACTTTCTAATGGTCAGTGGTGGGTCAAACACCACTCCCAGCGCAAGGAGCAGAGCCCACTCCCATTCCTAGAAAAGCTTTAATTTCCTTTCAACCCTCCTTTTCCCCCACCTTGTACAACCCACTCAGGCACTCCAACTTCCAGTGCACTAAGGGGGTGTTTGAGCACGGAACTGGGCTCCTCAGCTGCCTGCAGAAGGGCTCACACCCCGGCGCTCACCAGGAACGGCCAAAAATCTATAGAGAAAATGAGGCCACTGAAATCTATAGGGCATTGGAATCTATAGATGCCAAGATCTGTAGACAAAATACCCTGGGTTGCTTTATTAAACAATAATCCATGAAGAGCGCGTCTGTGGGCTTTAGCCTACTTAATACAGAGCTTGGGGCTAAAAGCAATGTCAAAGCCAAGATCAACCCATTACTGGAGGTAATTCCTATAATTTTCTATTAGATTACTGGTATGAGATGTTCAGAAGCCTTCCAGAGGCTTTTGAAGTATCTGAGCTTTTTTCTGCTCTCCCTTTTGGCATTAACTCTCACGCAGCCCATCGGCTGATGCTCTTTTTTGGGGGTACACTGTGCCCTTCCCCCCCCCTCCATCCATGGGGGAGATGTGGGCAGGCGAGGACGTGCCCAACGTGCCTGTGCACAGCTGGAGCCTAGGGTCCACACCATCTAAGCCTAGATGGTGCTTGGGGGACTTTACAACCAACAATTAGACATGTTTACTCATGTATTTGCCAAAGGTGCCTCCCTGAGCTCCCGGTAAACACCATCAAGATCCATCCTCTCCAGGGACCTCCCAGGGCAGATCCTGACCTCCCCAAGGCTCATGGTGGGGATGGCCACATTACCCCGGTCCGTGGCAGCAGGATGCCCAGGTCTTGCCCATCAGATGGTGGCAAAGTTTGTGTAGATGTGGAAGAAAGGGAGAGCGCAGCCATTCACCTGTATCGACCCCGTTTCTTGCCAGGCTCAACCACATCAAAGAGCTCGTGAGGATTACTCAAAACTGGAGCAAAGCTGCGTGCGGCGGCGGGCAGGCTTCGCAGGGCTGGTCTCGCAGCCTGCCCATGGGCACGCCAAAAACAAATGCATTGAAACATTTGGTTAGAAAATGGCTTGGGTGTTGGGTTGGTTTTGTTGGGTTTTTTTTCTTTTTTTTTCTTTTTTTTTTTCCCCTGGGTCTGCGAGCTGAGGGTGAGTCATCTCCCAGCTTTCCTCAATGAGACATCTAAAGTGCTTTAAAAAAAAAAAAAAAAAAAGACAGACCAAAACATGTCTGTTGTTTTAATCGCGGCTCAGTTTCACAAGACATAGCTGGTCTGGGCTGTGATGCAACCAGGTCTCTTCTTCCAAGTCACACGCGTGGGTTTTATGTTTCTTCTGAGATCCTCTACCAGGCTGGCAAAGCTGCTCCACATGCGTCCCCAGACTCCCCGGGGACCTCCTGTCCTGTACGTCTGGGAGCACATAACAGCACGATGTGATAAGCAGGACTTCTTGCCTTATTTCGTTCCTCTTTGGCATGGAACAGGCAGTTGCTGCTCTTCGTCAAACAAGCAGCCACTGCAGTCAGCTGCCCAGCCAGGTAATGGTGTTGCTGGGCATTGGCAGCCAAAGTGCCACGCGGTTTAGGAGCCGGGGCACCGTGGCCACACGCAGCTCACCTTCTCCTCTGGCTTAGTACCCGCTGTGCAAAGGCAGCCGGACACCTGCAAGGAAGGGTAAGGTGTGATTTGTGATTTGTTTCGCCTGTGGGAAGGAGGCGAGCTGCAGCCACGGGGAAAAATAACAATCGATCTTTATCCGGGGGTAAAACCCAGCCAGAAACCAGGGCACGCTGCGGAGTACGGGCACGGCCAGCACGGTTTGCCTGCCCTGGGAACGCAGCAGTGAGCGGCTCTGGGGCTCACTACTGAGCCTGCAAAGGCAGGCAACATGAGAAGCCTGGCACAGGGATGCTGGAGCAAAGGGCAGAGCTGTTTTCTCCTCCAGCAGCTAAGCCTAGGTAGCTCCATACAGACTTTTTGGGGGAGCTGACAATCCCGGTTTGCTACATTTTCCCCTGTCCCCCCCAAGTTGAGAGGTGAATGATGAAATGAGAGAACATCAACCATGTTATTTATAAGTTTGTGTTTTTTGATGAACACCTTTGGCTTTTCCACAATACAAATCAGCCGTTGGGTTGTACTCTGCTGCGAGGTTGGTTTTTTGAAGTGAAGGTGATATTTCCATGGCTGGGAAACACCTGGGGAAGTCTTGTGTCCCACAGACAAATCATACTGGGCTCTTCCCATCTGTTGTTGGGATCGTTTGCCACATGTTATCATTTAGAAACGAGCTCTTTTCATCTGGCCAGGCAGGAAAAGCAGTTGGAAAACATCGCAGGCAGGAGCGACCCGCGGAGCCCTTTCCCTCCTCTCCTGAACCCTGTGTCTCCTGGGAGAAATAGGGCAGCCAGCAAAGGTAGGCTCCTCAGTAATGGACCACAGTCTGGATCTGGATCATGAGCCTCCAGAGAGCCAGTGCTGATCATCCAAAAGGAGTATGAGCTGCCCAGGTAGGTCCGGTGGGCACCAGCTCCGAGACTGATGGGAAGTGTGGGGGGAACCTTGTCAGCCCCCTCCCTCACCCTGTGATGAGCTCGAGCTCTTACACCACAGAAATTCCCACCTTCTCTTGAGAAGCTTTAAGTTCTCAATGTCTCCAAATATCAGCTCTCAAAATCTGCCTCTCTGCAATGCCTGGAAAATGTAGCCCTGGATTTATTATGAAAAATGTACAGTATAAAAATGATTAAACCTGCTTATCATGTTACAAGTATTTTCCAGACAATGGCTTTCCTTCAAACGCCAGGCTAACGCTGCTCACGTGGGCACCTGCTTTCCTCGTACCAAACCCAGAGCTTCCCTTACCCAAGGGGAAAAACCAACTCTGGAACCCTCACTGGGGGATGTGCAGCCACCCAGGGCAGCCCCTCAGGGGCCCTGCTCTCCCACCCAACAGCAGGGTGGCTTTGGGCACGGGGGTCCCTTTGGGAACAGAGACTTGGGCAGTGGGTGGGTGGCCCATGGGTCTGGTTTCCAAGGGGCAGACCCTTGAGGAGAGCTTGTTCCAGGCACCTGTAGAGCCCCACAACTGGGGACCATCAGCCAGTTGACTGCAGGGCTATAAAAGGCTGCATCCAGGGTCAGTTTGCCCTTGGAGAGGTGTTTATAGTTCTCCTGTAAAGAGAAAGGGCTTGTGCACCTCACTTCAGGCTCCCGAGCTGCTTGAGGAAAGGAAAAGAATGCTGCAAGCCAGGTACGTGTGGGGTGGTGTTGTCCCGTGGGGGTGTTCTGCTCTGTGGGCATGTGCTGTGGTGTTCAAGCAAGGAGCAGGGAGGTGTTAAAACAGTGATGTCTCCTGGAAGGAAAAAAAAAGGAGGCTGGGGCTCTCTGCATCTGTAGGAGGCATTTTTGGGTTTTAGAAGGGAATTATTGTTTTTTCTGCTCTAAAAGCCTGGAATTAGCAATAGAATGGTCTAAGGAGCCTCTGGGGTCTGTATGTGGAGACTTTGGATTTGGTGGTGCTGGGTTAATGGTTGGACTTGATCTTAAAGGTCTTCTTCAACCTATGTGATTCTATGATTTTGCTAGGAATTAAATGTGTCTCTGCCCTGTGGTAATTTAGAAATGTGCTGTTTGATTGCAGGGGTGAGCAGGGCCTGGAAGCGTGAATTAAGGGTGTGTGTTTGTGTGTGTATACAGAAAGGTTTTGAAAGGAGAGGGCAGCTCTTCTCAGGCTGGTGTCACCTGGTGCTGAACCAGGCGCTCTGCAAGAGAGGCTTTGATGGAAAGAGTAGGAGGTGCTGTATGAAAGGGATGGGGTAAAAGCTTTTGGCCCTGTACCCAACACTAGACCAAGTGCACTGGTAGACTCTCAGCTGAGATTGGTGGGGTTTTTCAGAGTCACAAACCCTGTGGGTTATCAAACACCTCTTCAAACTCCCCTCCTGTCACGGAGGAGGACCAGGCATGTTTCTGCCTCTTCATGTGGCAAGCCACGTGTGCTGATGCACCACGAGCTCACCAGAGGTGCTGAGATTGAGTGAACGTGGTCTCGCAAGAAGGCTGGCTGTTTTACAGAGTGATAGGAGAGTGAAGAGCCCTATATACCTTTATGGTCTCTCCTGCTAACCATCCTAGGCATTGCAGATGGCCTTTTTGTGTGTGCTGCTGCTCATGTGCAGCCCTGGGGTGTGTGTATTGAGCAGCAGCTGCTACAGGAGGGCTGCTTGGTGGTAGCGGTGGGGATGCAAATAAATTGATTATTTTCTTGCTAGGTTGCTTGGGAGTTAGTCCAACTTTCTCCTTGCATGTTGGAAAGGGAAGAGAAAAGGCTGAGGCTCTGCTTGACCCTTGTACCAGCTGTGCTTGGCTGATGTGACCCTGGAGGACGGTGCAGCAGCTGGGGAGAGGGTCCTCACTTAGACCCCAGACTACAGGGCACCCAGGAGGGACATGGTTGCTGTTGGATGAAACAAATCCACTTAGGTGGACCAAGCTGCATTAGCTGTGGGTATTTTTAATGTCAGGCCATGATTTGAATACAATTACAGCAGCAGGAAAGAGAGGAGCTGTAGTAGTAGATCTTGAGAGCAATTACTGCTCCCCACATCACATCTTGTGGCTGCTGCCCACCAGGAGCTTGGATCTCCTCTGCCTGCTCCCTACAGCCCTCTGCATCCTCAGAAGAGCCTCAGTCCAGGCACAGCTGCTGCAATTAGATCTGCAGGGCTAGGGATTGATGTCTGGGCTTGGCCTGTCCTCCCCTCACCGACTGCTGAGCTGGCCCCCTCCTAGAAAGCACGAGGCTTTCTAACTTAGAATAAGCCATTTCCAGTGTAAATCCCACCCAGTGCTGGAATGGGAAACAAGCGTGTGCAGAGGGAACGTGGTGGGGAAGTGGGCTGAGAGCTGGGCAATTCATGACTTGAGCATGGGGCTGCTCTCCTGTTCGTCCCTGTGTGCCCTACAAGCAAGAGGGGAGGCTTGGGAACTGCTGGGAGGAATGGCCTCAAAGCTGCCATGCTGTGCCCCAACCAGTCCCTCCTCTTAATTTAAAGCAAGCCCAAATGATGTGAATGGTGAGCTCCTGTCAGTGCCCTCCTGGAGGGGCAGGGGCTGTCAGGAAGCCCCAGTGCACTTGCCGTGGGGAAGCAAGCAATGCAGGACCTGGTATATTGGCTCCGTGCCACTGGAGGATCATCTTGGCTTTGCCTGGGTTGGGGTCAGCCGTGAAGAATTGCAGTGGCTGGGGCAGTAGCTCCCTTCTGCCAGGCTCACTGGCAGAGCTGGGTGAGAAGGCAGCCTGTTTGAGGCAGAAGAGGAAGCAAGAGTAGATTTGCATGTTGTGGCTACACCCTGCCTAACCAAATTACCAGCAGATGAGCACAGGCATACCTCCTGCCTCTTCCCTAATTTACGGCAGCAGAAGCAGGGAGGGGAAGGTGAGGGGGAGTAGAGGAGGGAGCAACAAACATGGCCATTATACATGCAAATACAGTGCTCTCTGGTTCTCTAGCACTTCCCCTCTGAGCGCCCCTGTGTATTTTCCCACTGCTAAGAAACCCGTCGGTATTCTGCATATTTTGGGGTGCAAAGGGCTTGGCGAGCAGAAGGGCACCTTGTGCCATCCCGTCCCCACTGTGAGTGCCAGTGGTGCTGGGTGTCTCCATCCCTATGCCTGCCTGGGCACCCAGGGCTGTGTGCGGGCAGAACTGGTGCCCACCCCTGCCCGTGTGACTGCCTGGGAACTCTGCGGCTCACAGGCTTGCCTGAGGCCATGTGCTGGGATGGAGAATAAAGTCAACGCTTCACCAGGCTTCCTCCTTGGAGTATTTACCATTTTTTTCCAAGGTAGCTTCCCACGGGGACAAGCCAAGCAGAGCCAGCCATGGGTGCTGGGGGTGGAGGGGTCCTCCTCATCTAGCTGGTGGAGCTGCTGCTTCTGAGGGTCCCAGCTACAAAGCGGGTGATGTGCTGGCCCCCTCCTTGCTCTGGAGCCCTGTTGGGAGGCACACCTCGGCCGTGGTACCGCTGGCTTTAGGTCAGTCCTGTTGCAGAGGCTGAGCTTTGCCTGTCCCTGCAAATCAGAAGCAAACCTGCTGAGCAACTTTGGTATTAAAAAAGCAGTGGGAAAGCATTAGGCCATATGCAGCTTCCGCAGAAAGGCTATGTAATGAAGCGGTCCTTTGTGCATAGCAGGAATGGAAACAACAGCCCTCAAGTCTGACCCCAGACAATTGTTTTCAGCAAAGAGGGCTGGGGAGGCAATTAATAATGTTTAAAAGAAAGAAATAAAAAAAGCAATACTGTATCTAGAAATTCTTCTGAGGGCCAGAGATGTGACAGAAAGATATATGCTTTAGCATTCCTGTCAGTATAAATGACCCTTCTGAGAGAAAGAGTTTTTGAGGCTCTTTCTGCCCCACTGGACATAATTTAAGGAACACGTAACTGCTAAAAATCACTAATTTTAGCCGGTAGATGAGTTGCAAAGGGTCATGTTTTTCCTCGTGTGCTGGAAGGACAGGGGATATATTATTAGAGAGCCTTAACGCACGCAGTAGGTTCTGATTAGAAGAGAACATCGTCAGCGTTTCTCCAATTAGGCGCGTGCATCAAGTTCCCCAGCGCGCAGAGGAGCTGCGAGCAAACCTTCATCTCCTCTGCTGGGAGCGGAGGGGCAGGCAGAGGAATCGCAGCCCCTTCTCTTCAGAGCCACTGTGAAGATTCTCAGCCAGAGCCAACCGTTCAACTCCAGTTGTCAGCGTGCTCCAGCCCTGCTGTGAAGGGACCCCCTCTGAGAATAAGAAAAGAGGGTGTTTTTCATGTCTCCTTCCAGACCTTGCCCTCGCAGTGGAGATGTGTGGTGCTGGTTTTCACATGACATGGACGCTCGTCCCCTGAGACGTGAACCCAGACCACCAAATTCATTTTGCAGAGACCACCAAGCAGCCATCTGAGATCAATTAGCTTGTCATTACTCATCCCCATCAGATCTGAACTGTTGACCTACAAGTGAAAGTCCGTATATTTGTCTCCCAGCAATGTGCAGACCCGTCCAGCTATCTAATGAGAAGAGCTTCCTCCGTAAACAAAGCCGAGGAGGTCGTGCTCTGGCCGTCCATCGCCTGCTCCAATTAGCTCGAACCTGAGGGCCAAGTGGAGCTCAGCTTGATGGAGAGGTAGGAGTCTCTGGGGTGTCCAGCCCTGTGACAACAGGCTGCTGACTGGAGCAGAATGCCTCCTGTTAGCAACAATTTCAAACCATTTTAGATCTCGAAATGCCATTTTAACTTTGCATTTCAATGGTTGCTTTGTTATTTTAAACTGCTATTCATAGCTAGTTAGTAGTTGAAATTATAGCCTTATTTATTGAAGATACTAAATACGCAATCCAGAGGCAGCATTTATTGGGTCGTGTGCATTGAAAGCTCATTATTTAGATGAGGATATTTAACGTGGAAGGAGCTATAACCCTTTTAATTAAAGGAGCGTGAACTTGACTGAAGCCTTTGCTGCCTGCAAAGGCTGTAATTATTGCACAGGATCCAATTCTTTATTTAAAAGATCCACAGCCTCTTTCCTCAGAGGAAATCATCAGATGTCCTGCTCCAGGACATCTTTGTGACCACGGTGAGCGCAGGCAGAGCGCTGGCGTGACCCTTCATCTGGGGCTATGTTCCTCTGAGCACGACCGTCAGACTTGCTTGTAATTCACTGTGTTTACTACTGTTTAATTTTTCGACCTAAATATAGACCAATTGTTTTTCCCTCGGAGGAGTGATGGAGAATTTTACTGTCAGCTGCATTTTCCAAAACCTTCTGGAGAGGGTCATAACTACCAGGGAAGCAAGCGCTGGTTCCAGTGGGTAACTTTGTCTTAAGCTTCCTCACTTCAGTGTGGGTGGGGTCCAATGTTGGCTCCTTTGGGTGTTTCTAATTAAAATAATCATGAAGGCAAAAGGCAGCAGAACATGACAGATGAAGCTAGTTTGGTGTTAGTGCTGCATGGTAGAAACCCAAAAAGTGCCGTTCTGGTTTTTAGAAACAACGTGCCTCGACCTAAATTGTTGATATCAAGAGAAAGCTTTTTGGAAATTGCCACAGCCTGGAAAATACTCAGTTCTTTTTTAAGATCCTAGAGTGAATCGAGGCTACACTTTTTATCATTAAGACTCTTTGAATGTTTTCTTTAAATTCCAAATAAATCAATGTCTCTGTGGAATTAGCCAATTGACACAAATTTGTTCCACCTAAAATGAATAGTAAGCCTGAGAAAGCGATAGGAAATTGTTAATTCATCACTGCCTGCCTTCCCCCAGAATATATTTCTCCTAATCAAAATGCAGCCTGATATTCAATCCAAGGAAAACATTTCGGAGTCCATCGTATGCCACAAGCCTCCAAAACTTTTCTAAATCTGATAGCAAAACAACATCGTACATCTTAGTCATTAATGTACGCTGTGGAAAGATGAATGCAAGGTTCAGCTTTTACCACAGTTGCAGCAACCTGTAACCAATGGCCGTTCTACAAGATTCATGAGCTGATGGAACAGCCGTAGAGGGACACTTCAATATACTGTGTTACAGTCTTGGGTTTCAGTGTTTAAACGAGCAGGGGAAAAAAAAAAAAAATTCCTGTCTTTCAGGCCTTGATTCAGAACAAATCTGAAGCACAAGCTCAAGTCTCATTCAGGTCAATGGCTTTTAGGCATGTGCTGAATAAATGTCTTCCTGAACAGGGGCAGTACTCGTGAGCACAAGCACTGGTCGTTGGAAACATATTGACAATGTAAAGAAAGCAGCTGCTCTTGATCTCTAGTATTTCTGTCTTGACAAGAAGCCGGGCTTGACAAGCCAACCCCTTGGGGCTAGGAGAGTACACTTGCAAGAAAATCCCACAAGAGTAATGAAACTTTGGAAGAAAAATTAGGCTGAAGTTTATGTTTCACCGCTGTTAAAGCAGCTCTGAGCTGGGGGTATGTGTCTGCCTTGGCCCCAGAGAGCCAGGAGTGGAAAAGTGGTCCCTTCTTCAGCTCCAAGCCATGGGCACCTGGAGCACCTTCTGCCTCAAGTGCCTGTTTTAACAACCGCTGCTGGCTCAGTACCCTGAGAAACTGTAATTGTCTGTTGGAACAGGCATCTCTTGCAGGTGCTCAGCACTGTATTTAAGTTAGAGAAACAGGCGTGCTGCTGGAGAACACTTGTCATAGTGAGGGCTTCATGTGCTTAACATGAAAATCAGGAAATCACAAAGACAATGAAGGTATTTAAATAGTTTCTGAGTAGATTAATGGAAAATGCAGGGAAGTGAGAGAGGGAATGTGGTCTCTAGAAGTGTCCAGGAGTTTGAAACACTTGGTGAGCTAAAGAGAGGATAGGGCAAAGGTACATTAGGAGGGAGTTCAATGCTGGGCAGCTTTCATGAACCTCTAAGTGCATGGTGGGACTGTAACTACCTGCTACAGGAGACACAGGCTGTGGCTCAAGGTCTTTGAATTGCAGCTGCTGCTTTGCTTTGGCCCATCTAATGCAGCTGAGCAGGAACATAAACTACACTTCAGCTTCCCTACCTCTGCTCTCAGGATTTGGGCGATTTTTGAAACTGTCTCTAATGTGTTTTCTGAAGGGAAAGAAGGATGGGGGGAAAAAAAAGGCGAGTACTTGGTGGAACTGCAAATAAAGACAAAGTGTTGGATTTTAGTCTCCTCATCTTTTGGCAGTCATGTGTTCCCTGGCTGCACATGTTTTCTTACAGAGCAAAGCATAATCAACTTTGCATCCTGCATTGCCACGAGCACTTCCTCTTCAGTTCAAAGGCAGCACAGAGGAATCGCAATGGAGACCCAGCTTGATGTCCATATTCATGCACACCTCTGCTTTGACTGTACTTTAAACGTAGCTTCTTGCACTTAATAACTTGGGGCTCATGATCTGGTTTTCTCCCTTCACCTTTGTGTTTCTTTCCTTGGAGAAAAGCTCTTGTTTGTCATTAAATACAATGAGAAACAAAGTGGAGGAGGATGATGCTTTCAAACCAAGGGCAGCAGCATGTTTAACAGCTTGCCTCTGTGCTTGGGACAGCAGCTAGTCACCCAAGGTGCTCAGTTTTGCCTATGTAAGCATAAAAAAAGGTGGTTTCAGAGAGAGAGAGAAAAAAAAAATAAATCTGCAGACCTGACTTTCAAAGCACTTTTCCACACTTCTCACGGAGTGGTGTGAAAGCTGGTGTGCGGGCAGCGGCTGTGGGAGCAAGAAGTTCCCAGGCAGCGAGTTCAATCACTGCACGGTGCTCCTGGGCTTTTGTTAGATGTTTGCTGACAATCACACTATTCCTAAATGTAGCATTAGTGATAAACACTGGGAAACAGCCTCATGGGAGAGCACTGTGAGGACTCGCTGTACTCCTGTGCTGGGGTGGGGACAATAGTGGTGTGTGGCTTTGACAGTGAGCTCTGGTTACCTAAAGACCAGACTGACTCAACCAGCTTTAATTTCTGTGTGCTCCAAAGAAATTCAGGGAATGGAACTAATTGACTTCTAAAATGGTTAGGATTTTTTTTTTTTTTGGGGGGGGGGGGGGGGGGACAGGAAGTGAAGGCTTTTTCCCGCTTTGGGGGTTTCGGGGGGGAAAGTGCCTCTTGGGGACACCTTTAGGAC
>WUAM01000237.1:4047341-4082502 GCA_024336885.1 Actenoides hombroni | reverse complement strand
GTGTCTTCCCGCTAAGGAATAGTGCTTTTCTTCGCCTAAATGTGCCCGCTCGCTCTGCCCTCGCTAGGGCGGTAAAAATGTAGTTGACTTGAGCTTCAGGGTTAAAGGGAGGTGATGGGAGGTGAGGAAAAGCTCCCGGAGCCCTCGGAGCCACCCGCCAGTGCGAATTGGCTGCACTTCCTTCCCTGGGCACGTGTTAGGGTTGTAAGCTGCTTATTTCAATATTGAACTTTTTTTTCCTCCTTTTTTTTTTTCCTTCCTCCCCTGAAACAGTAGCTTTCAGAGATGAGTAAAGTTTTTCAGAAGCCTTTATCAAAAAATCTCGAATGAGCTGTTTGATTTATTTGTGAACTAAATCAAATACTTTTAAAATTAGGCTTTGAAACTCGCAGCTTTGGCCCTGTTTTTTCTCATTCATTCAGGTTAGTTACAGACTACTCTCTTCTGAATTAAGAAGCGAGATGAAGTATGGCTCAGAGTAGTCAAGAACTGACTAGTTATTTCCTGGTTTGATTTCTGCTATACGCTACTTCTGCAGGATCAGTGTGTCAGAGCACTGTGAAGTTCTTAACTCTTGGCTGTCCTTAAAATGCAGAAGTAACCTCTTTTTCATTTACAGTGTATTATGAAAGATGAGGTCAAAATTCCCTTCCCATAGAAAACAACCCCGACTTCCACCTAGTTTGATTTACCATGATTCTTTAACTTCACATGGTATAGATACTGCTGGCCAGTTCACAGTGAAATTATTCTTGCACACAATGAAATTATTCTTGGGTACATCCAAACAGATACAATTGAACATCAGTTACTGCAGCTGATCCTATTTATTTGCATCGGTGAGTAAAAGGTTGCACAAGTACATGATTATCTTTCACTGAGTAACTTTACTGTAGCTGAATCTTAGCCCTGCTTGTTACCAGTGGTCTTAGAACCTGTAAGACTGTAGTAGGTCTCTTAGTTTTACTGTTTGGGGTTTTTTTACGTTCATTTTTTCCTGTACATATGTGCTTCCTTTAAAAAGTCACCAGGGAGACAATGGGTAGGTAAGGAAACCATAGTTTGCTAACATTTGAAGTTCCTGGATGGGTGGAAGTGCACAGTATACCTGAGTCCTTCTCTAAAAATAATTAAAAAAAAAAAAAAAAGAAAAAAAGACATGTAGCTTATAAACTTGCTTTCTAATGCAGCCTATGCGGTTATTTATATAAATAGGAAGTCACTGTAGTTTCACCTTTGCACTTCTAAGCCTGCTGCTGTGTCTCTGCTAGAACTTCATCCCTTGGAAGCAACCAGTGATGCCTGTTCTATGCATATTTACTTCCACTTAATTAAAAAACAACCTCTAAATTTCTTCATCTGAAACGTCTGGTTTTGTTTTGTGAATTGGGCACAAGTAGTCAGGTTTATTTAGCAGTGTAATGACTGATGCTAAAAAGAGCTAGCGATTTTACTTTTGCTAAGTCTTGAATGGTTTTCCAGACATCAAGGATTTATTCTTTTATCTCCAAAGGGTGCCTTTGCAAGTGACCTGATACACGTTTACGCAGGCAAAAAAAAAATAAATCAGAGAACATCTTAAGGATTTAATGTAGAACTGGCAGTAGGTTGTTGGTTGCTTCTGTCAAATAACTTTTGACTGGATGAAGAAAATTATTTACTGGTATTTCTGAGAAAGTAACTGTGAAATACTAAATAAGATTTCAGGTTTACTAGTACTGCTTTGGTAACTTGAAAGTGACTTTACATGGTCAGTTTGGTTTGGGAGACTTCCTCAGTACCTGTTTGTTTGGAAGGTACTTGTATTTCCGATGTCTACGTGCGGGTCAGGTTACTCCTGTGCTACCTGATGAGCTTTTGCCAAAATTTGAGGCACGTGGGTATGATGGCAGTTCAGACTGAGCCTTAAAAGGCCCTGTGTAGAAAAATATAATGTTCTTATTTTGGGTTTAAGACCCAACTGGTGGTGTGGTACTTCCACACCTTCCCCCCCCCCTTTTTTTTTTTTTCTCTTTCTTTAAATGTGCGTGTTGCTAGAAGAAAATTACTGGGTTTGGCATAGTCCTGTGTGGTTATCAGTGAGACTGTTCTCGAGTTTTCCAGTATTGACCTATGGGTTTTGATCTGAGAAGCACACAGGTCTTTTAATCAGACGATTTTATCAGTTCAAAGGAAGGAAACAGGCTTTAAAAACCCAGAGAATAAATATCTACATAGCATTTTGAATAGATTATGGTTTAAATGTTACCTGGGTGACTCCATGAGGATGCAGGAATTTGTGTGCTTTCATTTTCTTCTTTTCCCTGATATTTTTCCCATGGTTTTCCATGGTCCTTTAGCACAAGTTGCAGGCTGGAAGCAGGGGGGCTTCCCCAGTATCCTTGGGGCCCTGCAGAGAGTAGTCTGGAGTGGTCCAGAGGGCTGCAGTGCTCAGCTGGTTTAGGCTCAAAGACCTCACTCCTTGACATTTTGACTTGAGTATGTAAATTAGGAGGTATAAAAGTTATATTTGCTAAAGATGCTCAGAGGTGGGAACGTAGTTCTTGCACAGACCCAGTGGTGATGACTTAAGAGACAAAAATGTTTGGAGATAGGTACGATTTTTGTTGTTGTTGATGCGTAAAATAGAATCAATTAGAAAAGCAAAGGGGTAATATGAGCTAGTCAGCCTGATGCTGATGGCCTGCAGCTCTCACGGTCTTGACGCTTCCTATTTGTGAAAGCGTAGCCTCGATGAAGCTTCTGCATTGATTGAAAGGTTTGTCTTTGCGTGGTGTAGGGCAAACAAATATTAATGTACCAATACAATACACACACAGTATTAGTAGGACTTGATTTGTCAGTTTTGATGGTGTTGAGAATGTGCTTAACAGGAGATTAAATGTAGAAAAATTAAATAAATTAAAAGCAAAATCTGCTTTTGAGGATAGTCTGGAATGGAACCTGATTGCAGAGTATTACTCTCCCTTGGCGGAGGAAAAAAGTCAAGACAAAGCACTTCTACTTTCAAATTGTTTCAAAATGCATGAATCCTGTGACAGAAGCGTTGCGGTACGTGAGCGGAACTCTTAGATACCATACAGAGAGCTGTTGTGTCATAGGTAGCAGTACGGTTATACCATCAAGTTGCTGAGTTCTGGGTTGCTTGAAAGGAATCTGCCTGTCAGGAAATTCCAGCTGTTAGAGTAGTATTTGTATAGCTTTTAAGAAAAACTATATTCTGGATTAATGGCCATTTAAGTCTAAATGATCGTGATAATCAATACAGTTATTTGATTGCAACAAATTACGTATAATGCTACTCAAAATCCCAGGGTTAAATTCTGAGGCTGTGTTTGAGTATTCCTGACGTACTCACTTGTACCAGAGAAGGGTGTAGATACTTGTGAATCTGGCTTCTACTTGCAGAAATCACTTTTTATTTCATGTCTACAAATTGAGGTGCTCCTCATGGTTTGGAGTTAATAAGATATGCAAATAAATGCAGGGAGTTTATAAAGAAAACTGAACCTTATTTTCATTTGAAACCTTAGAGAACTGTTTACTTGGAAGCCACGTATGCTTTTTCTAATATGGTTAAGTCAGTCCCTTTAATGATTTTACAAAGGGCTGCGGCTGAGAAGAATTCCTACGGTTGCCTATTCCCCCTGACACAGCATCTGCTGATTTGGATTTCCCTGGTGTCTTAATGTAGCAAGAGGACTCGGTCCTGTGAAGTTTAATTGAGCTGCCTATTGATGCTGCTTGCCTGTAGACGGTAAAATAGGAGTGTTTACATTTCAGTTCAGATAAGTGTTTATCAAAGTACAAGTAGATTGTGAAAGGAAACAAGCCCTTTTCTTTCAAAAGAAGTTGTCCCTAGTAACAGGTCTCAGGAGTTCATTTTCCTTCAGCAGTACTTCTTTTAGAGATATGCAAGCTCTTTATAAAGCATGAGCAATTTTTAATGCTGCAGGTACTAAGTTGGTGCGGGGTATCCAGACAGAACTGAAAGGACAGGTTCTAATGTCAGCAAAACTGATTTGAAAGACGTATCGATTCCATGTTGTATTTTATATCCAAAGCAGCCAATGGCAAATGTTGTCAAAATGGAATCAGATGTTTGTAACTTAATACTTAAGAAAAATGATGAGTGCATGTTTTTGACTTTAAGTATTCTCCGTGCTGCCTGGCTTAAGACATAAACTGATGTAAAAATAAATGACTGCCTGCATAATTTATGTAATGTCTTGCTCCCTGATCCTGTTTGTATTGATTTTTCTAAAAGGCTTTTGTGGCCACAGGAACCAATCTGTCTCTCCAGTTTTTTCCGGCCAGCTGGCAGGGGGAGCAGCGACAGACACCGACCCGGGAATATGTCGACTTTGAAAGAGAAGGAGGCAAGGTAAGAAGGAAATAGTTGAGACTGAGGATTTTTTACGGCGTGCTTATTATCTTATTAGTATGGGCTGCGTGTGCGATGCGAGGTTATTGATATTTCACATCTTGGTGTCTGTGGAGAGTTACCCGAGTACCACGGGAAGCTGGTTGGATGCAATCTGGTATTGCTTTGTTTTAAAGCATGTTCATATTTCTGGAGGGAAATGTGGGCAGTACAGGTGGCTTTTTGTTATTTTGAAGAACGGCGCTTTATTTCTGCTGTCATGCCATGGTAAAATTTTGGGGAACAATTTAAAGTTGGTGTTGGGTAGGTGCTTCTAAAAGGGTTCAGAAATTAGACTTGGCCAATGGATTGTGGTAAGACTAATGAAAATTTGCACTTGGAACAGGTTTCTTCATTGTGCCTTAGACTACCAGTTGCTAGAGCAAGCATTTGGTGTGCTGCTGAGTGGAATGAACCTTTTTTTCTTGTATTTACCATGAGCTATAATACAGAAGAGGCATTGCTTTCGGAATTGATTTCTGAATATTTTATTTTCTTGTCTGAGGTGGTTGTCCCATAGACTGCTCTCGAAAGCTAGAATTCCCTCATGGCAGAGAATGGTTACCATGAAGCTGTGTTGGATTTAAAGTCAGAAACTTTGCTTAGTCTCCTCAGAATAAAGTTACTGAAATAGCTTACAGCTGGTTTTGTTTTACAGAAAAAACATACCTTTAAAATGTAGCTGCTGTCTCTTATCTGTGCTACTGTAGATGCTTTGGGGCTGATCCAAAGATCATGGAATTCAATAGGAGACTTTCTGCAGACCTCAGTAGGTTTGGGCCACCACTTAAGCCCTCAAAGCCTTTCTGGTTTAGGCTAATTTTTGTGTACATTTTTGACTTGAAAGATTTTTTTTTTTTAACAGCCTACAAAATTCTTGCTTTTGCCTAAAATCTTTTCCTCGCTCTTGTAACAAGTAACAGCCAGAGCTACGAAACCTACTAGGCTGGAGGAAATACTTGAGGCATATTCAGGTTTAATGGCACGTTGGGCCTTTTAAATGCTGCTAGGTGGAAGGTAAATATTTCCTATGGTGGGAAAACTTGATTGGAAGGAGCGGGGGGGAATATATATATATATATTGTGAGGGTAGATAGGGTATTTGGAATTCCAGTTAATGAGGTTTTGGGGAAGAAAATTGTTTTCCACTTAGTCCTGTGAGGCTTGCAGAAGTTTGAAGAATTGGGGGAGAAGGAGTGAAGTTTGCTATACCAGGTCCTGGCTGCTTTGCTAAGGAAACTGAACTGAATCTGGCTGCTACTGGAAAATATTGATTCTGGCTCACAATTGAATGAGGAATTTTTCTTGTAATGTGTAAGAAGACTGAAGTCTCTTTTCTTGACAGTTCCAAACTAATTTTATTTACTCCTATGATTTTTCTATTTTTTTTATTAAACTTTGTTTTCTCTGAATGAATCCTGGAAGTACTGAACTTTCATCCATTTTCTTGCGTTGTCTTCATCATGTAAGAGCGTGGTGGATGTGCTGCGTATTAAAATAGAACATGAGCCTCGCTAATGAATGCCACTCCCTGGTTTATGTGTGTTTACAGTAAATTCTAGAGTGCTCCACTAAAATGTTTAGAAGAATTCCTCTGAAGGAGGCTAGAGGTGGCCAAACTAATAAATGGGAATAGTGTTACGTTCTAGCATGAACAAATCTCAAATTCACGGCTCTAATCGTAACTTTGCTGGTGGAAATCGCGTGTGAAGGTGGGTTGCTCTGCCCAAAATTCAACCCCTCTGGAAACAAGCCCCTCCTGTAGCTTCAGCAGAGGAGTAAGCAGGATGGGAGAGCCTTTCTTATCTTATCACCAGAAAAAGCGAAGCGTTCCTTGGGAATTGTCCGAGATTTTTGTCCTCTGTAGGCTTTTGTCGTTTGGTTTTACTAAGAATTTCTTTCATAGACCTCAGCAGTCTCTTAACACCATGTGATTTTTGTAGCTCTGTGCAACATTGTTTTATGAGCTTTGATTCTAGGGGCAGCGCATAATGTGTGTTTGTTCATCACTGGATTTAAGCCAGCAAGGCATGTTTTTAATTATATGAATTTTTAAAAAAAAAAAAAGGGCTGTGTGTGGGGGGAGCTGTCAGTTAATTATTATTTTAGGCATTGGTCTGAGATCTAGAATGCAGATAAGTGTACCAACACTAGAATATTTTTATTCAGAATTTCTGCTTCAGTGTTTGGCTAAGCAAATCGTGGCCCAAAATAGTTTTTTATCCAGAGCTGAAACGTGTCACCGTTGTGCCTAAGCAGTTTTGTACGTGGATTGACAAGGCTACCAGAGCAGCATCTGCTAGAACTGCTGCTTCCGTGAGGGAATTTTAGAGCAGCACCCTTGTGCATCCCTGTGAAAGGCGGGATTCTGTGAGTATCTGCTACATAGGCTTGAGGTTCTTCCTTCTGATATTTCTTAACCAAGGGAGTTTTTCCTTCTGCTGGCTTTGCCTTTTAATTTGATGCATCTGATGTTCACCAAGGGTGGGTAGGTCTCTGGTGGATACCCTGTCTTCATTAATTCAAGAGCTGGATAGCTAAGTGTTCGCCTAATGCTTCTACTCTTTTTAAACCTGAGAGTAACTATTTTTATTTCTTTTTTTTTTGATAGTTTTGAGATTCTGTGCTGTCTTTGACCTGCAGCAAATTTAATTGTACGTTTGAGCAGTTTTTCATGTTTGTCATCGCAGAAGAAAAAGTAGCACTACAAATAGGTCCCTAGGTTGTAAAAATGATAGAACATTGTATTTCATTGTGATTGTGGCAGGGAGAGTGTGGGATGAGTCAAATTCAGTGTATCTTGTGTTTCTGGATACCCAAACCATACCAAGGCTTCCTGATCCTTCATGTTGTCAGCTAATGTCTAGTTTGTTCTGTTTTGCTTTTTAGAGAATGAACTAATAAATATTAAGAAATCCAGAGGCAGAGAGTGCAGTAGATAACGTATGGCCTGAAATCTCACATCACTGAACCCTGGGATGAAATGGAGAGCTTTATTTCACCTCGGTTCTCTGGTATCGTTAATTACTTAGACTACTTTTATTGTGCTCACTGAAGTTCTGTAATTTTGACTTCAGTTTTATACTGATACCCTGTGAAGTTCAGGCTGAACTGTGTGTGCGTGTGGACTTCAGTGCTTCTTAAAATCTAATTTTACTGAAAGTATATTTTATTGAAAGGTTTTTTTTATACTTCTTGCAGCAAGATAAAATATCTCCAGATTTTATTTGACACGTTCATATAGCTCTGGTCTTTCTTCAAAGATCATTCGTTCTCGGATATTCTTTTTTAGTGTTTAAATACCAGTTGCTACCCTGCTGGAGCGTGTGAAGTTGTTTTACTTCCCCTCCCCTTTGTAATGCTTTTCTCCATCTCGCTTCTAAGGCAGCTGAGCTTCCTGTCTGCTGTGCGGTGGCTGCTCCTCGTAAACCAGAGTCTTCAGCACGGCCTTAGCTCCGTCTAATACGCTGTGAACTCTGGAGGAGAGCACATCCGACGTGATTTAAACTGACTGAGAGTGCCTGCTGCGCCATATGTGTGATGGAGCTAGGAGCTCTGCTCACTTCTGCTCCCCAGAACGTTGTGGTAACTGGGAGAGATTCTTCTGTGAAGACCAGCTGGTGGTCACTGGAGGCACGTCAGCTGCAGAACTCGCTCAGGCCCTTCGGGGTGCTTTCGCCTTCTTCAGCCAAGGGAAGTGGTGTTGCCCTGACGAAGCCCACAGCACTGCCATTCCTAGCTTATCTTTCTCATGCTTTTTCTCTGCGCTTTAAACGAGAAAGTCAGTGTGTGGTTAGTCTGATGGCAGATAAATGGGTTTGCTCGGGTACCCAGTTTGTACCCAGCTTGGCAAAACAGCTTGATTTATTTTTTTTTATTTTTTTATTTCTTTTTATTTTTTTTCTTGGTATCAGGAGTCCATCAGAGCCTTGGTGAATAAGAATCCACTGTCCTGGGCAGTCCCTTTGATGAGTGTTCACCCAGGGTCAGCTATATGGTTTGGGTTACGTGTTAGTTTTCTAGAGATGCTTGAGATTCTAGATTTTGTTACCGTGTTTGTCTTTTATTTGGCAGAGACTGCTCAGTTTCTATTTTCTTTATTCTCTCCCTCCCCCCCCTCAGTTACATAATTTCGTTGTTTATGGTCCTACACCATTTTTGCTTTAGAGGAGAGTGAAACGTTTCCTTGTTTTTCCTAGATATTTGAGGTGCTACTCATTACGATCTGTTGTTGCACAGAGGAGAACTGTTTAACTGAAATTCTATTTGAAGCCAGGTAGTCATAGTGTATCTTTGCTTGCTCACTTTCCCTCAGAACTGGGAGATGCCTCTGTCTGTATCCACTGTTAATAGTGAGGAACTGGGATTTGGGGAAGAGAAATCTTGAGAGCTGATAGCTTGTTAGGTACACGTTGTCCTAGGCTGGCAAGCTGTGACCGGCAGAGGTTTGGGCAGTTGTTCCTGCAGAGTGATTTATCACAGGGTGCCCTCTGCCACTGGTGCATGAGTCACACCAGGCATCTCTCATGTGACAAGTATCCACAGCCTTTCCCCGAAATCCTGGCACTTCCCCCATCCTCCAGATACTTCTGTGGCCTTGTTGGTGTGTTCTGGCGCGGGCAGCGACGATGCCGTTTGGAACGGACGCTTACCAAGGGTCCGTAGAGCACTGCTGAGGTGTTTGTGATGCCTGCCTACCAACCCTCCCTCTAGATCCCAAGTACTTGAGATCTGCCGTCAGTAAACCTGCTTTCGATTAGCTTTTATTGCATGTTTTAGAAGCAGTTATTCGGTCATATTTTATATGTTGCCTTGAACTTTTTTCCAGTGGTGTAAATGCACCCGTTAGGGTTGTGTAGACAAGACTTCGAACTTACTCATACCACCATCCTGAAGTTTCCCAGAAGAGGAGCAAACCCAAAGTTAACGAGCTGAGTTTTGCATTTGGGAAGCAGCTATCTCTCGAGGACGGACGAGTGCTGTGGGATGAAAGCAGCACTTGGGATTTCTGCAGCATCAATACTGGAAGAAATCCAGGGGTTTGGATTGTCCAAACCTCTTGTTTGCATAATTGGTCTCCACTTACTAAGCGAAGTTGTTAAAGTTTTGCTGCTCTGCTCTTCTTACGAATGAATGAGAAAAGTAAAAGCGTCGCTGCTGAGGGTGTCTGTTTCTCTGTGAAAGTTACTTAATACTTCATGCTAAAGAAAAAAAAAGAACAAATTTCAATAAGATGATGAAGCATTTGCTACAAGAAACTGTAATTTTTCTGGAAGTTACTGAAATGTTTCTTCAAGCTTTATTGTCCAAAGCACAAGTAACAAAATGAGCTAATTAGCTTGCATAACTGTATGTTTAATGTTTAACAAGTTGGGCTGGTGAAATATGTACTGGGACAATAATATGGGGAGGGGGGGAAAAAGAGGGCTTTTGCACAAGATTGCTATCCCAAGAATGAGTGCTAATGAAAGGATGGGTTTGGGGGGAGTAGCTGATGCTGCAGATGTTTTGTCTACGCAGAAAGTCTGGATTTTCTGTTACCGTAATATCCAGACTTGTATATGAGATCCAAATTGCAGCTCCTTGAGGATTCTGTGCAGAATTTCTGCCTTCTTTCTGTATGTAAGATGATTTGCTTCGTTGCAGGCAGCAGCGCTACGTTGTGGGACTTCTTTATCTGCTCATCTCAGTATAAATATAGAACACACAACCTACGGAAGGTGGCAGGAGTTCTTAACCCTGGCGTAACTTTTACAGTGAGAGTAACTGAACTTTTAGTTTTTCTATTGAAATACAATGACTGAGGAGAAAGGTTTGTCTGACACATTTCAGATCTTGTTAGGCCTGAAGTCCAGGGCAGAAAGCAGCTCTGGAACACTTGATGGGGGCTTTAGTGTCCCGATGAAATATCTCATCGGCAGCTGAGCAGCAGCTAGCATTGTTCAACAAAGCAGGTCTGAGGTGACAAGAAGAAATTTTTAGCTTCTTTTCAGCCAGTGCATTCCTTAAAAAAAAAAAAAAAAAAAAAAAAAAAGGAAAGCATACAATCCTTTTTAGAGGCCAACATGGACACTTATTTGGAAGACCAAAAAAAGCAAGCTTGAGGGGAAAAAAAAAAATTTTTTATCTTTTTTCAGCCAGCGAATTCCTAAAAAAAAAAAAAAAAAAAAAAAAAAGGAAAGCTTACATTCTTTTTTAGAGGCAATCTTGGACTTTTTTTGGGAAGCTAATACAAGCCTAAAGAATGCTTAAGAATAGGAATATGAAGGCAGGAAGGCATCTAGACAAAGTAAAACAACTATGGCAGTGTATTTTTTTCATGCTACTAAAGAGCCTTTGGGGATTTCTTTATAAAACTTGCATACTTCTCTGATTTTTTATTTTTTTTTTTTTTTAAATATATTCAGGGCAAGTATTTCTACTTGGATGGAGGGGCAGTGGGCAATCATTCCATGTCCAGATGCCTCCAACTAGGGGAATCAGAGCCCAATAGCCTGCAATATGACTGCACAACCTGGTAGCCTGGTGGGTTTTCATTGTAGAAAACTATCAGGATTTTAGGTGTAGCAAAGAAAGGGGATGTTTTCGGTTGCTTCAGAAAGTCTTAGAGGGGGCTTTTGATGAAACATACAGGATACTTTTCTGACAAAGCATTCAGAGAAGCAGTATGGCATTTTTTTTTAAGGTTTATTCTGGTATCTAGGACTTGAGAATCAGACTTTTGATACAGCTCATGTCATCTACTGGTTTTTGAACTTAAAGAAACTGAATCAGTAAGTGGTTTACAGGCAATAAAAATACATAGTGCATAAGAATTTCAATCCGTTCCTCTCTCCTGTGGATCATACAGTGTTGGTTCTGTCTTTTCCTGGTCTTGTGCTAGGAGAATTCTTGTTGCACTTCAGCTAACCAAAGCTGTATTTATGTTATTCACTATCTTTATAACTATCAAATTTTTTTTTCCCCCCAGGATTTTGCTATTTGGAAAACTTGGTATTAAACATGTATCTGAAAGTGCTAATTACTCTGCTTAAGAAAATTTCTAGCCATAGCTTATGATGTTTCTCTGCAGAAGCTGTTTCCTACAGAATAATTATTACACTGTAATTTTATTGGATGGTGAGAGCTACATAGTTACGATACACAGAAGACAAAAAAATTACTAACTTCCATTATTTGGAGGCATGACACAGCACTACTTGCTGAATAAATAAATGTTCCTGCAGTTTTTCCAGACTTGGATCTTGCTTAAAGGGTAAGGGTGAGGCTGTCAGAGTGCTCAAGAACATCATGAAAGCCCATGTTTGTTGCCTTTTGCCTGTTTGGATCAGTTCCTGGATGGTTTTTGTTAGTTGCTTGCCCACGTTATCAAAATTGGATACCTTCTAGCTGATTTGCATTACATCCTTCACGTTTTCACTTCAAAAGTACAGGTTTAATTGGCTATTTGCTTGCCCACAGGTAGCAGGGTGTGTAAAGGATGGGCTTTAGATAAAGCTCTCTTTCTAACCCCCTGTTGGAGTTTCTAGCTTTAACTGCTTTTTGCTGTGCTCTTTTCCCAAAGCCTGAAAAGAGCTAATTTCTCAACCAATTTTGAATTTTCCGTCTGGAAAATATATTCTGTCAACGTGGCAGAAAACGGCGCATGTCCCTGTTAGTTAAACTGGTTTTGTGAGCAGAAGCATTTGTCAGTGCCATGCCTTTGCAGCAGTCTCCTAGCAATATTTTTGCTGCAAAAACCTCATCTTTTTAAACGTTGCAAGAAAATCTGGATCTCTTTTTTTTTAATGCATGCCGTGTTGAGAGAGGTGATTCGAAAACGCAGCCCTCTTTCTTGTGTAGTATTAGTGCTAAAGGTGTCCTGATAAAAGACCCTGTAAAGTTTCACAGGGGAAAACCCCGACGTGTATTTGCCTTTCAGATTATCCTTATATTTTGCTCTTTGCAGTTTTGTCTATTCGCAGTTCCAGCTGTGCGGTTGGTTTTGTCTTTTTGAAGGCAAATGGAGTGAGCCTGAGCATGAGAGACGTTTCGAGTTGGGAGCCTTTAAACCTTTTAGTAATGACACGGCAAAAATAAGAAGCCACCTACTTTTTCCGTTTGTAATTGGGCTTTTTTTGGTGGTTTTGGTCAAGTGTAGAGTATTGTTCCTTCTCAGTTCAACGACTGCAATATTTTGGAACGATGAACTGTCTGGAGATTTGGTTGTTGCTAAATGATGAGTGTAATTTCTGTGCTGTAGTATTTTAGTGGGGTTTTTTTTCCCCTCTTCTTCTCAGAAGTAGTGACCACTGATCTTAATCCAGGAATAAAATGCTGTGGGCTCCACAGATTTTTTTTTTAACTGCATTTGTTCTGACATCCTGAATGCTTCATATCTGTTCTTAGTTACAGACTTCTTTTCAGTTAACTGAAATAGCAACCTGCCTAATTTAATGAAACATTGCCCTGCCTTCGGAAAAGGAGTCGTGGTTATGCAGTCGAGGTAACTGCACAGAAAAAAAACTTTACAACTGAAAACCTATAAAAATAACAGGTTTTCTAAGTGACTTGTAAATTCTGCCTCTCCAGTAAAATGAGGATGATTCTTCTGCTGTTCTTTTTTTGATGTTTTAGGAACCAAACCATAAGCATTTCAGTAATACAGAGAAAGCTTGTTGAGAGGGGTTTTTGTCACAGCTCCAGTACTACTTACAAAGACCTTTTTTAATGCCAGTCCATACCTGGCTGTTTTAACTACCTAGAGTTGTGAAAATGGATCGTGTTGCATCTGAGTGTTATCTAATAGCTGGGTGTTTTCTGAAACTTTTAGTGATTATTTGTAATAAAAGCAGGTGACTTCTATAAGCATACTTAAAAATTGGCCCAAGTACATAATACCAGACCATTGGGTTTTGCCACGGAGTTGAAAACTGTAGCAAGGATTTCCGAGGTGGTTTTCTAGTTGTGAATTGGAGTGCCTTTGTTCCCTAGGGGATACACCAAGGGAATGCTATCACTTGTTAGCCAAACACCTTCTGCTGTAATTAGAGAGCTTGAATAGATTATTGTGCTGTTGGTGTTCCCGAATGGAACTTGCTGCAGAAGGGGTTTTTTTGAGGGATTTTGGTTTTCTTTTTTTTTCGGTCTGTGAAATGCCTTAAGCTACTATTTCAAGCTGTATCTTGAATCACCTTTGACATTAGCATGTAAATATATGTATAACTTTATAGGTTTCTAGGATGGGGGGGGGGCTGGAAATGCATTTAAGTCTAAAACTTAGATTAAGGAAAAAAAAAATTGTATTCTTCTGACTCCTAAATCTGTCAGGTACAGTATTTTGATACAGGTCAGACTAAATTAGAAATCTTTCTGATAAATTAAATCAGTTGCAACTTTACTAATTGACTTCAAGCAGAAGTACAGAGAAGCAGCATGAACCAGGGAAATAATACTTCAAAGGGGGGAAAATACAGGGATTGAAAATCTTTTAACAGTTTTAACTGTTTATACGCAACAACTCCCTGCAAATGATAGTTAGCCCTGTGCTCAGCTGGTTTTACGCGTTGCTATTAAAATTCTAGTGCAGGCTGTTAGGAATTCATGGGATATTTTGTATTTCAGCACATTCTTTGAGATATTTTGTTCATCGCAGTTGGTGAATTTTTATTTCCACTGTTTTTTGTAAAACCTTGTGGTATGAAAGACTGCATTTAGAAGTCTTACATTTTCTTCCTTTACTTTTCTTTTTTTTTTTCCCCTCCCTGCGCATAACAGTCTAGGCTGAAACTGTGAGCATATTGCTTTGTTAATATTTCTGTCTCTGCTTGAGGAATCGACCTTTGTCATAGCTGATGATTTCAACAGAGTAACCCTGTTTCTTTTTAAATGGTAAACTTCCTTTCCAGAAATTCTTCTTGTGCTCTGTAAAAAGCTAATGCCTGAGTGGTGTGTTTTGGTCTCTTTCTGTTGGGTTTTTGGGCGGGTGTGAGGGTAACATACAGAAAAGAAGAAAACAAAAAAGTTGAAATGGGCTTTTTGCAAAGACTGTTTCATAGAGTCCATCAGGCCTGTTCACTCCTGACCTTACCAGCCTCTCTTCAAATTATGTAGATAGTTTAAGGTTGTAGGCGAGATGTCTTCGTGCCATCGCAAGGGAGCTGTAAGAATGGGTCACAGGCAGAGGAGTTATGATGCCGGGCACCATGGGATCTGCTGAGGTGTCCTGGGGCAACCCTGTCTGGCTCTGGCCAGCACCATCCTGGAGGTCCTACCATGGCAGCCACATGTGAACCAGCAAGGGCCCGTCGTCAGTACTGTGGTATGGTTGTGACATAGGTGCCACCCTTGGGAAACGTAGAGCTGTATTCATCTTGAAAGCCACAGCTGGGTCATCCATCTACAACTGTTGAGGAAAGAGTCTTGTTTTGTCAGGAAGTATCACTTCCTTTGTGTTTTTACAGAATAGGGTGAGCTTTACATTGTAACAAAAGCTCACTTTCATACAGTGGAAGCTGCTTCAAGGTGTAGCTTTCAAAATAGCTTAGAAAACATTGTCTTTTTGCGTTTAAAAGAATAATAATATTCTGCTTTTGAGGCATAAAGTAGAAGGATTAATCTAAATTTGTTGGTATTTTGAGCCCTTAGAACAAGAGACACACCACTGCAAACTGTAAGATTAAAACCACTAAAAAGTCTATTTTACTCAGTAACTTTCTAAACAGGAATCTTCTCAACTGTTGCTATTTATTGTTTTATCCCCAGGTCAAGCTAGGTTACCAGGGGCTTGTTGCAGTACTGAACTTAACAAAATCTGACAAACACTGTCCCGGGGTCGGTTGCTTTTCCCAAGTTTCTTTTAGAAACAAGCTCTGTGTGTGTGCACACAACTTCGCTGGGGACTGGTGTTTCCTGGGGGGGTGTGTGTGTGTGTGTGTGTATGTGTGTGAAGCTGGTCTCCGGGGTGGCAGTGGCTGTTGTGAGCAGGCTGATTCACTAGTCAGTGGGTGGTGAGAACTGTGCAAGCTCTGGGGGAGGAAATGGCGTAGTTGCTGTAGGGAGAAGGTAACTGCAGGATGTGTGGATGGAGCACACAGATAGCAGCGTATCTACAGCACATCAGTTAAGTGCCCTGGCCTTGTGAGATAAGGATTTACTAGAGGACTAAAATAGGATGTGAAACTGAGGTTTTGCCTCTTGTGCTCAAGCAGCTTTTTTTTTGCTTTTTTTTTTTTAAGTCATTGAGAGTTGTCCCCTGTCTGCTTCACTATATTCAGATCACGTTTGGTGTATGAAGGAATGGTATTCCAAGAGCCACATCCCTGCCTGTTTTTAAGAACAAAGCTAACTCCTAGTTAGTAGGATTGGAGGAGAGGGTTGCTTATTTAAATGCAGCTGAAAAGAAATAACAGATTAGTTGAGATAAGGTGAGATACACTGCATATTGAAGGTGTGGCACAGACGCCTCTTGAGACTGAACCAGCTGGAAGTCAGAGAACGCACAAACACAACTTGAGTGGAGCCTAATATAGTCTTCCAGCTTCATCTCAGGTTTGTGGCTGTTCATCCTCCATCCAGATTAATCTGCCAGGAGATAAGAGCCTTTACTTTTGCTGGTGGTTCAGTCAGCAAGCAGAGTATTTGTTCTAACGGCAAAAGCCTGTCTCCAATGTAAAAGGAACATGACTACTTTGCCCAGTTAAAAAACTCTAGTGGTGCTTTGGTTTGTAGTAGGAGTTTGCAATGGAAGAATTAGAGGTGATATGAAACTTTTGTATAATAGCCACCTGAATGAAAATTCAAGTGTTATAAGCCAGTAAAAATTTCAGATTTCAGTGTGTGACAGTTTGCCTAGGTTTCAAAAATCAAACGAACTAATTAGCTTTGTCTGGACCAGTGTGTGGAAAACAAAGGTCCTTTCCTCCTGTAGGTCCCTATAATGGTGTTCCTTTAGCATTAAATTCATCTACTCAATATGAAATGGCTAATTGTGTGACATCTAACCCTCCTCCTTCCTATTGCTCTCCAGTGCTTTTCAACAGAGTGTCTTGAGTTTCACCAGACCGACTTCCAGATACTCTGATGAAAAGCACCTGGAGGCGTGGGATGGATTTATAAAATCATATATATGTATTTAATCCGGGGTGAGCAGCAGAACCTTGAAAGAGTCATTCTAACAAAGACACCCTTTTATCTACTTGTGATCACATCATATATCTCAGTAATATTAAGGGGGGGAGTTGGGGGTCTTTATAGAAATAGTGTGGCTTTTGCCTTTGCTCTCTGACTGTCTTAAGCAACTTTCAGAACAAAGAGTTCTGAAAGTGTTTGAAAGACAACTTTGTACTGGCTTTTGAGGTGCAGTAGCAGATCATGTGCTTATGGACAAGAGTGGTAATTTATTAATAATTCTGTTACATTCGGAAATTGAAAGGGAACCACCATGGCTTTATCTGAGAAGAAGGAAATGTGTGGTTAAACGGTTTTGGCTACAGTCATAGGTGGTTTCCATGTTCCAGAAAGAGGAGAGGGGGGAAAAGGAGTCTAAATTCCTTTTTCTAAACTAAAGGAAAAAGCACCAGTATGCTGTCTCATGTGCTCTAATGAGAGTAAAGTTCCTGCATGTGTGGGTTCAGTATGAATTGTACTGAATTTGAACGATTACGTCGTAATTTCAAAACTCAGATCTCTCACTTACGGAATTCATCCCTTCAGAGGTGAAAAATGTTGGATTATCTGAGCTTGGAAGACCTACTGGATCCGGTGGAGTAAGGTTGAAGGGCTCTGACTGAGGAGCCAGGGCAGGGTGCTTTTATCTGGGGAGGTCAGGCTGCGTGCCCCCGGTGCAGAGCCGCCTTGTCAGCGGCTCGGCCGGGGTGCCCAGGGCGGATAGTCGGCATCAGTCATCGCCTCGGCTCTGACAACTGGCATCCCTTTTCCCCTTTTGACTTCTGAAGACTTTCAGAGAATTTCCAGCACTTCCAGGTGATGTCTAAGGCATTGGATGTCAAGTACCCAGCCCTCGGTAGCTGCGGCTGGGCTACCTGCTGTTTGCACCCAGCTAGGAGGTTTGCATAGAATGCAGACTGCAGCTGCGGGGACCGAGACAGCTGACCAGCTGCTGGAACAAGGCAGGCAGTGGTAGCAGAATATTCCTTGTCAGAGGAACAAAGAAAAAAATACTGTTCTTCTGGACAACTTGAAAAGCTGGACTTTGTCACCTGTGGGAAGTCTTCTGTAACTTTAGATGTGCCAGGCTTTTGTTGTGGGACAGAAGGATAGGAGAGGCTCAGTGAGAGGTAAACCCCAGATGAAGACCAGTACAGTGCCTGCTTGCTTCTGCAAAAAGAAACTAGCATTAGAGTACAGACTGTTTTGTCTTTAGAGCCCCATAGTTAGGTTATATTGCTTGCCTTTTTAAAAAAAATTATTCTGCATTCTTTTTAGAAGAGAATTAATTTGATTCTAACAGCCTCTTTAACTGTCTGTCACTTCTGAGCTAATTAAACACACCTATTAAGTTGATGGGCCGTACTTGGTTTGGTTTTGTGAGATGAATGAATGAAGCCTGTGCTGAAAGGGTGTGATGCTGTATTTTGTCCATTTGAAATGATTAACCTTGAAATGAGGGCTGTGGGAGGAGGCTTCCTGGTAGTCTGGGTCTTACTCAGGCTGTTTCTGACACCTCGGAGGCTGCCGGCCGGTAGATCTGCACCGTGCATAGCGTGCTGTCGTCACGGAGGATGTCGGGGTGATGGCTGGCATCGCTGGCCTGTGAATACAGGGGCAGAAAACCAGCCTGTGCTGGTCTTCATGGAGACCCTGTGGTAGGAGAGCTGGTACGAAGACAATACGCTTGAGCTAACCTTTATCTCCTCGTTACTGAGCTACCGTGTGTCGTACTAATTAAACCGTAGAGTACCTCGCCTCATGCTGAGGTGTGATAGGTCCTAAAAATCAAACTCGGATCAAATGTCTTGTCTTTGGCGAGTACTTCTTTGTCAGCTGGCTTCACATTACTTGTTCCCTTTCTTCCACTCGTGGATTGCCTTTCCCATTGCTCAGTGCTTCCCTTTACCAGGAGAGCCCTTGCAGAAGGGAGGCTTGCCTTCCCTCTGGACCTTCTGCCTCTCTAAGCCTTTTCTTTTTCTGCCTGGGTGACCTTAGCTGGTAAGTGTGGAACTGAGCAAGTACGCACAGTTGGGGTGCTTTGAAATGTGCTCTAGCACTAAACATCAATTACACTTTGATGAGGATTTGCCAGAGGATGAATGTAGAACTATCGGAGGAGGTGCAGCGTGGAAATTCCCCTTCCTGGCTGAGCCTCTGTTGAAAAATGAAAAGGCTCGACTGGATTTGCAGTGTCAAGGCAGTCTTGAAATCTGAAGTGGGTGCAGGCCCATGTGCATTGTTTCCCTCTCTGGTGATTCTACATAGACAAACTACTTCTCCTTGAGGAGTTTTGACTTGCCAAGTAGGCTAAAATAACTACTGAACATTGATTTTTTATTTTTTTTTTATTTACAGTTTTGGTAATTTTGCTGTGGCTTGTTTTTTTTTTTTTAAGGCTGATGTCCTTAAATATACAGTGTCAAACTCCTTCAGTGTTGTATTTGCTTCTTTTTAAATTTCCCATGAGGAGATTAATCTCTGATCCTTCGAAGGGGAAATACTTCTGCTTTAAATCACTGTATCATCTGGATGTAGGTCCTTAAGCTCATGCATTATTCCTTGCTGCAGCTCAAGGCACTGTGCACGGCAATGCTGCTGCAGATGGGTTTTGATCAGCTGGCATTGCTGCTTTTGCAGAGCGTTTCACAAACACTAGAACAGACACAGAAAGACACATTATTTTTAGCATGGGGTGTGTGTGTATATATACAGTGGATTTTACTAAACGAGTAATTTGTAAATTTGAGGAGGACTGACACTGGTGCTTGTTCTCTGTTGAAAAAGCTCGTGTATTGGGGTGAAATACAGAGATTCTTGGCAACAGGAGAGCGTGTGTTCATTTAACCATTTAAATGTGCTGCAAGGGATCCTTCCCGTCTGGCAGCATGCCACGTTCTCTGGGACATGAAGGTAAGCTGACAAGAAAAACAGTTACTTTAACTGAAAGTAGTAACAGGATTCTAACCAAATCCTGGTGCACGCCAGTGTAGAAAAATGAGAACATGGCTTAAATTTATTCCATCCAGTACCGTAGGCAGAAGTTACAGCACTCGCTTGATTAAAACGAGTTGTTGGAAGGGAGGCAGGAGAAGCTGTCAAGTGGAGTCTCATGTTACTGGTTGGTTTGGATGTTCTTCTAAGAATAAGCTTCCTCTGTCAGTGTTTTCATTGTGCAGGCACGTGTGGAAATGCTTATAATTCGTAGCATGTGTGTTTGCTTTTATTTCAGGTGTACTTGAAGGCCCCTATGATTCTCAACGGGGTCTGTGTAATCTGGAAGGGCTGGATAGATCTGCAGAGGCTGGATGGTATGGGCTGCCTGGAGTTTGATGAAGAGAGAGCACAGGTAAGACCATCTGCCCACATGGCCTAGACATTTGTTCTTCTGGCGGGAAACATGCGGTCAGGTAGTGATCACACACTCTTAATTTGCTTGTTTTCTGCCTTTGAGTACAAATTGCAAAGAAAATTTAAGAGTAGATAAGTTCAGAAATACGTGGTTATAGCAAAACTAGTGTTTTAATTAGATCAAAATATTAGGGGCAGGAGTCATCTGTAGTGTACAATTTTGTGGGTGATTTCACAGTGTTATTATGCTACAGAGTAGTAAATCTTAAAGTATTTGAAAAGCTAACTTGTAACAATGTAACTGGCAAGTCTGTTTTAGATGTTTACTTTAGAGTGGTTGAGTAGCTTTTTGTTACACAGGGAAGGGAGAACAAATAGGGTTTTTCCATTTGTTCTCTAGCAGTGGTAGAATCTCTGCTCTGGTAAGGTATGGCAGCTTTTGAGAATTTACTTCCCGTCTACCTCCTTCCTCCCACCAAAACAACTGTCTAGCAGCTGAATCTTTGGACATTCACAAGAGTGAAGTAAACACAGAGGAAGTGACTTTTTAAGGGCGCATCCCATACCTAAGGTTCACTTACACAGCTGTAGGGTTCCTTAATTTAGTCAGGCTTGAGACAGATCTTGGCTTTTGAGATGTAGCTTGGTAACAAAGCTACTTCACTGATAGGAAAAGCTGCTGCACCAGGTTTATATCCGCTTACACACAGATCACTCCTCTCTGCAGAGCACAGTAAATTGGATGTAGTAAGGTCAGTTACCAGAGTTAGGACTTCCAGTCTGTATTTTGTGGTGAACTCAGCAGTTCATTTCCATGGTCTGATAATACAGAAATGTTAAAACTATACAAAGGCATGCTCCAAAGTGCTTCTGGTTACAAGGGTTTGTTAAGCGTGCAGAGGAAAGAGAAAGGGTGAGCAATTTCCTGCAGCCTTCTTCCCCCCCCACCTCAAGTTCTGGATTCAAATGATTCCTAATAATTTACTCTGTACCTGTATATAACAGTTTTCTCCTAACTTCTCTCTGAAGACGTCTTCTTTCACCCAAGACCATCCTGACTTCCCACAAGTTTTCTGGAAACTTGAGTAATTCACTTTGAACCACCATTCAGTGTCTCCTAACTGGTAACTGTCTTTTTCATCTTGATAGAATAATCAGATTGGAGCTTTTTTCTAATCTCCTTCCTTTGTTCCCTTAAACTCAGGGATCCAAAGGAACTCACTCGTGAATAACTGAACTGGTTTGCGTGACACTGGGGATTCCCTTTGTCTTTCTTTGTTACACATATGGGTGATTTTTTTGCAAAAACTAAATATTCACACAAGCTGGTTTTCCAAATTACCTTTACTTTCCCTTTGTGCCCTCTGAGGGGGTAGTTTCTGGCAGTTGTGTGCCGGAGCTGATGTAAATAAGGGTGTATTTTTCTGTTTCCACTGCGTGCCTCACTGTTGGCCCTCATGTCCTTGGGGTTTCAGTCTTTTTCCAGCTGCAGTTGGTTACTATGTAACAAGCAGGAATGCTCCAATTCCACCTAAACAGCAAGAACACTCCTCCACTCCAGACATGCAAAACGAGGACTGTGCAAGATAACAGTCAGGTCAAGAACCCTGGGATTTAAGTTTGGTGTGGAACGCTAAGTCCCTGACTTCTGAACTGAGAGGAGATGAATTTGAACGTGTTCTCAGACAGCAAGTGTGTCACTCTTTCCAGAAAATACCCAGTTTTGGAAAGAAGTGGGCACCCTTCCAAAAAGGAGGGTGCTCAGGTGATCTGTGCATTCAGTTGGTTTTCTTTTTAATTTCTCCATAAATGTTTTTGCAGGTTCACAGATTATTTTAGTTGCCCAATGTGTATACGCTGTCTTAACTACACTTGGGAATTCCTTTTTGTTGTCTTCAGAAAGTGTTTGTGCACTGAGCATGTAATTTTTTCTTTACTCTTTTTTTTTTGTGAGGGGATGTGTTCATGCTCTTAGGTGTCACTGCTTGCTTGAGTTTTGCATACAGGGTGCTGAGCTGGAGGTGTTATCTAGAGAGGTATGTTTGCACTTGATTACAGGTGTGTAATTTGTTTCCAGTTTGCTTCTCAGTGATTATGAGGAGGTCGTTGGTGGTCTTAACTCGCTACAGTAGTAGTACCTAAGAGTTCCCAGTGTCATAAGGCACTACAGAGACACAGAGAAGTAGCTTCCCCCTTGTATTTGTCAGTATTGTAAACATTTGGGCAATCTTTTACATCCTTCAGTTTCCTTTTTCCTCTATCTGTCATTTTGCTTCCTTTTTTAAAACTGTTTTAATATCACTAGTGGCAGTTGACCAAACTGCTGACTTTGCTTTCAGAATAACACGGGTGTTGGGATGGGTTGAAGTGCCTCACACCGCGGGGTGCAGTGCCTGTGGTACCCCCTGCCTTTTGGAATAAGAGGTTCTGTTGGCATTCGTGCCCCTTATTCTCATTTTCTGGAAGGCTTGCCCTGTACAAATGGAATGCTCTTGCATTTTTCTGTCTCTTACCACTTCTAACTAATACTGGGATTGGATAATTTTTTTCTTTGCTGCTGCACCTTGGAAGTTATGCTGTCCTCCACCAGGTCCAAAAATATTTTAAGAAGAAAAACCACGTGCATAACAATCAAGTACTTTAATTGTAACTTTTAATTCACAGCCTATTGATGTCTTGCTACTAAGCAGTCTTAATTTTTGTTGCTGGAGCCCTGATTCAGCTGCTTGCTCAGACTTCAGCAGACTAACACACAGCTCTACATGCATGCTCAAATATCTTCCCTGTTTGGGACTTGAAATTTCTCTGGATTTGAAATTTATCTTTGGTTTATCACTAAAAGTCTGTTTCTGTCTTCATTTTTGCTGTTTAGATTCTGTAGTTCGAACTGATTATTCTCAAAGTCTTTCCCTGCCGTGCTGCTGGGGAGGTTGTATGTGTGAGTGGGGGGGTGTTTGAGCTTCTTTTGTATTTTTCTGGATTGGGGGATTTGCTTTGTTCTGTTTTCACGTTGATAAGACTCATGGTTTTCTTACTTTTTTTTCTTAGTAGATTCATACCAGGAACATTTTTATTGATTAAAACTAAGATGGATAAATGATTTGGTCTCATAGCTAAATTCGCTAGGCTGTAATGACAAGATTTGTTGTTTGAGTGGGGAAAAAAAAAATACCTAAGAATTCCTGTTGTACAAGATTCTGAGACGTTTGGTAATTTCTGTTATGACACATCACCAGGAGTAGAGGAAGAATTTTTGGGTTTGGGTTTTTTTTCCTCTTTTTTTTTTTTTTTATACTTTATACTTTTTTTTATACTGATGATTCCCCCCAGTTCTCAGACATCAGTAAACCAGTGTTTCAGCTGTCAACATGTGTTCATTCTGGATGTCAACGTAGTGATTCTTTTCCCATGAATTTTCTGCTTTAGTTTCTTTTGGTTATGACGGTTTCTTTAAACTATTCTGGCTGAGGCTCTATGTTAGCCTTTTATTGCCTGACCACTTTAAATGATGGTAACGTGCAAAAATGTTGTATAAAAAAAAAAAAAAAAAAAATCTGCTTTTATTTAAGCCTATTAAAAAAAAAATAAAAGCCTACGTAGGTTTTGTAAATTAGAAAAAAAATGATAAAAGCATAGCTAGGTTTTGTAAATTAGCAATAAGGCAGCTTTTCTGTAGTCACCTGGGAGACAAGCTTATGTATTTTATCTCTATCCTTCTGCATTATTAAGAACAAACTTCCTTTCTGCTGCCTGACCTTGGTTGCTGTGCGTTGCCTGAACGTTAAGATAGCCACAAAGGGCCAAATTCGACTTGTAAAAATAGTAGGTGGTGTTAAAAACGTTCTCTTATTGGCAGCTTTAAACATTGCCTTTGAATGCTGCTGCCTGGGGACCTGGCCGTGCAGGGTTTCTGACAGACGCGCGGCTCTCGCTGCGCTAGAGCGCGAGGGACGCTCGTCCACGAGGCTTCCCAAAGGAGCTTGGGGGTGCGCGAGTTCGCCGCCGGCAAGAAAAGCAATTCGATGGTCTCCCGGCCCGGGGATGCTTGATCTCAAACTAAAAAATTCATGCGCTTAATCCCTTGGTATATTACAATTTAGTTGGGCTCTCGGCGTGTTTATGTCCTCTTAAGAGAGTCAAGGTTAGTTTTGGGGGTTTTCATCGTTGTTGTTAAATGTATCTACCAACTGGAAAAATAACATTTCTGTTTATGGGGGAATCGTAAGCAGAGTTAATAGGAATTGTAGCTGAGGAATTCCTAATTACTCGGGGAGGAGGGAGAACCAACACAGTTCATCCCTTACTGTTTTGTAGAACCTCTTCAGACCTGACTCCTCTGTTCTGCACACTTTAAAATTCTGGTAAGGAACAGAGCCAACTATTTTCATTCTGAGCAAAATGTATTCTAAAAAGTCACTGAGAGAAATAATTTGTAACCCAATTAACGTCTCGTGTATTAATAACACTTTATTTAAAGCCTCCTCTAACAGAAAATATCAAAGGATGAGCTTTTGAGTGGTAATTTATTAAATCTGTTCCTGTGTTTAAGCCATTGTTGAAAATAAACAACAGGGCTGTCGAAAACCTGCGGGTTCCATCGGTGCCGCATGGGAATGTGGACAAATTAGTGAGGAATAACTTCTGCTTTGCACTTTCTGATGCATCTGAGCTTAAATAAATGATACATGAGGATTACGAGCGTTCATAATGATGCACCAGCAGCAGCTTTTGATAAAACGGAGGTTTTACTGGTTTGTAACTTAGATACTACTACTTTTTTTTTTTCAATGAAAGAGAATTAAATTACCATTATTTGTATAGTGATACTAATAAGCTCTATCTAGATATACCTGTGAATGCAGTCTTCAGAGACAGTTGCAAGAACATAAAGGAGACTTGTATAAGGAGAATAGAATGTATTTTCTCTTCTGTATAACTTTTGAGAAGTCATAGCTGTTAAAAAAAGAGCAGTTTGGAAAAGCAGCTCTGCTTTCAAAATAGATTTTTAGTATAACTACTACTTTAGTAGTAGCTGCATTGCAGCTTTGGTTACCTCTGCTGCAGTGACAAAGGTAAGTATTATGTCATTAATTAATATTGGCATTTGCCGGAACTCGTCCGTGTTCTAGCAGGTACTGTAGGATGTTCTAATCTTTTGCTGCTAAGCAATCCTTAATGCTCAAAAGAAACGTGATGTGGCAGAGGTAGGCTCTTGTGTCACCCTGTGTCGTCTGGTTTGGTAGCAGGAGGATGCATTGGCACAACAAGCCTTTGAAGAAGCTCGGCGAAGAACTCGTGAGTTCGAGGATAGAGACAGGTCTCATCGGGAGGAAATGGAGGTGAGGGTTTCACAGCTGCTGTCAGTAACTGGTTAGTACTTTCCCAAAACTTTAGATTGTTTCCATTTATTTGTCTTGTCTGTACAATGTTGTGTTTTTGCTGTTTGGTGTTGTCGTGTAAAAATTGTGAAAGGCGTTGGTTTTAACTCACATAAAATAAATTTCAAGGGTTTTTTTAAGTTTTGATGAGAATTCTCTGGTTTTATTGTTTTGGTTTTTTCCTTTCTGTAGATGGCCTTTTCTGTGGGTACTTGAGCTCGAAGGATATCTTTGTTCACAAAGCTGCCATATATACTTTATACTCAACTGATACTTTAATAGCAGAGAGGGGGATCTCTTGCCCCACGTGTTTCTCATGAACACAGGAAAGGCTTTGGGAGCTGCAGGCACATAATTCTGTAGCTCTCTATCCCATGCTGTGGGAAATGTTACCCGTAAATTTAATCAGATGCCACAGTCTGCTTTGGATACTGACTAGTTTTATTTCCCCCTCACCTTTTTCTTACTCCCAGGGAGTTTTACTCTTCTGTTCTTCTGGTTTAGTTCCTCCTGTCGTGTTCTTGGATTCTTTAGGGCCCCACCGTCTTGAATCTTGTTCTTTCTTGATGAGAGCAGAAATTACTGGGATCAAGAAAAGAGGAGCCAGAAAAGGGAATGGAAACCAGCTGCTCTGAGATGTCAGAAAGGCAAGAGCTGTAAGAGGACGAGTAATACATAAGGAGAGTTGGCAGGCCTGTAGGTCAGGCAGACAATGGGGAGAAAACAGAAACACGTTGAATTTCTTTCTGATACTAACTCTGTTTCCTGCTTCATCAGTGCAGCCTGACCTGACTGTAATGAAATGGGATCAATCTGCTCTTTCTCAGGTCTTTAAAAATTTTGGTTATTGTTACTGCTAAGCTACTTTTCTTCTGGCATCCTTACTGATAATTGAGATGATCAGACAGACTTTATTCCCTGCCAGCTACAATTGGAAGACACTGAGCATGAGAATGGGGGGAAAAGGCAGCTACAGAGAATAGTATCTCTCACTTTGAAGGGATGGCTGGTGTGCATCTCCTTGCAAACACTGGTGTAGCTGGGTCAGATGTCAGCTCTAGCAAAGGTAAAATCCTTGCCTTGGAGGCCTGGCTACTGCTGGATCCTCAGAGCAGCAGCTGAATTACCTGAATCGCTCTGGTTCTGTCACAGCAGAGCTGGAACTTGCTTATAAGTTCAGTTCAAGAGGAAGGTAGAATTAACTTCAGGCTGTTCACAGAGGTCTGTGGCAGCCTGCCTTAATTTTAATGACACAGTAGGAACTTTAAGCCTGGCTTTATGTCCTTGACCTCAATTTACTTCAAACTTTTCTTGATTTATTTTCCTTTACTGTGCCTTTATTCCCTACTTCTGTTATTACAGAGCAGCAGCCATGTGCTTACTGAATGCTGAAGGTTAAAAAAGAGCGAGGCTTCCTTAAATAACTTCTGGAGCTCTTACTCTTTCTTCCAAGTGTAGAAAACACTTATTTGCAGATAGGATGTACAAAACCTCTTTCAATTAACAGTGAGATTGAGGTAATACCGAGCATCTGGGGCTTCATGACAGACATCAAAACTTGTGACACTGAGACACAAAAAGCAACATTCCTGGCCAGCTGCAGGAGCTGGATTCAATAACTTCTGAGAAGACTCTTGCTTTTAACAAGGCAGCAGGCAGTTGTTATTAAATGATGTCCTTATTAGCTGCCAGTACCCATTTTCTCTTAAAACAACAACAGTCGTTGTCCCAGCTGTGACGTGCTGGTGTGGGTCACCTACAGAAAGGAAAGGGAAAAATTACTGACTTAAAATGTGTTAAAGCAGAACAAAAAATATTGTCAAAGGGTAATTAATGTTTGTGTTTTTATCATTGCAATACATTTGGGTATGCATACTTCATTTTCTATTTTACTGTACGTGTTTAACATGTATGACCAAGAGATCTTTGCCTCAATTACTTGTAGTTCTGTAACTGGTTTTTACATTTCAGCTTTCATTTGTGTTTTGGGGAAGATGTCCTGGCCACATATCTGGAATGTTTACAGATGATCTTTTGCACTCTGACTCTTAGACTGTATAAAAATCAGAATATTTTGAGGTGTGGCAAGGGAGAGAGCAGAGAGAGACTTACAGTGGAAGGGGAGGAATCAGGTTTCCAACCCATTCATTGTTTCCGCAGCTTTCATTTCAGTTGTATTCTAATGCAGCAATTGGCCAGAATCAAGTGAACTTTAATCAGTAAACACTTAGAGAAGGGGCTCGTCGTGATCAGCACGTAGAATTCTCCCTAGAAAGTATCTCACACACGTGCCTTCCCATGTTTGTTGTGTTTATGGCCCCTATCGAATTTTTCAACGCTCGATTGGCTTGGAAATATGGCTTGTGTGCTGAGTGAATTTTTATGTGCATTAGACTACATACTGATGAAGATCCCCTCAGTATAATCTTTTTAATATATCTCTACACCTTTCATCATTACTAAAACTTCATGTTTTTCTTTCCTGCTAAGCTTGGCGTGGACAGTTAGACTCGGAATTGCCAATCCTGGAACAAGATCTCATCAGTGTTTGATTGTTTTAGGAATTGCAACACCGTATAAAATCAGGATGTTTCAGACAGTAGAATTACAGCTGAAATGTCTTTAATAAAGACCAGATTCTGCTTCTAGTGGGGGACAGAAGGGGAATCCTGCACTATTCCACCCACTCCTACCCAAAACAGAGGCGCCAGCTCTTTGGAAACATTTATCCATCCAAAGCCTGGCAGCATATGAAAATGATCAGATTCAGTTCTTTATTTATACAGCTTTCTGAGTAGAAAAGATTCTCTATTCTAAGTCTCTCTGTAGACTTCTAAAACAAAAGTTGGTATGTCCTTGCCTAGGGCTGATGAGCGAAGGTTGTTGCAGAGAGTTAAAATGGCTTGTATGTGGCAGCTGGATATTGGAATGGTGATACTTTGAAGAGGGAGGGAATAGCCAGTGTGGTTACAATTTAGAAAGAATCACTTTACTAATTTTAATATTTAAGTATCCTAAAAAAAAAACCCCAAAACCCAACCCCAAAACATAAACAGACGGAAAAATCCCAAACCAGCAGCAAAACCCCCTCAGAGTGCTGTCAGCTTTGTCTGCCTTCCTTTCATGACACAACAGCCCTTCCATTGATGACTTCATTAGCACAACAGATTTTTCTTGTAATGAACATATTCTGTGTGTCGGAGGGCAGCACTGGTAACGGCTGGTGGGTTGTGCTTGAATTTCCAGAAGTGGTGATATTTTTGTACAGTTGCAGCACTCCTCTGATGTAGAGTGTGAGCGGATTTAGGAGTTTTTATTGGAAGTCTTTAAGTGCCTCAAAGTTTATTTTTAATATAGTTTGTTTTGAATACAAGACACTTGGATTTTTCTGTCGGCTTCTGTAGCTTGGTCATATGAGATACCACAGATCCTGCCTCACTGTTCAGGATTCTTTTGTTTCAAAGATGCTTTTGAAGTCAGCGGGTGTTTCTAATTAATGCCTTCAAAATTAATAATGTACTTTCACTTTTACAAAAACGTCAGAATGCTGAGACAGTAAAGGTTTAATGGTACAGAGGAAGAAAGACCTTCTCCCCCAGTTAAAGACTATTGTAAAAATAAATGATTGTACGAAGCTTCCTAAGTTTAGGAGCACTGAGCTACTTGGAAACTTGTGCTATTTAAGTCGAAGGCAAATTTCTCTTTCCACGAGCAAGTGCCACACCACGGGGAGCTTGTTCCAAGGCCATTCATTTAGGGGTGTATTCTGGAACCAATGCCCTTGACTAGGTATATGAACTTTAAGTGTTTTTTAAGTTTCCCTCTGGTAAACAGAAGAGAGTGAGGAGACTAAAGGGATATTAGTGAGGCAGAGGCTGAATTTTCACGTATCTTGATTAAGAAAGTCGTGTTTTTTCCTTCTTGATACAGTTTCAGTGTCAGGGTAAGAAGTGTTCTGCAGGGAACTACTGTGAGGTTGCTGCCTAGATGTGTTTGGATTTTTTTTTGTGAAGGTTTGTTCTCTATAGGCAAGCTAACTTCCAAATGGATCTGTTTGAGTGTGCAGTTCATCCTTCTCCATTGCTCTTCAGCTTAGCAGAGGATGTTCTAACTGCTGTACTTGGGAGTGGATTGAATCTCTTCTCAGTTTGCCGATGTAATTTGTTCAACTGACATTTTAAAAATATCTTATTTTTCTATTTTGTGTTCATTTCCCATGATACTGCCACGCTCTTTATTTTAGCAACACTCTAAAGAGGCAGAGTGGTTGGCTTTTCCCTGAATCGTTCTCATCTAGCAATCTGTCTGCTTGTGGTCTTGTGCTAAATTTAAATTACATTAATGGCTAAGCAGAGCCAGTTTAGGAAACTGCATGAAATTCCCATTTTAAAAGCCTTCATTTTGCTGGGGGTGGGAAAAAGCACCCTATTTTGAAATGTTTGTTTCTTGCAGTAGAAATCCCTCTTGATATGAAGCGCCCAAAAAAACCCAGCAGCTCCACCCTTTTCAATTGCTGGAGTAAAAATTTACCTAATTTTTTACTCAATTCTGCCCTAGGTTTCTACACATTTTTGCTGGTTGTGGGAAATGGAGTTCAAATGGGAGAGATGCATTTCGTTTAATCGTGCTGAAGTTGCAAACTCCTAGAAAGCAGGACTTTGCTTCAGAAATGTAAAGTGTTCGCAGTAGAAACAAAATCAAGTAGTGATCAAAATAATCAAGACTAATTTTCCTGTTCTTCTAGTGTCCTGTACAGGGAAGTTAGTCACTCTTCTTAAAAACAAAACACACAAAAAAAACCCCAAAACCGAAACACACAAATGCCAAAAAAAAAAACCTAAAAAGAAAAAAAGAACCTACTAGTGTTAATAAATGAACCAATTAAGTGTTTTTGTCAAATAGAACTGGCTTCAGAAGAAAATATAATGTTCTATAAAGGTTCCAGGTTTTTGTTTGTGGGTTGTTAGTTTGTTGGTTTTGTTGTTTATTTGCTTTTTCCCCTCATCAAACTCTGACTTTTATGTTTGCTCTTTTTTTGTCCACAAAAATTAATCTGGAAGTAAGTTAATTACTACTTGTACTCTCTGAGCTGAAAATGATATAAAAATAGTATAACCTTTAACACAGGTTTTTGGATGTGAAAGAAACACGAACTGTTAATTCTTCATGTGCAGCGGGTAGCACAGACTTGGTGTATGCCTATGTATGTGCATATATATATGATTTTTTTATATTCAGGATGAGAATGACATCATTTAGATAAAAACATTCCTCTATGTGTGTGAGTATGCCTTGTCTCAAAAGGCTCTACAGTGAGAGGAGGGCTTCAGAAGAACTTTAAACGGCCGGTGTTTGTGTAAAAGTGCTATGGAATATATATGTCAGGAAAACAATTTGTGCTGTACAGAATCAATGCTGGCTGTAGGACCAAGGAGATCAATCTTGCAAATTAGGGAATACTGTAATACCAGCGTCTTCTTTCAGTCAATGAAGGTTAGAAGGGGGCTGAGCAGCAGAGGAATACTGTCTAGAGGCAATCAATATTAATTATAAATTTATAACCTTTATAGCAGCCTTCAAACAATCCTTTCTAAAAAGGAGCATTTCAAGCTTCCCCCCACTCTGTGGAAAGGAAGTTTTCGTACAAAAGTAAAAATACTGGTCTGTGCTTGAAGCTCTTAAGAGCTGTAGTCTTGCCATGCTCTTTCCTTTCTCCTTTTCTCCAGGCTCAACAACCCCAGGTCCCTCAGCCGCTCCTCACCACACTTGTGCTCCAGACCCTTCCCCAGCTCCATTGCCCTTCTCCGGCCACGCTCCAGCCCCTCAATGTCCTTCTGAGTGTGAGGGGCCCAAAACTGAACCCAGGATTCAAGGGGCAGCTTCTCCACTGCTAAGATACAAGCTGTAGTTCTTACTCTATGTTGCAGTGGCCTGGTTTCACTGACTTCATTCTGAGAGGGATGAGTTTCCTTGCTCTTAGTCTTCTGTTGAGTAAAGGGTGACTGAGGTGGAGGCATGGCCAGTGCTTGAACCATGGTCACATCTCTTTGGGAGAGGCTGTTGTTAACCAGCAGCTCGGAGAAGAGCTTTTGGTTTGTTGCTTTTCTCAATGTGGGTCAGCAGTGGAGGTGCTTGATTTGAACTGGTCATTTTCCTGAGCATTGCTCTCTTGATTTCGGGCGTTTTTTGTTTGGGTGAGATTCTGTCCTGTGGTTACATGCTTTTTAGAAAAGTATCTGCAATGTGTTCTCAGGTTTTGGGAGGGTTTTTTTAATCCTTTTCGGGAGGTTGACAGTTCTTCTAAGAGAATCCAAATGTTCACTGTTTAGTTTTTTGTAACCTAACCTGATTTTTCACTTATTTAGTAAATTATAGATGACAGATGCCAAGGCGCATAACATGTCTGCTCTGTCTGTTCAAGCAGTATGGAGCTGCCAGAATGCAATTAAAGAAATGCAGTGGAGTTGTCCATGGAGAGACTATTTTGGTTACTCTTTGTTGAGAGCCCTTCTTCAAATTCTCTCCTCCTCTCCTTCCCTCTTCTCCCCCAGTGTCCCGAGTTACATATGCAGTGGATGCTGGTGTACTTCTGGTTTCAAGGATTCAGAGGTCCCAGTTGTGCCTGCTGTGTTGAAGTGATTCATCGAAGGGAGGGCCATCTTCATGGCAACCCTGTTCACCCTTACTAAATTTACCTCCAGCTTTCCCGGCTCTGCTTCCTCAGAGCTATCGCGTAAACCACACTGTGGGACTGGGCTATCTTTTCCTGATGATCTCATCTGGGAAAAGGAGTTGGTTTCCTTGGGCATGCTGGAGGCCTCTGAACACACAGAGGAAGGAAGTAGTTAGAGATGCTTTCCCAAAGCTCCAAGATGACCCCAAATACAATTCCAAGTGAATGATTTGATGATTTTACACTATCTATTGGAAGAAAATAACTATAATACAGATATTACTGCATCACACGCTTGACAGGACTTTTAGCCCATAGCAGTTAACCTATGCCTAGGCTTGGGAAAAGCTCTGAGGTCACAGGGTTGAAGAGAAGGTAGCTGAAAGAACATTGCAGGGGTTACTTCTTGTGTTGGCGCTCAAAATGGTTTTCAGTAACTTTTCTCTTATTTGTCAGTGTGTTATTACCCCTGTGGTATCAGCATTAGGAGTGAATCTAGCATCGCATGTTATAGGAGGCTTTGAAACGTTGGGAGGCTTTGTGGTGTTTCTTCTGCCAGGTATGTCCCTGCAGGTTTTTGTCGAGCGGTCATCGGTACCGTCTCCAGCGTTAGCGGTTTTCAGGGGCCCGTGGCCCGTTCTAATTCCTTCCATATTGCAGAAGATTTGCACAGCTTCGTGTGCTGCTGACAGCAAAATATATTTGGGTATTGAAACTCCCAACGTGTCCATTGCATTAGCTAATCATTTTTAGGAGATGTGGAAGGAAACTGGCAGCGTTGGCTAAAATATGCTCAGTTTTAGGGGAAATACAAGTGTGGTGGGCTCTGGGTGCCCTTTGCATTTTCCTCGCCAGCAAATATTTGTTATCATCTCACCACGTAGCAGGTGACTAACGCTCAAAGTAGCGCTCCTTCAAACTTAAAATCAGCGTTTGACTGGAAAACGAGATCTGCTGAGGTAAGACGAATGCTGTTTTCACATGACTCATTATGCACGAGTGGTGGCAGAGCGTTCCATTTCCCGGTGGCAAAGACAGATGCGTCTCTTAATTGAAGCGAGTCTCCTTCATCTTGGAGGAGCTGAGCTCATTATTCACCGGGAGTCATTCTGGTGCTTCTGCCCGGCGTCACGCGGTACGCCTTTCAAACCTCACACCGAATCCTGCAGTTGGGAGCACTGATCAGCTGTGCTGAGGGCATGGGACCTCAGGTAGGGACAATTCCGGGCACTGCCATTTTACAGCTGTAAAAGGGAACTTTCAGCTTCCTGTAATAGACTGAGGAGAGCTCCCAGGTACTACTGTAGTGGTAGCCACGCTCCTCCTGCTAGTGAGCGTTACGGATCTTGTGGCATTTCTTAGGAAAGTTCTATTTTGCCCCTTGTCAGGGGACAAAAATGTCACCCGTTGTGCCTGCTGTCTGCGTACAGGGTGATTTTTTTCTGTCTTTGGCAAGTGTTGTTTTATTTTTTTTAGATAAACATACAGTGCTTTTACATTTATTTCTTTTTTTCAGCATATAAAGTACAGTTGTAGTTGACTGTGCACATGTGCCTTGGTGGGATGGTGGCCAGCAGAACGTGCTTCACGTGCACATATAGTTGCAGGGCACAAGTAAAGGAGGGTGTCGGGGTGAGACGGAGCTGTCAGTCCAATGAGTTGCAGTTGCTTGGGTAAATCCCCACTTAGTGAAATGCAGAATTACACTTTTATCCGCACAGAGTAGTGTAAGGTATTGTAATGACTGCTTTCAGTATGTTGGAGGGTTGTTTGTCATGCCTTTTGCATATCACTTGAAAGGACAAATCTGGTAGTTGTTCAGTAGTGGCTTCTGCAAACTCGACAAGTAGCAATGAGGTCATGAATCATGTGAATTCTTTCATATGTTTTGAAAGAAAAGGCCACTTTAGGCAAAGCATAAATGCAACCATATGCCCATACCTTGGAGTCTTCACTGGAATTTGACAAGAAAATTGCTGGGCATGTGATTTGTTTTCTGAAGAAGAAACTCTGTTGCTTTTAGAGCAGTAGTAGAACAGCAGTTAACTTGCTGGGGTTTTGTTCTGGTTAAGTGCAAAAATATTTATCAAATACAAATGCAGTTTAACCAGAAAGAAAACCACCTTGTTACGGTCTGTTCAATAAGGGAAACACAAAGCAAAGCTGTTATCCTTTTGTTAATCTTAGTACAACTCTTAAACTGGTGTGGAAGTATCTATTCAGACTTGTTCAACAACCATTTTGTGGTAAGAAAAATCTTCACAGCAGAGTTTACTTTCCTGTTGAAGGGGTGGGGAGGTGGGGTGGAAAGTGCAGGCTTTCCCTTATTAAGAGTGATCGTGATAGTCCCAGCTGAACAATTTGGCTTTTGGGAGTAAAAAAATCTCAATTCAGTGCCATCTCCCAGTGTTCTGCACCTCTACGGAGAGGACAGTTTGCAAAAGCTGCTTCAGGGGCCGAAAGGAATCCGCCCTTTAGCATGTAAAATCTTCAGCGCCGTTCGTTCTGACGTGATTCTTCAGAAAGATTACTGAGAAATCTGTGGCTTTGTGCACCCGCAGTGATGTTGGTTGACACGTTCAGAGTTCTTCTGCTTACAGGAAAAGCAGATTGTTTCCTTCAGCCAGAGTATGACCAGTATAGGTAGAACAGGGAGAAGTTCTCACCCTTGAACAGCTGAAACGCAACCAACGGCAGCACTCTGTACGTACAAGTACTGGGTAGCAATCGTGGTATTTAAAATAGCGAGGGTGTTTCCAAAACAACAGCAGCAATATGACATCCAAAGAAGGCACGGGAGGGAATTGTCCCCTCTGGAAACACGCTGATTGCAAGAGGGGTTTACTGAGTGAACTCTCTGTGCGTCAGAATGGGATCGTTGCACGTGAAAGGAAAAACAGAACTTTAAATCAGTATTTAAATATAAGGAAGCAGCAGTTCTCTGTTTGGGTGAAGCACTGGGAGCATAAGATCAGGCAGACAGGACTGCCTGCCTCTGCTCTTTGCCAGCCTCTGCCTGCCCGGGTAGAGAAAGTCGACTGCGGTACCTTTTACTGTGACTGATATTGCTGTGCCTGTTCATCATTATTTCCTCTTTAAAATGCTATCAACTCCAACTGCTTAACAGAATCATTTATTTACAGGAGAGCATACAGGGATGCACTCGTTAAGTACCAGAGTTTTGTATCA